>OZ020255.1:12152121-12649163 GCA_963971285.1 Astropecten irregularis | reverse complement strand
CTCAACGCTATATAACCGCTTTTAATATAAAAAGAAGAATAAAGCACTCCTCTAACATTTCTATCGTACAATGGGGTTTTATCATAATTATTATCAGACCCAAATGACTAACTGGGGAGGTTGCATTAAGCGTTTGACAGATCTATTTTCATTGTAGTATGTACATGTACATGTACATACATCCAGTTGTATTGCCCATACGCACATCACAACTTGCAGCTATATAATGCAAGCCAATTCCGCACGTATTCCTGTGCAGTACAGCTACACTGCACGCGCCGTGACCGCTACGCAACCCAGATTATTAATTGTGACCTATTGACAAGCAATGGACCATGTGTAATAATGCCCTTGTGCGCGCAATATGTATAACCTTAGAGTCTATACAAAATAAATATAGACTGAGTGGCCTTGAACATGGCCGATGACAAAAAGGAAAAGGAGAGAAACAAGTATCGAAAACGTCTTGAATGAGAGTCAATTTAGACAAGCAATTTAAAATGGGGCTGAATCGAACTGCACAACGTGCGAAAAACATACATGTGGCCAGGGGCGTAGATACCGGGGGGGTTGGTGGGGGTAATTTTAGGTGGGGGGGTTGGTGTGTACAATCAACCCCCCCCCCCCCCCCCCCCCCCCCCCCAGGTTTCTGTCGTGGGAAAATTAAAACTTAAGTGTAATCATGCAATGTATGCCAGTTAAATAGTATTTAATTATTGTTAAAAGCATACAACATGCGTTTGAGAGATGAAACGCAAGGATAAACTGCCAGGAATGCTGCTGGTCCTCGGTGTGTGTGCGTATGTGCACGACTCTTGATCCGTTCAACAAGGTCTTGCATTATTTAAAAGCGTGCCGCTGGAGGATATATTAAAGGGAAACGGGTTGGCTTTGCATATGCGGCTCCTGCGGCAGTGCGGAACCGCGTTACAAAGGGTTGTGTTCCTGTTGAGAGCATTCTCTCAACTGTCCAAAATTTTGGACGGTACAAACGTGTCTATAAAAGGTACCTATTGACATTAGGGAGACACCAAAATGTCTCCTTAATGTTCGGTGTCTCCCTAAGGTCGAATTCATAGCAAACCCAGTCTCCTTAAGGTCCATGATCCAAGTTATGCATACAATGTATATATAATTATTATGGTCCAAAACATGCACATGTTTTGGACATGGACAATATATCCTCCAGCGGCACATGTATATATATCCTACACAACGCGTTTTTATGTAATTGGCCCTTAAAAACAGGAAAACAAATTCAGTAATTTTCAGATTTTTTTTTCAATTGCATTTCTTGCGGGGGGGGGGGGGGGGGCTTAACATATTTTTTTTTTTGGGGGGGGGGGGGTGCTCAAGCCTTGCCCCCCCCCCCCCCCCCCCCCCCCCCCCGTAGAACCGCCACTGACATTGTACACATAATACCAAAGTATGACCCAGCTAGAGGATAAACCCCCCAGGTCTGAGAGCCTGTCTACGCCACTGCATGTGGCTCCAATTTAAATTAACCTGTAGAATATTGAAAGGTGAATATTAAAAGAAAAATTGACAGGAGCGGGATTCGAACCGAGAACTTTTTGAATACCGTATACATTACCTGTACGGTATTCAGGAGACCGCTGGCTTGAATCTTGCTCCAGTCAATTCTTCTTTTGACTGGATTCAATTCTTCTTTGTTTATTTTTCAATGACTTAAAATTCAGTCAGTTTCCCTTGTGGTTATTTGATGATTTGATTGACCATAGAGTTTGGGGAACAAATTTGTTTTTGTTCTCAATTGAAAGGTCGACGACGATACTTTTCAATTTTTGAAAATCCATAGAATAAACTTTTATCAACATATTTTATTTTAACGTGTCTACACGATGTATATTTAGTCGCAGTGTTTTCGTGGATCAAAGAAAAAAAAACAACCGCCGATTCTGACAGAGAGATGAAGCAGGTTCATAGTCTCTTTTCCAGCAGGCAAGAACTTCTACTGCTAAGATCTCGTCTGCACATCATGCATTAGGTAGTCCAGCATGAGCATTTGTCGACGTCTCGTGATGTAGTGCACGGATATGAGACTATCGGAGCAGCATTTCCGACCCTGTAGAAAAAAGAATGGAAATAGAGTTACGTTGGTGGCGCTCTAACAGTTCTAATCTGGGAGCACCATGCAATTATGGGTGCATTCGTTTAGCTCCCCCAGGTCAGCCCTTTCTTGGGATGGTCGTGTTTTACTGCACAAAAAAAGTGAGAGAATAGGGACGAGGTTGACTGGTGTCGACCCAGGGGAGCTAAACGAATGCACCCTAAAAAAAAAACTTTAACAAGAAATAAATGATTGTGACATTCTTGGTTATTAGTTTTGACTGCATGGCGACGTTCGTGTTGTTGATGGAAAACGAGAATCGAATAGGAACGAGGGAACAATCGACGCCCAAAACTTTGTTTTGAGCGGTGTGAATGCCGCCCTCTATTGGCAAATGGGAGATTGATTTTCAGCTGCCTTGACAAAACGCACACCGCCAATCAAAACTTGTTGGTTAACATGAGATTAGATGCTTGAAAAATAACTATACATGTATAAGGCTACCTTTTTCACAGGATACTTGGCGTATTTGAAATACCATGGTGGCAGCTCGTTATTGACGAAGTGTTCTATATTCAAGGGTAAGAAGCGACTTCTGTTCTGGCTATCTCTGGAGTCTCCGGGCTTGACTCCGCTCTTCATCAAGCACCAACCGAGGGCCACGTCCTCCGCCTTGGTCAAATTCCTACGCCCACCGCAAATATGGGTCGCCGACATCTTGGGCGCCAGTCTCCTCAGGGCCTCCCGGCTCATGACGTATCCTGCCCCGCCGCTCATATAGCCCTGTTTCACGAACATCTTGAAGTGGTGTCCGTAGTAGACCGGCTCGCTGGCGTTCTTGTCCCCCAGGAATCGTCTCAGGTTCTCCACCGACACGAATGTATCGTCATCGGCCTTCAGGAACCAGTCGGCGTCGTTCATGTGGTAGCGGGACAGGTAGAGCAACGCCGCCCGGGTCTTGTTCCAGAGGGCGTCCCGACCCTCGGCCACGTTCAGCCCCACCACCTTGCCGGGGAAGTCCGGCTCGGCCTGGGAGCTCATGTAAAGTGTGACGTCACAGCGTGGTCCCCACGTGTCGTGCACGTTTTTGGCTCGGTCTTCCAAGGTTTTCGGTGACGTCATGATCCAGCACAGAACTCTGACTGGTTTGGAGGGATTTCTGCCTGAATTCTGTAATTGTTTATCATTACCTGTTACAAAACAAACAATAACAATCATGTTGGTAATGGTAATGGCGATCAACACTTTCATACCTGGTCTATTCTACGGTCATGATTGGTCAGCTATTACTGGTCAAGTGAGGGCGCTCTCATGGGAATGCCAGCATTACGCAAAAGCCAATTAATTTTGCAGATTTAGTCAATCAGAATCAATTTCACCATTGCATTATTATAGCATCTTGACTTTTTTGCAAATGCTGGGTGTACTGCAATAATTATGGCGTCGATAGAGCGTAATACCCAATGTTGGGTAAATATAATGTGTGATCATTATTTTGGCAGCTACAACCTATGGAGCGGACAGGAAGTTAGTGACTGAGATAACAGGGATCTTGCACAAAGGTGATAATAGCACACGAGATTGGAACTTGTATTCTGGCAAACCAGTCCAGTGCTTAGAATGGCAGGGAAAAGTTGCTCCCAGTTTTGAGCGTCCGACGGGTATTAATTTTATACAATTCATTACGAGATCATTATTCAACATTATTCTCATCTAATCATTGTCACATTTTTTCTTCTGAATTTAGAGCAAAGAACATTATTACACCAACCATACACGCAAAAACAACAAGCTGCACAATGCTGTAAAACAGCCATATACATGAACATGTACATGTACAAAGAGATAATTTAGCCTTTTTTTCTCATATGAAGTGGAACAGAACAAGACGATTTTTCTTCTCGTAAAACGTTTAATGTATGGCAAATACTGACAATCACTGATATAAAAAAAGAAGAAGATAAACTCGGGTTTTCAAAGAACATTTAACAGTCCATCTATACACAATAGCTAAATAGTAAATTTGTTACTGCTGCACCTTTAATTCGTTGAAAATAAACAAAAATAATATTAACATCGTTGGATGGGTGCATTTTATGTCAATTATGCCTTAGTACACAAATACAGCTTTAAAAAACGGGATTGTTAACATAATAACAATGTAGGCTTTTATTGAGGCTTATGAGGTCTTCAAGACTGTAACGTCGATAAAATTCCACATGTCCGATGCACTTACCAGGTAAGACAAATGTCCGGTTTGGCAATTTTTGCAGAATCCCCGTGAAATCTCTGGATTTCTCGGCTTCGGTTCCGATGTTCGATGCAGGCCGGCCCCTGATGTACAGCGCTGCACCCGCTGACAGCCCATCGGACACGGGGCAGTGCTGAAAATTGCCCACGGTTAACATCCACGTCAAGGAACTACCGCCCAAAAAGGCCACTAGGAGCAGTAACGCAGCATACAGACCGTTGTCAAACCTCTTCCTCGCCATGTAGTACAGTACTTTCGCAAAAGAAAGAAAAGAGAAATGACCACCTATCGAATTCTGTTATGGATCAGCATCCACAAAATGTACAGGGTGTCCCAGAAAAAACGCAACACTGTGTCGGGAAACATTATATAAAAATAAAACTGTTTATCACTTCAAGATTCAGCTATGATACAGCCATGTCTTGGCTATCACCATGTAGAATTTCAGCAAAATCGAGCTAATATTCTCCAATTGAAAGAGTACTCATTAAAAACAAATTTGCAGTATAAGTGGTCCATATACACATAATGTGTATGAAAGAAAAATGAAAATCGGGTTTTGAGGCTGAGTGGGTAAATCAGTCTTAGTTTTTCCCTAAATTTCAATCCAATTTTGCTCAAATTCTACATGGTGTTAGCCAAGACATAATTGTATCATATATCTTAATCTTGATGTGATAAACAGTTTAATTTTAATATAATGGCTCTCGACACAAAGTGTTGCGTTTTTGGGACACACTGTATATATAGGCCCTATCAAATCGCCATAAAACGGAAACATAGCTTCGTTTCTTTTCAACCGTACCCAGCGGCTCGCTCAAACCGCTGATACCACATATCATTCCCAGTGCGATTCGGAAACATTGCGATGTGAATATGATGTTTCAGCTTTGCATGCAATCAGTGCAGGCCTACAGGATTTGCCTTTTCTACACTAGAAAGATGGTATATGCATGTACCTCCAACAATTAAGTCCTTTTTAAAATTTATCGATCTATACCGCAAGCGGTAAATCATTACTTCTGCGGCGTGAAATATAAGTACCCCGAGGTCACGCATTGAAACTGCAAATATTATGCAGGGGAACACATCAGACGAAAATCATATCAATTTCTATACCGCGTAAATTTGACGCAAACATGTCAACTGTCTCTATTCGGTGTTGGAAGCGAAAAATGAAGAATGGTTTGAGAGATACCCTGGAAATAATAGTTTGGTTAAAGGGTGCACACTTTGTCCTCAAAATCCACAAGTGAAAATTGTTTTGGTCATTGGTTTGACTCTTTCTGGATAAATACAGCATTTCATGCAAAACCCGTATAATGGTATGTTTCTACCATCACCATCTTTGGTATGCTACCAAAGTATGATAGCACTTATAACGACTAGGCCTACTCACCGAGTGTAGAGTGGTATCGACTATGTAGGCTACAGCTTTATGGAGTGGTCAGTGAAGGCACGCAGTTTGCTAGTAGAGAAGCAGACGAGCAAACGGAGCTGGAAGCTTGTCGGTCTGAGCATTCCCTGAGTGTCCATCTACCGTGGTATGGTAAGGAGATAGTGATTATGTGTCAGGCCGCATGTTTCATTCTTACACCACCACCATCATGATGATGCCGGCAGTGCGGTTTCCATGGCGACGCACATGGCTGGCGGGAAAGTGGCTAAGCAGCACAGTGGATGTATCATATACGTACACACTGCGCAGGCGTTGTCAGGGGTCCTCAGCTCCTTATGTTATAGAGCATGAATGTTTCTACGTACCTCCATGGAGAGAAGATGGCGGCGCTATAGGCGGTGAGGCTCGAGCAATAAGCCCCCATCAGCCGACGGAGGCGTCGTGCACGGTCACTAAACATCAAGAGCTGAGCTCGTTTGGCCTTGGCAATTTCAGTTTCTTAAGATGCATCTTCATGAAATCATGGAGGAATGAGAATGAAATTGGTCCTTTGGTCATGCTATATGTTTACCACGTGCAATTCGCATCTAATTTGGGTCTAGAGAGGGCGCTTTATATCATGCCATCTTTGAGTACAAGTCAGATCACATTGTCAGATCGCTTTTTCAATGAATCAATTTATAGAATGAGAACGGGAACATCAATTCGGATAATGTTCAACTGCATACAAGGATATAATGCATTGTCATAATTCGTTTAAGCTTAAGGTCGTGACCGAAACGGCTTTCCAGAGCTACGGCTATGGCTACGTCAATTGTCAGCGTGTTCCAAATAGACCTAGACCTATATATAGCTCATAGGCAACTGGCTTAGGATGGAGTCACAGTGTTACATTATATAGGCCTATATCCATTAAAATGATTCCAAACAAATTTTTTTTTAAAAAAAAATTGCCAATTGAGCAGTTTACGACAGCAAACAGCGGTATGGATACAGTACTCCATGGTTATAGGGTTTATATTCCATGCTTGATGCCTCAACACTAATACCCGCTTTTAATATAGAAAATAAAATAATAAAAGAACATCGTATAACGGGGCTTTATCATAATTTTTATTAGAACAATTAAGCACTTTGAAAATTTACAAGTGTTTGAACGGATCTATTTTTATTAAGGGATGAAACCTGTATTATACAGTTTTCTTGCGCACATTCAACACATCACAACATGCATCGAATACAAGCCTTTATTTCGCACGTATACATGTATATTCCTGTGCAATTAAGCTACCCGCACCGTGACCGCTGCACAACCCATTTTCTATTGTAAGTATTGACAAGCCATGGTCCACGAGTAATAATGCCTGTGCGCGCAATATTATACATAACATTATACAAATAAAGATGTAGACCGAACAGCCTTGAATACGGCCGATGAGAAAGAGAGAGAGAGAGAGAGAGAGGGGGGGGGGGGAGCGATACAAAATAATATGGGTCTTGTATTACGAAATCAATGCAGAAGAGCAATATAAGATTAACCTAATCGAAGTATGGCGGACGCAATAGGAGGGCGCTACTTTTAAACAGCGCCCTCCTACTGAGTCCGCCATACTTCGAAAAGGCTAGTAAGGGAAGAATGGAAAAGTACAAAGTGTAAAGAACAAGTTCTACCTTGGTGGCTCCTGTGTAGATTAACACATAGAATCTCGGGAATAAAAAGGTTTTTTTTTTTTTTTTTTTTTTTTTTTCTATATCAAAAAGACGACGACAAAGTTGTGGATTTTTTTTTTGGGGGGGGGGGGGGATGGCTAGCCTACATATTTTGACACAAGTTCATGTTTATCAATGTTTCCGATTCTGAACCCTAGATGATGCAGGTTGGTATAGTCTCTTTTCCAGCAGGAAGAATCTTCTACTGCGAAGATCTCTTCTGCATGTCATGTATTAGGTAGTCCAGCATGATCATTTGTCGACGTTCCTTGATGTAGTGCACGGATATGAGACTATCAGAGCAGCAATCGCGACCCTGTAGCAAAACAATGGAATTAGATTAACGTTGGTGGCGCTCTAACAGTTACCACAAAGAAATGAATCTTTTAACAAATAAATGCCCGTGACATTCGTTGTTAGTCTTGACTGTATGTCGACGTTCGTTTTGTTGATGAATGATGGAAAACGAGAATAAAATAGGAACGGTCTTTTGAGCTGTGTGAATGCTGCCCTCTGTTGGCAATTTGGCGATTGATTTTCAGCTGCATTGACAAAACGAACAACGCCAGTTTAAACTTGTTGGTTAACATTATTTAGCAAACGAGGTTAGACGCTTGCAAACGATCACTATGTGTTTACTAGCTACCTTTTTCACAGGGTACTTGGCGAATTTGAAATACCAATCTGGCTGCTCGTCATTAACGAAGGTTTCTAGATCGAAGGGTAGGAAGCGACTTCTGTTCTGACTATCTCTGGAGTCTCCGGTCTTGACTCCGCTCTTCATCAAGCACCAACCGAGGGCCACGTCCTCCGCCTTGGACATTCCCCTGTGTCCATCCAACACATCGGTCGCCGACAACTTGGGCGCCAGTCTCCTCAGGGCCTCCCGGCTCATGACGTATCCTGCCCCGCCGCTCATGTAGCCCTGTTCAATGTACATGTTGAAGTGGTGTCCGTAGTAGACCGGCTCGCTGGCGTTCTTGTCCCCCAGGAATCGTCTCAGGTTCTCCACCGACACGAATGTATCGTCATCGGCCTTCAGGAACCAGTCGGCGTCGTTCATGTGGTAGCGGGACAGGTAGAGCAACGCCGCCCGGGTCTTGTTCCAGAGGGCGTCCCGACCCTCGGCCACGTCCAGCCCCACCACCTTGCCGGGGAAGTCCGGCTCGGCCTGGGAGCTCATGTAAAGCGTGACGTCACAGCGTGGTCCCCATGTGTCGTGCACGTTTTTGGCTCGGTATTCCAATGTTTTCGGTGACGTCATGATCCAGCACAGAACACTGACTGGTTTGGAGGAATTCCGCTCAGAATTCTGTCCTTGTTTATCATTACCTGTTGTGAAAAAACAATGACCAGTGTTACAAATTCAAGTTGAATCTGCTTTGAGTTAACCTTTAAACAACACGATTTTTTTATAAACAAATACTTTTTTACAATGGTAACTTCATCATTATTATTGTGTAAGTGCAGTACATGTAGTTCTTTGATGTTCAAAATCGATACCTTTTTCCATCTCTAATATGTTGGCAATGGCGATCAACAATAGCTTAAATACTTGGTCGATATTCCAACTGTTCACATCTATTGTCATTATGAACACTTTTATTATTTTCCTTTTGGCCAGCGAATCACCGTCAAAGTTGTTAACGGTAAGATCAAACTATGGCCCAAAAAGGAGAGAAATTACCAATTGTACGGTCGAACTCATTGACTGGTCAAGACAGTGAGGGTACTCTAAAGAAACGTATTTTCAAAGAGGCAAATTTGCAAATTATTTTATTTCACCTGAATCACTTTAACCACTAACTTGAAATCATACGAGAATGTCAAGCATTATGTGCCAATTTGACGTTTTTCGGTGCTACGTGTAGGTTAGGACTGGGATCCATTCCACGAAGCCCTACGATCGATCGTAACTCGAGTTACGAAGGATAACCCATCGTATTCCACGTATATGGCAATGTATTATAAGTCCTACGATTGATACTAATAATAACGATGCGTTTGGTGAAATTAAAATTATGTCGCCAGTAGAGCGCCCTCTATTGAAGTTCCTCGCTTTGGAAATTGAATGAAAAAAGGTTTAAAATGTGCGGGAAAACCTATTATTATAATGTGCAATCATTTGCCCGCCATTCTTTAGTCTATGGTATAAGGAAGGAAATGTTAGTGAGTTATGCAAGAGGCAACCTGGGAAACGGACAGGAAATTTGTGACTGAGATAACAGGTATCTTGCACAAAACACTAGGGATTAGAACTTCTATAAAGGCAGACCAGTCCAGTGCATGATTAGCTATGGCAGGGGAAATTTGCCCACAGTTGTGAGCGTCTGACCGGCATGAACCAACATGTACTCCTTTCGAATCACTTTCACAGAGTATTGTTTTCCTTAATTTATTGATCGAGTTTTATTGATGCTATTGTCATGAATGTTCGCCCGATGGACTGATCTATAGTATACCACAAAGAGCTATAGGAACAAAATTATTATACGAACACGATGTCACGAATAGCCATGAAAGAATTTGTTTTTGTTTTTCTCACTGAATCAGGAAGATTATCTCTTTCGTAAAAAGTTTAATGGATGAAAAATAACACTCACTGATAATAATATAAACATTTAATCGGCTTTTCAAAAACAGTAAACAGTCAATCTAAACACATTCATTTAAAGGTACAATACATGATTGGTAAAGGTAACAGAACAGCTGCAGTGCACTCACAATTACATACACATACAATTTTACAGTTACATAAAATCACAAACCTGTGAAAATTTCAGCTCAATCGGACATCTGAGTCACAAGAAAATAGCCCGAGATTAATATTGTTTTCGATCTTTGTTTGGCTAATTTCTGGAATACACATTTCAGGCGAAAATATTTTAAATGTATGTTTCTACCTGCACCATCTTCATACCCTGAAAGTTATATGTAAATCTGTAAACATTTTTGTATGGTTATTATACCAATCCTTGATATACTGTTCCTTGACGTTTTTTTGTTTTGTTTTTTAGTTCGTTCAAAATAATAAAATAACTTAAAATCATTAGATGAGTTTTACAAAACGGAATTGTTAACAACGTGAAACTGTTAACATAATATTGTGGCTTGTGAAGTTTTCTTCAACATCGATACAATTCCACACATTCATCGTTCGATGCACTTACCAGGTAAGTAAAATGTCTGGTTTGGCAGCTTCGGTCCGTGGTTGGGTATGTCGAGCTTTCCTTGTTGGGACTGAGCGGAGGCGCACCGCTGCAGAATCCCTGGGAACATTCTGGATTTCTCGGCGTCGGCGCTGAGGTTCAATGCAGGCCGGCCCCTGATGTACAGCGCTTCTGGCAGTCCTACGGACACCGGACAGTGCTGAAACCTGCCCACGGTCAACATCCATGTGAAGGAACTACCGACCAAAAAGGCCAGCAGAAGCATGAGCGCACCGTAAAGACCGTCGTCGAACTTCTTCCTCGCCATATAGAAAGATAGTATTTCTCAAGTTTTTAGCACAAATTAGAGAAACCCGCGCCTATCGAAATCTGCTGCGGATCACCATCCACAAGGCAGGTCCCATCAAACCTCAGTTTTCAATATTTCACTCCACGTCATAAAACGGAAACGCGGTAGTTTCGTTTCTTTTCAACCGCGTACCAGCTTGCATAAACCGCTGATAACACACATTTCCCAGTGCAATTCGGACACATTGCGTTGTGAATAATTCAGTGTTGCATTGCAATCAGTGCAGGCCTATATACATGACAGGACCTACAACTTAATCAAACAATCGATAACTGCGTTGGTGGTGGTGGTGGTGGTGGTGGGAGGAGGGGGGGGGGGGGGACTCCAACATCATGCAACAGATGTCCTGTTATACGTGTACCTTTTACATTATATTTCATAGCTGGAGATGTAGGTCTAATGGTACCCATATGGGTAAATATACGGCGATCGAATTTCAGCACCAATTAAGTCTATAAAATACGTGTTTTTACTTTTCAATATTGCTACAATAGAAAACACATAAGCAGTGGGCCAAAGCATTCGAATAATGATGGCCAGATATACTCGTGAACATGAAAGTTGGACAGAGTGCCATGACGTTTTGCTCAGAGATCATCATGATTTCGAAGAGGACAGTGGCCGGAATTGGCCAACGTCGCGACCACCGTTTAAAAACCCAAACATACAGTACAACATGCAGCTACAGAGAACAACTGGAAGGGTTTTGGATGCGTTTTACAATGCATTCAATAAAACCGTATAACACTTCACACTATAACCCCAAATTGAATTATCAAAATTAATAGGCCTATTGAAAAACCAGTTCTTTAATTAAAAATGGAATTTATTGATAAAGCAAGAGGCATTTGACGCAAACAAACAAACAAACACACACAAAATATACACAAACACCCCAACAAGCAAACAAACAAACACAATAATGTCATGATGACGCATGGCCAGGTGTCTACACTGTTCATTTTGAAAACAAAACATCACTCTTCGAATAAGTAAGTCGACTAGACGGTAAAGTGCCCTGCATAAGAGCACATGACTACAGTGAGCTTTAAAAATGGCTGCGCCGAAATTAACCCACAATCTGTGGACATCACGTAGTCCTTGAAATACCCAATGTCTGGTACTCCCGTGAAAAGCGTGTCACCTGCTCTACGATCAATTATATTGCGCCGGGAGGATTGCTTGCCAATCAATAAACAAAGACCCATTATTTACAGTTGTCACAGCTGTGCGCTGATAGATGTTGATACACACATAGGTTTAATGTATGCAGCAGTATGAAACGCTAATTTACACAATGTCGAACATCAATGCAATGCCACCTGCAATATTAGCACCAAACATTTTCGACGTCGTCCATTAAACAAAATAATTCGATGATTATCAACAATGAAACTAATCAGCTTAAACAAAAAGAGTTTTCCATGTAAATTGTAAAACTGATAAAATATTTACTGAAAATAAATATTATTCGCCTTGCATTTGCAGTTAAATGGGAGAAACGGCACCATATCAAAAAAAAACACGGTATAAAAAAAGACATTTACAGCAAAAAAACATTGGGCTTTTACGAAAGCAGGGCCACACGACGAAGCCGAAAGAAAGGCTCTATCTTCGCCATGGATGCCAAGCCCTTCATTTCATTTAGGACACAAAATGACGGTATAGCAAAACTAAATCCCAATCCTATAGCTTCAAGTATATTTTCGTATATTTAAAGGCCCCTAATTAACTACAGGTACGGTAGGCCTACTTGTGCATGTTCATCTCCCATTTAGTTGATGTTAGAATATCTACAGCCACCAATGTGCCACATAATTAGTTATACAGGATTCAAGATTCACATGTGATACAGCCATGTCTTGGCTATCACCATGTAGAATTTAAGCAAATTTGGGCTCAAATTGGCGAAAATATGACCAATTGAATTAAGAGTAGGCCTACTCCTTAAAAACAAATTTGCAAGGATAACACGCAAGAAAGATGCAAATCGGATTTTAAGGTTGGGTAATTCAGTCTTAGTTTTGTCACCCAATTTCAGTACAATTTTGCTCAAATTCTACATGGTGATAGCCAAGACATGGCTGTATCACATATCTGAATCATTAAGTGATAAAAAGTTTTATTTTCATATAATAGTTCCGACGCAAAGTGTTGGGGACACCCTGTAAATATTACTATCTAACAACTGTCTCTTCAATGCTAGCGAGGAAAATCGAAAAAATGTCTTCATATCCAAATGTTATACCATGTACAAAAATATGATACAAACTACGAATCTCTTTACAAATGAATCATGATAATAATCTACACTGTACTTCCATTAAGTATCACGAGTTGTAATTCATTGTTAAGGGAATTTAATGTACAAAAAATAAAATCATAGTATAACCCAACTTACGTAATAATAATAATTAAACAATTTGTCACTATGATCTCAAATGGGCACCAGTTACAAAACCAGAAACATCATTATGGATGTAAATCTGGTTACCAGTGATGCTGATCTATGCATTTTTGTATTGGGCAAATCATGAGCCTTTATACAAAATGAGGCTAGGCTTGGTTTTTATTTTGCTTCCGCCATTTTGTGTCCTAAATAAAATGAAGGGATTGGGCCAAATGACGAATCTGAAGAAAGGTCCCAACTTTGCCATGCATTACAATCCCTTCATTTTATTCAGGACACAAAATGGCGGTAGCGAAATACGTTCCAAGCCTAGCATCAAGCCTGGTTTCGTAAAGGCCCTTGTGGCTTTGTAGGCCTTTTGGCAAGCCTCGGTTTGGGCTGAAGCTCTGGCTCCGTCTCTATTATATAGGCCTGCATTCATTTTGAAAGTAACTTGTATCAATTTAACACACAAACTCTAATTGGCTACAGTATCTGTTTCGAAACCACCAACCTGTATTTATATTACGAGATTTAAGATGAAGCCTGAGGCGGAGCCCAGACCGAGGTTTGGAAATCAAGGGCCATTTAATGACAACCACAGGATACAATCATTAGTCTGGCACCCGGGACAAAAAATCACCGATCCACATCATAGAAAATATCGCCCAGCAAAAATCCCACAGAAAAAGCACAATGGAAAATGTACAATTAAACACTCGTGTACTAGGCTATAGTGTTTAGTATACCCCAAGTTTGCTAAACCAACCCTCCCAGAACCGAAAACTGTTACCGGACGCTTTGCGAGATTTGACCCACCAAGCGACTTGGGCTGAGGAAGGTTTTTCCCGGGGAAGGTTTCCTTGTCACTCTGCTAAAATAATTTACTTCTTATCGTCGATCAACACGTCATCCTGCCAGTTTTCTTGGGCGGCTGCCTGAGGATCCGTGGGGGCAATTTTCGTTCGTTTGAAGAATCCACACTAAAAGTAAGAAAGAAAGTGAAGAAAAGAAAAGAAAAAAAAAACAAAAAAACAAAACAATTAACTTCAAAATTTAATTCATTTGAAATGTTTCAATTTTGCACCTTTGCAAAACAGGATTTGTTTTTTTTCTTACGTGTACGGTGCACCGTGAGAAAACCTTGCAAGGGATACGACAGCAAAAAATGTAAGTTTAATTTTTTCAACGTTTCGGCCGAAAAGATCTGATCTTCTTCGGAGGAAAGTATTCTTTCTCCAAAAGAATAATTCACTGGACATGTCTCTAGCTCTGTATTATGTTTCAACCAAGTTCATTTGATTTGAAATTACTTTGGACAGATGGGAAAAGAATATCCGTAAAAAAAGAATCCATTAAGAGTCCATTTTAGCACAAAAAGGCAAGAAATCCACAAATGAGATTTTGCTCACTTTTTCAGATAATAAGCTGGAAAAGGGATGATGAAGAAGAAGCCTTAGCAAAAGCCCTAGCCAATGTTTCCAAAACGGCCTTCGACACAATGCATGCAGAGTTATTGCATGATGAGGTGCATAACTTTAAGAGAAAACACAAAATCTTACCGCCCATAACCCAAGGACGACCAGCGCTAGAATGATAGCGCCACCAACGGCTGCTATGATGTAAACCCAGAAGGGAATGATGATGCGTTCGGTTGGATTAATTGGCGTCTCGATCGACTCCCCAATCACTTGAACTGTTGCCTAGACAACCATAAGAGTAACAGTAAGAGTAACAGTATTAGTAACAATTACAATACGTGTAGAGTTACGGTAAGAGTAAGTTAACGGTAACAGTAACAGTACATAGTATTTGCATTACCTGAGCTGTAGCAGTTGGAAAGGTGTCTGGTAATATAGACGGCATGTAGGGCATTTCCAGTACAACCGCCGAGGCAGTCGAGGATATGTAGACTTCTTTGTAGTCTTTCTGTAATTTGGGAGAAAAAAAAAGTTATAATAATTATGACCAACAAGATCCCATATAGAGAACCTCATGCAAGTAAACATTTGACGGGGTGTGGGCAGGGCATACATGGCAGAGCAGGGGAACTTGGACAGGGCACGGTACTGGCTAGATTCGGGCAGAAGGCAGGGCAGGTTTAGGGAAGGGCAGGGCAGGTTAGGGAAGGGCAGGGCAGGACAGGGCAGGGCAGGACAGGACAAGACAGGTTAGGTCAGGTAAGGGCAGGGAGCGGCAGGGCAAGGCAGGGTAAGCCAGGGCAGGGCAGGGCAGGGCAGGGCAGGGCAAGGCAGGGTAAGCCAGGGCAGGGCAGGGCAAGGCAGGGTAAGCCAGGGCAGTGCATGGCAGGGCAGGGCAAGGCAGGGCAGGGTAAGCCAGGGCAGGGCATGGCAGGGCAGGGCTAGGCAGGGCAGGGTAAGCCAGGGCAGGGCGGGGCAGGGCAGGGCAGGGCAGGGCAGGGCAGGGCAGGGCAGGGCAGGGCAGGGCAGGGCAGGGCAGGGCAGGGTAAGCCAGGGCAGGGCATGGCAGGGCAGGGCAAGGCAGGGCAGGGTAAGCCAGGGCAGGGCAGGGCAGGGCAGGGCAGGGCAGGGCAGGGTAAGCCAGGGCAGGGCATGGCAGGGCAGGGCAAGGCAGGGTAAGCCAGGGCAGGGCAGGGCTTGGCAGAACAGGTCAAGGCAGGCCAGACCAGGCCAATCCCTCATTATTTCCAACGAACCGTTAACAAGGTGTTCTGGTACAGTCGCGATCGGATCTGGATGAGGGCGCTATCCCGGTCCTCGTTGACACGACTGGGTACGATCATGTTGCACGTGATCATGACGCATAGGTCCGACGGTCCGGTGCACTCGATGGTCTCGCCCGAACTCAGTTTGGCATCTGCCTGTCGCCGCCTCCGAAAGTTCAAGCCCGAGTTCAAAATACCAGAAGCATCTGAAGTATTTGTGAGGTCACCTTTATCCTCAAGCTGTAAAACAAAATTCATAAATTAAGACTAATTAAAGCACTAGTTTTGATGAACGGAGCGAACTAAAACTGTATAAGTAATGCGAAACTGTCTTTAAGGCTAAACTGTTGGTCAGACCAATACGTTTCTCATGAATGAAACATTTATCTTAAATCGTGGTCCAATCATAGGGGTTTTTGAAACGGAGGCCCGGGCTCAGGCTCGGGCTTAGGCTCAAGCTCCAGCTCCATTTCGTAAATCATTATAAAATAACGGTATCAAAATAGAGGCTTTTGGCTGCGGTTCGGAAGAGATTCTCTACGGAGCTTCAGTTTCAATGAAAAACCACAAGATATATTTTCAGCAAATGGTTGATAGAGCTGGAGCCTGAGCCTGAGCCTGATCCCAATCCGCCGTTTGTAAAACGCCCTTAATTGCCAAGTAAAGTGTAAGTCCAAATACTTATAATACATTATCATGATATCGGCAACTCATCTCAAGATCAATCGTAAACGTTTTGTAATTTGATAGTGCGGTATTTGACAAAGCGAAGATTTGATTATAATAAGATTTCGTGTATAAACCTATAAAATGTATAGGCATATATTCTTCATTACCTCCAAGCCATCGGGGTTCACGCCCCCTGTCACACTACACTCCTCCCCCAAGCCAAACTTAGCACTGATCAGATACAGCAGATAGTCACCGTCAGTGTTGATCATGGGCCAGTAGATTTCAACTCTGGTGCGGCCCACTTCGCTAGGACCCAAGTTTCGCAGCTAAATTAGAATGAAAAAAGAAGACAAACAATAAAGAAAGCAAACAAACAAACAAAAAGGAAACATAAAAGCAACAAATTATGTGATTTGGAGACGGGCGATTTCGAATAGTGCGCCCGTTTCAGAGTTTGTAACGCGTTGGCGAATCACAATGTGCGGTATCTGTCGAGCCTTTCCAGATTTGTGGCGCAGAAAGGTAAACAGATTTGTGCGTTGTGACTGGCCAGCGCATTGCAAAATCTTGGTGGCGCACTACTTGGTATCGCCGAAATTTAAGGCTCTGTATATAGGCAGATATACTGTTTTGTTATAAGATGGATACATTTTAGATGGACCCACTCAAAGGGCCGTCTATATTCTTCTTTAATAGTCCCCATGCCCAAAAGTAAAACCATAATGACCACTACTTGCGGCATTCCCTATTATGGTGTAATGATAACTTTATTACGGACTTGTACGATTTTTGGGCCAAATAGTTCAGTTCAGTTGTTCAGTTATACAGATATACACTTTCTGTTATAAAGTTCTCTTGGTATAAGTGGTAGCTAAGCGATGTGATTTAGCTACGTTATAATCCCTCCCAAGATGGTCTTCAATAAATTAATATCAGAATGGACCAGACCATGTATAGGTGGGTGACTTCAGCTCCGGCCTCCTGTTCAGTCTCTGGGTCTTGAATCTCAACACTTCCATTGGATCGCATGTACAGAATCTGTTGCGGTGTGGACACCCTGTGCACAAAAGGGAGACAGATGGAGTGACAGCTTTTTAGTATATTAATAACCGTATTCATTTTCATGGCATGCATAACTTGTGAAAAGGTAGCCCCCTTGAAGACGCATCGCCTAATCTTAAAGGTAACTATCATCCTTTGGTAGCATACCGAAACAGAAATCTTCACAGATTTACTTATAACATGGAGGGTATAAAGATGGTAATGGTAGAAACATAATACCGTTGACATTTTGTCTGCCTGAAATGCTGTATTCATCCAGAAAAGAGTAAAACCAATGACCAAAAACAATGTTGATCTTCGGAAGATAATCAAAAAGGAAAAACAAAAAATTTAAATAACGTGGGCGTTTTTCACTGTTTTCCTTAAATGTGGGCACCGTGTGGGACTGGAAAATTCACAGATGAACATATGTTACTGTATCTTTCTAGATATTTTTCGCCCATGAATCTGCATTTCTTTGACAAATACCAAAGTATGAAGTTGCCTTTAAAGACAGACGCATCGCCCAGTTTTAGACAGAACTGACAGTAAACGAAAACCTGAATAAACAGACGAGTTATAAACAGCTCATTTCAGTGGCCCATTCACTGATCTTACCCGTAGAGACCTAGTTGGGCCGTGGCGTACACTCCTAGGGTCACGTTGTAGTGGTTGTCCCGTGATATGTTCCTGGGCTCGTAATTCTGGCTGAAATGTACCAATATTATGAAAGGCTTGTCAGTTTTTTACTCCCGAGTTGAACAGAAATGAAGAAATTGACAGTATTGATGTTCAGACACGAAAAAATGACGCAGTGGAAAAGTTAACGAACAAAACAAGCTTGACTGTTATTGCATGATTATAAACAAGGATAAAATACATTCTCGAGGTAAGAGGATATTAAAAAACTCACTGGATCGACCATTAATTGACATTATACAGAATCGAGATTATTTGAAAGTGATATACAAGGTTGTGTACCACAGAATAAGGGCGATTCACAATAGTGCGCCTCCAAGAGTTTGTAATGCGTTGGCCAATCACAGTGCACGGAATCGGGCGAACTTTTTAGAGATGCATACTGGGTTGACAGTTTCTGTGCATTGTGATTGGCCAATGCATTGCGAACTCTTGGAGGCGCACTATTGAGAATCGGTCGTCACCTGTAGGAAGAATAATTACTTCAAAGTTTTAGTTTCAGAAAATAATACGACTGAAATATCATGGGATTAACATATTCATAAGTATTGGTCTATTCATTTCGAAGAGCATAACGTTACTGTTATACCATATGTTAATACACAAAATAACATGACAGATTCGGCTAATGGGATTTTTTTTACAGACGAACAAAATGTTAGTTACATTAATGTCTTACAAAGGTTACGGTTATTATTTCAATTAATTCATTCAATTATTTTATTTACCTATCCACCTCCATGCTAATGACCACTTGATCTTTATCTCCTGTGAGCTGGTAGTTTGCGATGGTTATACCAAAGGATACCTGTTAAAAGCAAAGACAAAATATTACAAATTACAGCTGTTGCAATCATTACATGTAAATTATTATATTCATATGAAGTTTATCTTTTCTTAAAGATAATATCATACTTTGGTAGGCAAACCGACACAGAAATGTTCACAGATTTACCCATAGGATATGAACATGGTGATGGTAGAAGCATACAGTTACATTGTTTCTGCCTAAAATGCTGTATTTATCCAAAAAAGAGTAAATTTAATGACCAATAACATTTTTGATCTTTTAAAGATACAAATAACACTGAAAAGGCTTAAGAAATACCGTGGGCATTTTCAATTATTTCTCAAAAAGTGGGCACCGTATGAGACTGAAAAAATCACAGATGACAAACGGTCTTATCTCTTTTATTTTTGATCTTTAAAAGATCAAAAATAATTTTGGTCATTGGATTTCCTCTTTTCTGGATAAATACAGCATTTCAGAGGGACAAATTCTAACGGTATGTTTCCACCATCATCATCTTTATACCCTGTATTAGTTCTATAGTTGAATCTGTGAAGATTCTGTTTATGATAGAACCTTTGGGGTCTAATTATTACAAACAAAAACAGATTCTTGATAGTGAATTATCTTGATGATGAATTTACCGTGTATTCCTCTGGTAAGGGGTTACCGATATCACACGCAACAACCCCGGTGTCCTCATCCGATGTGCAGGTTACAGTCAAGTCCTTCACGAAAAAACAATTAACATATATAAAATTAAAGTATCTGGTCAACTCAAAATCAGCCAAAATTCAGCTTTAGGCCTAAATTAAATGTAATTGATGCTACACTTCGACACACGAAAGCCCTGCAATACGGCAGATTCCAAATGCATGGGAAGTTTGCAATGTGAAGTTGGCCAACCACAAGGCGCGGGATCTAGAGCCAATTTCATGGAGCTGCACAAACAAAAATTGCTTTAGAACAAAATGTCTTGCTCGATGAAACAAACCACCATTAAAAACTCCATTGGATATTCATGCTCAGCAAACAACATGCAGCCAATTAAATAAGAATCACAAGTGATACACAACACATGGAAATTTGGTTGTTTATCCTGTTTTCATTAAGACAGACATTTCATGGTTAGCAAATTGCTGTGCTAAGCAGAACTGTGAAATTGGACCCTGTGTAGTCCTTTTCCAGACGCGCATTGGGTCGACAAATTGCATGAATTTGCGATTTGCCAGAAAACCGCAAATTATTTACGTGGGCAGATTGATCAGATGTCTTTCTTTCAATACATGATTTCTTTCAATACATGAAACTCTTTTGAACTTACGGACGTGGTTATTCTCTCCGTGCGCACGAAGATCAGTCCGTCCGGGAGCGTGGCCTGGAAGGAGGCGGCGTAGGCGTCCTCCCCGTTGTTTGTCACCGATACTCGGATGCCCAGTTCCCGGTTGTCACCGACCGCAACCCTCTGAGTGTCACTGGTGGGAAGGAGGCAAATTAAATCCATTGACAAAAAGGAGAATCATGATCAACTCCAGGGAGTATTAAGGTCTTTGTAAGACAGCCTTATTGCATTCTTTCCCAGATTCATACAAATCATGGTCATTCGGTCCCACTTTGTTCAGATTCCCCTCATCCATTTATGTGTATTCTTTACTTGCATGTTTGTGTCCTCTTGTCATTTGGCCCATGAAAAAGATGCAGCTATATATCAACACGTCAGACCCTCCTATTCCTAACTCTTAAGTATAAAAATGTTTGGGTTTGCATAATGTCTGGATTTTTTTTCTTGTCGTTTTGGGGTGTGGTAGGGCATGTTGTGGAACGGCCATTTGTCTCATTATACCCAGACCATTGGCGATTCATTTTGGCACATAATTATACACAGTGTCATAGCATCTTCTATGGATCAGGGACGGGTATACTTACAGGGTCGCACGCAGTAACAAATCTGGGACGCACAGATAATTCTTACAAGTGTTCTTGATCGGCAGCTACGGGAAGAAAATAATTTATTACAATTACTGAAAGCTGAAAATTGCATTAATTGATGTCAGAAAACTCAACATTTCTTATTTTAAAGAATTATGCCCTTTTAACTCCAAGCATTAATTACAGGCCATTGTTTTATATAGCCGATGAGCAATTTGCAATATTTAATAACTGTGCTAATATATAAATTATTTCGATTCGAGAAATAGATCATAATTATCTTGCTGTTAGTCTTATAGGTTTAATGTATTATAATATCAATTTCATACCTATAACATTGCTAATAAGCATGAATGGCTACATTATGTATTGTTTTAGCTCACCGATTGGACATAGACGGGCAGGGGAGTATCGCTAAGTACCGGGGGCACCACCGAGGTCACCGAGGCTGGGCCGACAGTCGCAGTAGCTTCCTCGGGGTCGAGCTCGTACACGAGACGCACCGCTAGGGGAAGGTTCTTCTCGATAATGACAGTCTGTATGGTGGCCCAAGTAACAATCATCCAACAAATTAGTATATGATATCAGCATACACAATATACAGACACTAATTGCATTGATATGGTTAGGTTTACTCAGTTTGCACTGCGGAATAAAACTTCCATGGGAGTAGGTATGAAGCAATGATAAACAGGGGCCAATTTCATAGAGCTGCTTAAGCACAAAATGTGCGCAAGCATGAAAACTCTTCCTCGATCAAAAAAGATTACCAACCAAATTTTCATGTAATGTTTAGGCCTACTGATTTTGACTTTTATTTGAGAATTGTTTGCTGAGCTATGAGCAATTTACACAGAATTTTGGCTGGCATACTGATTTTATTAACCATGCATGGTTTTTCATGCTTAAGCAAATGTTGGTACTTAAGCAGCTCTATGAAATCGACCCCAGACCGCTCGGGAGATAGTGGGCCTTTATAAGAAATGAGGCTAGGCTTGAGGCTAGGCTAGGGATTTATTTTCCTTCTGCATGCCATGTTGTGTCCTGAATGAAATGAAAGGTTTGAGAAGTCGTGACTGTGGCTCAATCCGTTAATTTCGTTTTGTGGGCCTCAAATGGCAGAAACGAAATAGGTCCCAAGACTAGCCTAAGGCATGGTTTTGTAAAAGTCCTAAGGTGAAAAATATCCATTTAAGAGTCATCGGGTTTTTCAGTTGTTCAGGCTAACAGTCAAATAACGTCACAACGTTTGCGGTATGTCAATACCGAGGAAGGACCAAGTACGAAATCTTGCCACAGTATTAGATGGATCTGAAATGACGCACAGTTAGAGAACTTTCTTTTGCAATATGTCACAACCCGAATTACAATATGGCCTAAACTACGGCAGCCACGAATGAAAAGACCACAATGATACACCACAATATGTACAGAATGTTTCTTTAACATTCAAAGAATGTGTTGACTGTAATGGAAACAAAACAAGAAATGATGGAATAGATTTTGTACTAGAAAGTTTGCAAAACAGGTTGAATTGTCCGATGTCAAGGTGATGAAATGTTTTGCAATACTTGGCCTTCCATACCAACCACGAGCGGTCGTAACAGGAAGGTGTAATATACCTTTACGTAGGCGAGGTCTTTTTGGCACAAGCGCTCGTCAGTGGTCAGTCGAACGACTCTGGTCATTTCGGACTGGTCAAGATTGCCGTCCAGCACGAAGGCAGCACGGGAAGTCGTGGATGTCTGGGCGTCTAATTGGAGGGAGTATTTGACATCTGACGAGGGAAGAAAATGAAGAAGATGAAGGACAAACCAATAATACGGACGATTCCAAGTAGTGCGCCACCAATAGTTTGCAACGCGCTGGCCAATCATAATTGCAGGGATTATCGATCCAATGCGCGTCTGGAAAAGTACGTCGACAGATTGTGCGCACTGTGATTGGCCAACGCATTGCAAACCCTCACTGGCGCACTATTTGTGTAGCGGAGGCTTTTCTCAAAGCCCGGCTCAGGCTTTGTCTCTGTAACCCACATGCTGAAAATAAAGGTTGTGGCTTTTCATTGAAGCTGAAGCTGTTTTCTGTTTCAAACCAGAGAATCTACTTCCGCACCGCTGTTAAAAGTCTCTATTTTTATTTCTAGAATGGACTCACAAAATGGAGCCGAAGCCTAAGCCGCGAAGCTGAGCCAAAGGCCCCAGGAGTGATTGGAGTCACCATCAACCTCAAGTACATTAATAAATTGTCAAGACGGTACGTACACTGCACATATGCGTGGTTGAGGAGAGCACATGATTCTCCCCGAAATGTAATGGTCAGAGAGCATTAAACTACACACACACCCACACACACCAAAATATACAAGATTGTACACCACCTAACAGTAATACAATTATAATTGAAAAAGGTCTGACTTACCAATAGAAGATGGAACCCCATGGCCAGAAGCTGTCAAACACGTGGTGATATTGAAACTGAAATTAGAAATAAGCAATGTCTAGGTTATTGAAATCTCCAGGATTTTATAAAGTTTGATAAAAAAAACTAGGAAAAACTGATAACAAAAGTCACATTGCTGATCTGATTATTAGAGAAACATCGTTTAAAGGTAGTATCATACTTTGGTAAGAGACCAAAACAGAAATATTCACAGATTTACGTATAACTTTCAGGGTATGAAGATGATGCTTGTAGAAACCTACCGTTAAAATGTTTCCGCCTGAAATGCTGTATTTTTCCAGAAAAGAGTGAAACCAGTGACCAAAATTATTTTTGATCTTTTAAAGACCAACAATAAAAGAGAAAAGACTTAAGAAACACTATGGTTCTTTTTCACTGTTTTCTCAAAAAGTGGGCACTGTATGGGACTGAAATTTTCGCAGATGACTGTTACTGTATCCGTCTTAATAATTTTGCCCATGAATCTGTATTTCTTTGATAAAAACCTAAATATGATACTACCTTTAAAATTAAAAATGTTTTCATGTATTTGAAGTTACAATATATCTCCCTTCACTTTAAAGAAGGTAAAATGACAAGAGTATATCCTGCTACTACCATAGAGTTCCTATCAGCCCATACCTGAAGACTTTTAACCCGGATGGTAACGTGTAGTCCTTGATGTCTAGATTGATCTGTGTGGGTTCAAAGGCAAGCGACTTCTGTATTCGAACGATTGGTCTGGATCTGCACATCAAATAGGAAAACAAACATCCATCTTTGAATAATAACGAAATTATGTCAGGTTTTTGAAAACATTTCAATAGCTTAAGTCTTAAAATTCATTTTTAGGGTCATTAGGCTCAACTTTACCTGATGAGGACTGAGGTCGATGACATGTAGGCGCCAACCAGCAAATCTTGAATGAAATCAACAGAAAAATAATAACTAGAGAGTAAATTACCAATTAGCATACCAATTAAAGGTAGTATCATACTTTTTTATCAAAGAAATACAGATTCATGGGCAAAACTATCAAGACAGATACAGTAACAGTCATCTGTGAGAATTTCAGTCCCATACGGTGCCCACTTCTTGATAAAACAGTGAAAAACGGCCACATTATTTCTTAAGTCTTTTCTCTTTTGATAAGATAACCGCGAAAAACGCTCACGGTTTTTATCTTGCCCCGATAATAAAACTGTTTTTGGTCATTGTTTGACAAATTTCTGGATAAATAAAGCAACATTTCAGCCGGAAATATTTCAACGGCACGTTTCTACCAGCATCATCTTCATATCCTCAAAGTTATACATAAATCTGTGAACATTATTTCCTGTTAGGGTATGTTAGCAATCCTGTACTTTAATTTTTAGATCAACAGAAATCGGCCTTCAGGATTATGGGAAACCAATAAAATGAGCGGCTGATATATACCGTTGTAACTGTTGCCATCCATGTCCAGCCTACCAGAGACAGATGCCCCGAATGATCGGATGTTCAGACCCATGTCAGCCGGTCGGATTTCCTAGCAGATCAAAAGCAATGATACGCAGTATTTGAAGAATATTAAACCAATGTAGGGCCTACGCCATGGCCAGAATTACTACTACGATCTTCCAATGACTCTTTGAAGACCCTAAGCAAAATGTCGTATAGGAAACTGGCTGAATAAGGGATTATTCCAATCAAAATGGCCTATTTAAAAGACGTTTTATAATATGAAGAGTGCAATAGAAATCAAAAGTCAACAACACACTGGGGCGGGATTAATTGAACCTGCGACCCTCGGAATACCGGACAGGTGCAGCTCTATATAACAACTGAGCTACCCAGCACTTTGTTGACCGACGGTCCCAGAAAATAGTCAATTATCTTCGTTCGTATGAAAAGTGCCTTGCTCCTACCTGTGACGGAGTTTGTCTGATGCCCCGACGTCTACCGTGGAATATGTACACGAGCCCTAATCCATCTTCGCCTGCAAAGGGTGCGCCGACTGCAATATCTGTGAGTACAGGAATATAGCCCATTGAAGCCTTTTAAACTATTATGAACATATAGGGTTTGAACCATTTGTTATCGAACAGACGATTAGCAGAGAAAACAAAATCAACACAACTTTATGATTATGAGATAATTTAAAAGTGATACACAAAACAGTACAGTACAGAATAAGGGCGATTCATGTTATTGGGCGCCTCCAAGAGTTTGCAATACGTTGGCCAATCACAATGCACAGAATTTGTCGACCCAAAGCGCATGTGGAAAGGGTCGACCGATTCCGTACATTGTGATTGGCCAAAGCATTGCAAACTCTTGGAGGCGCACTATTGTGAATGGCCCGTATAGTGGATACAAATTTCTTCATTTTTGTTCTTACCATTAAACCCATCAATGTTCACGTCACCGAGAGCGGCCAGGGAGAAGCCGAACTGTCCCCCGGGAAAGGTCCCGGTCAAGGTCCCCGTCTGGGCCAAATTACCCTGAAAAAAAGAAGAAGATTGACAACAATAATGAATTATGAATATTAAATGATTCTTGGTCGGGAAATAGATAATATGCAAATTAGGCTTGCCCTTCACCGACGTGGATGAGCACTGTATACTCAGTGCTTGTGAGAGCACGTGAAAAAAAATCACATGCTTGCTCAGGTGGGATTCGAACCAACGAGTACCCACGAGTAAGCAGGAGGTCGTGGGTTCGAATCCCACCTGAGCAAGCATGTGATTTTGTTCACGTGCTCTCACAAGCACTGAGTATACAGTGCTCATCCACGTCGGTGAAGGGCAAGCCTAATTTGAATAATGAATTAGTTTATATGATCATCCGACTGACTATTTTACAAGATTACTGTTTTCAAAAAATCATATAAAGTTAAATACATCTGTATCGGTTATAAAACTCAACCTGTCTATCATTGTTTGTGCTAACAAAATATTGTATATAGAAAAACGAGGTATTTTAGATCCATAATTTAGCACCCAACTTTTCGCCTATAGTACCCTATTCTGTGGGTGACGTCACACTCTATTGTTGTGTGGATCGGTTCCAAGGAGGACTTTTTAGGGGCCACGGCATACATCTGATTTTGTACCTTTAAGGTCAAATTAAGCACTTACATAAAAATATAAATTAATACAGTCATTAATTATGTATTCAACAATAATTTTAAAGCACTTTCATCCCTTCTCCAAATTTGATTACAGTAAACCTTTAAATTCATTTGGTCAATATTAAATCAGTTTTACTGCCCAGAGTCAGGAAAACTACCTTTACACCAACGAAACATTATACTCACTCCCGTTTCTTGACAGTACACGTACACACGTCCCACTTCCCACTTGTCGATTATGTTATCAGGATCGATAAACATCGGTGCACCGACAACGAGATCGTCCAGACTGTCGACAATTCCACCGACAAAAAAAAAGAGAAAGAAAGCAATTACAAGTCAAATTATTGAAAAAGTTAATTTGCATGACAACAAATTCGGCAAGACGAATGCATGGTGACTATACCTGTAAAATTATTTTCAAATCATATATCGGAGTGTCTTAGATAAAATCAAATAAGCACAAGGGAAACTGACTGAATTTAAAGTCATTGAAAAGTGAAAAAAGAAAAATTTACAGGAACGGCATTCGAACCGGCGACCTCCTGAATACCGTACAGGCGCTCTACCAAATAAAGGCAATCAGGTTTAACGTGAACGTGACTACTTTTGCCTCCTTGGGGGCAAAACTTTATCTCTCTTCAAATCTCACATTTTCGTAATGCGGGTAAAACAATCATTCTACCGTGACTTAGTGGTTTTTCTTTTTGGAGACGAAATGTCACAATTATATATTGAGCTTCGATATAAGCAGAGAACAGAAAACTTAAATATGACGAAATGATCGAGTGTTTCCTATGTTGACCACTCACCCGTCTCCGTTCAGGTCAGTCACGGCAAGAGAGTGGCCGAAGTATGCGGACATCTGCTGACCCTCCAAAACTTGCACCGTTTGTAGATTTTCATCCAGGATGTGCACCTGCCGACAAAATAATTAAGCCAGTAATTTTATCGCATTGAATTTTCTCTCGTAGCTTTAATGTCCACCATAGTAAATTAATGTAGCTGATCTGGGGCCTTTCCCAAAACTCAGCTCCATTTCGTGAATACATTATAAAATTACAGGTATCCAAAAAGAGACTTTTGGCTGCGGTTCGGAAGTAGATTATCTGGTTTGAAAAGGAAAACAGAGCTTCGGCTTCAATGAAAAAACATAACATATATTTTCAGCATATGAATGACGAAGCCGGAGTCTGAGCCGGAGCCGAGCTTTGAGAAGGACCCTTCTGTGCCAAAACTGTCCCACAATGCAATTCTCATACTACCTCAACTGCACACTTCCGGACCATCCGCGAAAGGGTCTATTGACGGCCCAACTAACTTGATTAAAATCGTTGTGGTACTGCACATGATGTATAGGCAGCATTTGAGCGGGAAAAATTGTGATATTTTACAAGAGAACGAATTCAGTATGGCTTCAGGTTCAACTAAAGAAAATACATAACAGTTGTGACTTATGAGCCTGACTTTTTATCCATAAGCCGCCACTGAACCCCCCCCCCCCAAAAAAAAAAAAATCAAAAAGGAAAACAGACAATTCATTTTATGGAAACTTACTTGACCCAGGAAGTAATAGACTCTGGGCTCACTGACCACGAACACACCCGTGCCACCTGCCCCAAACCTCCCCCTAGCCACTGCGAATCCTAGGTAGCTGTTGTCCTTATCAATCGCTCGCTCAGCGGTGAATGTAGTCGCTGATGGATTGTTGATATCAATCAAGTATGCTTGCCCTGTATGAGTTTGAAACGGAGAAAATGAGAAATTGGGGATATGGCCAAAATGCTGTATGTTATAGGAACGATTCGAACGGTGCAATTCAACATAATACTGAACAACCCTTTCCCCTCGATAAAAGGGCTTACCTTGCCAGTAAAAGCTACCAGGAGCTCCCAAGAAAAGATCGTTATCCTACGAAGAGACAGAAATCGTAATGAATTTAGGCGCCAAAATAATATTCTAAACACTGTTTATTTTTCTAAACAAATTCAATGACTTCAAATTTCATCCAGTCAGTTTCCCTTGTGCTCATTGTTGTATGTCATTTCTTTGTGAGCATGTCCAAACGCTGAACGCGATCAGCATCACAAGCCAATTAGTTCCATCAACAGAAATACGTCGTGTTTTATTTAATGGACGTGTGTGTTTGCATATTTTGTTGTTTTGTTTGGATATACATTGTTGTTAATACTGATGTTGTTGTTGTTGTCGTCGTCGTTGTTGTCATTGTTGTTGTTGTTGTCGTTGTTGTTGTCGTTGTTGTTGTCGTTGTCGTTGTCGTTGTTGTTGTTGTTGTTGTTGTCGTCGTTGTTGTTGTCGTTGTTGTTGTTGTTGTTGTTGTTGTTGTTGTTGTTGTTGTTGTTGTTGTTGTTGTTGTTGTTGTTGTTGTTGTTGTTGTTGTTGTCGTTGTTGTTGTTGTTGTTGTCGTTGTTGTTGTCGTTGTTGTTGTCGTTGTTGTTGTTGTTGTCGTTCTTCTTGCTGCTGCTGCTGCTGCTGCTGCTGCTGTTGTGTTGTTGGTACATGTATATGCAATGCATACCTGTGAGACGGACGCGCTGATTCCAGCTTGGCAGTAGCTTATGCCAGTTACGCCAAGAGACGTCGGGTCTGTGGCAGCTTTTAAAGAAGCCAAACAACGGAAGACAATCAGGCCAAAGAATACAAAATCATTACAATGTTAGTCTTTGAATGAAAGAACGATAAAGGCCTACCAAACCGGGGTTATTCTGTCCCCAAGACAAATGAGTCAGGGGTCCGGAACACATTTCTCCAGATAAATCTGTCCGTCGGACACGTTTACATTGGACATTTTGTCCGCTCGGTCACATGCATTTACCATTATAAGAAAATGACCCTTTATAGCGGTATTTGGCGGGCAAGACATTTAAATTGGTGTTCTTTTCCCCCTTTTTTAGGAGAAAAAGAAAATCGCCACTGCCATTTGACTTGATCAAGTTAGGCTGTATGCGTTAGTAAATGCTTGTCTTCGCAAATGATTACCTATCGCAACGTCGAAATTAACCCCCAAAAATTATTGGACCTTATCGATAAGGGAGCTCTTTTAAGACCAAATTAATACACGCGCTGTGCCTATAGGCCTATAAAGGGTAGAATAAGCAAAGAAACAAACAACTTTCGCCTCACAACGACACGAACGAACGAACACCCCCAACAGACAGGCAAACAATTTGAAACAAAAACAGGAAAAACTGAAACGAAACAGGGACGAACAGAAATCATTAGCATGTCCCATCAGGATTATATACCTTGTTCCGGCTGTTCACACGGGGAGGTCTCTCTGAAGATGGAAAAGTCGTTGTTTGCCACGAAACATGACCCGGTGGTGAAGCGGTAGGAGTTGCTAGAGTTGTAGCTCTCCGCCGACCACACACGCCTTGGCGCACATGCCTGATGTGTAAACAGACCAAAGAAACTCACATCATATAATGGGAATCTTCAAGGTATAGAATCGGTATTGACACAGTTATAGTCCTGCTTTGTTTATTAGCTTCCGTGTGAACGCTCCGAGACATAAAATACTGATCTTCCTGTGAAAATGATAGTCCCGTCTGAAAACAAAAATGTCAAAATAGGGAAGACTGCATCTGATAACATCCAAAAACTCCGTATCGGCCAATGATTCAACACAACATCACAAACATGATCGTAAAGAATAGGGCCTATAAGACTGCCGTCAAGTTCTCCCAAACCAATTAAAGGGAGGGTACAGAATTGGTAAAACAAAATACACTTCATGATCACAGATTCACATAAAACTTACACAGTATAATGGTGATAAGAGGAGAAAACATCCCATGAAATGTTTTTGTCTGAAATGCCATATTCGTTGAGAAATAAATGAAACCATTTTCCGATTGGAATAAATCGCTTCGAAGCGTTTTATTTATTCGTTGAAATGTGTACAGTTCTCTGTACACGGGTTTTCACTATTTTCTCGTGACCCAGATGGCTGATTGACCTCAAACTTCTATAGGTTTGTCAGTTAAGGTATACGATGGATTACATAATGTGCTGTCACTGTCAGCAACGGTTTTGTCGCAAAAACCAGTTCTGTACCATCCCTTTAATTTGAGAACCAATTTTGACTGAATTGTATAAGTGCGTGAAACCGCGTCCGGCACTTACCACAACCGGTCCGCCTGGCCCGGCACTGTGGAGCGTCGCCCCGAAGAACTGGTCCGACTTGCTACCGACGCGGTTCCCGGCGCCATCCTCCGGGTGACCTATAAGAACGACAGGCATATGTATGGAACACATTCAGGGATATGAAACTGTTTTAGGCATATATAGTTTTGTTTTTACGATGCCGTTTGTATTCACTGCAAGTCATGCACGAAAATAAATATTCTTAAAATTCGGCAAACTTGCGGTTAATATCAGATGGGAAACATTCTTAGTACATTTTAGGGAAACTATTTGAAACTAACTGTAGCCCGAAAATGCCAACTAAGCCACCAAGATTTACAAAGGAAACGTTGTGAAGAACTTGGGTGAAGTTTGATGGAGATATACTAAGCAAACCTGAATGGGACGTTCGCTAGAATTTTTTACCCATCAGGAAAGTGATTTTGGTTCAAGGAGCGATTTCAATTCTGTTCTTCAGAGTGTTCATTGCACGAGAACAAAGCCATGTCTCTACATAAAAAGCTTTATAATACATGTACATGAACTGTACTGACCTTCTGAATCGAAGATGACTTCCTCGCAGTCGCTTTCCAGGACAGGACATCGGTAAACAGCGCCCCCTCTGTCGACGCCCGGCTGAGCAGTCTGTGCCCGAGGCGCTCCCACCAACAGTCTAACCGTATGACAAAGAAATCAAACGACTGATGTGAGTCTAAAACAAACCGAGGAATCCATATTGTATGATTATTTGCAATGTTCAAACGATAAAAAATCAAAGCGATTACCCACATGTCGTGTTTAGTGACATTTCGTGCTCTATAATTGTCCCTTTGGATACAACATGGACAGTTCCTGACTTGTACATGACAAATAGCAAGCTTCCGTGCTATGTAGACGGTACCATTGCACATGAGGTAACACAACATCGATTTGGGTTTGAAACATGTTCATGACAAAACCAGGAAGCACCGCGATTAATTATTTTCACAGCCCTGGTTAAAATCACACAACAACATTTTATCAGTGGATATCATAACATGGGGCGTATACATATATACGTATCTAAACTAATACCGAATGTTCACACAATCATTTGTAATGGTGAAGTGTCAAACTCGATCATTTTGAAATGTTCAAGTTGGTAGAAAGTTATCAGCAGCTAAATATGACACCAGAAACAAAATATCTGTTGCTTGTCGTCGGGTTGGGCAATTTCCAAATGAGGACCTGCACCTAGAGCGTCGTAGAGCTAAATTCGCCCCAGCCAGCCAATGATTACAATAAGATTGTATTTCTTCGTCTCACGGGCACACAAAATGTACGGTGCTCCTCGAGTGCCATTCAACCAATCCAGATATAATTTATCATAATAGTCGCCTATCGCTTAGTCCACACTTTAGGGGTAAAAGTCGTCTTGTCTCACTATTATCTCAACAAGATCACTTTTAGTGAAAAAAAACCATAGATATCGATGGTCGTTCAGCTGGCACTACCGTGGAGAGATAGCTATAAAAATTGTAGGTGTGGTGTAGAAATCAAAACATACCAGTTAGTTTCGGTTTGAAGGAAAGCGTACACTTTCTTCATTTAGTTCACACTATTAATATGCAAATCGTTGGCCTATCAGCTAGTTTCATTTTCAACAACCTAAATTAAAACACAAGTAATAACTGCTGCAAACTGCTCATCAGCCAAAAATGACCTGAAATATTAATAAAATGCTTGGAGTTAGGTGGTCACCTTTGATCTTACCCACCCTCACCCTCCCCATACCCCTCTAGTTGTCCTAAAACAGATCCTTTCATCCATTTATGTGTATCTTTACTTGCATGTTATTGTCCTCTTGTCATTTAGCCTTTGAGAAAGATCCTGCTATGATCGAAACGCTTATAGGATAGAGCCCTTCCAGCTCCATGCCAATTGAATTAAAACACGACAATATGCACAAATTCTCCTAAAACACCAGCTGTTATCTCTAAAACAAGGCAAAATAAAAACTATAAAAGGCCCAGTTAAACAAACAACAGCAAAATTGACAATTTGAATTTCAGTAAAGGCAATAATCACTACTGCAAACTGCTTGTCAACCAAAATATTGACCTGAAATAATGTGAAGTCCATGTGATTTTGAATGACCTGACGTTTTGATCACATATAGCAGGATCTTTCTCAAACTAAAAACAACACTGATATTACTGATAAATAATTCAACACGCCCTTGTTTTATGTTCAAATGTCGTTATTTGTGTGCCGTTCCTCATATCCTTTTGAACTATTTTAGGAACCATGGTGACATGGGCCAATTTCATAGAGCTTATTAACTTATAATATAAGCACAAAACTTGCTTAAGCATGAAAAGTCTTCCTTGATCAAACAAGATTATCAACCAATGTTCATGTATAATGTTTACTGTTTTTGTATTCAGCCATTGTTTGCTGAGCATAACATTCACAAGGAGTTTTGGCTGGCATACTGATTTTATGCACCAAGGTTTTTGGTGCTTAAGCAAATTTTGGTGCTGAAGCAGCTCTATGAAATTGGCCCGTGGTCACAAACAGATAGATTGATATTTACATTGGTTCTCTTTCCTTCCAATGCTATATAATAATAATACATGGTTCAACGCGGATGCAAAGTGATAGGCACTTCCTGCACTGCACTGCGGGTCGCAGTTGTCTGTGAACTGGCGATAACAGGATATAGGGGATAACACCGCCGATTGTACGTCAGTTTTGGCGGTTTCCTCCCCAGCTCAGGTTGAGGGTAAGCCAAGGTTCAAGCCCCTAAACCTCGCCTATCATCCGCCATCATATCATGCTTGGATCATGGAGGCAAAATGTCTCTTCACCTTCATGCATGTGCTTATAATAATTCGATCAATCTTGCAATAAAAATGAGGTATTATCGTACTTAGGTTTTTGTCATCTTGAGAACTTACAGATTCATGGGCAAAAATATCAAGGAAGATACAGTAGGCCTAAAAGTCATCAGAGAAATTATCAGTCCCATACGGTGTCCACTTTTTGAAAAAAAAAAACACTGAAAAACGCCCACGGTATTTTAAAAATCTTTTTTTACCGTTATTTGTTTATCTTTAAAACTTAAAAGATAAACAAAGATTTTGGTCATTAATTTTACTCATCTCTTGATAAATACAGCATTTCAGGCAAGAAAACGTGAATATGTTTCTATACCATCACCATCTTTATTCCCTGTAAGTTAAAGGTAAATCTGTGAAGAATTCTGTTTCAGTATGCTGCCAAAGTCTAGTACCTTTAAAGCCACGGTGCGCAAACGAAATTATTACCTCATCTTTTCACAGAACATAACGATCGATCATTACAGTTTGTATAATAAGTCGCGATCATTTGCAATTATTTCACCCTTGGTCACACCATACAGCAATTAAGGAACAGACCCAACTTGCACCATTAATGACAGGCCGTCATGGTAATGACTAAATGTCCAATTATAACTGAGCAATCATGCACGGCTATACGGCCTTTTAATCGTGAGTTCAGGTGTGAATAGTTTACGAAAATAACCCTGGTACATCGACTTCAATGACATGCAAGTACATCATCCACCATGATTTTTGAATATCCAAGACAGCATGCATTATTCCAGTAGTAAGGAAGGAAACTATTGCATATTACATGTTAAAGGTAATATCATACTTTGGTATTTGTCAAAGAAATGCAGAATCATGGGCAAAACTATCAAGACAGATACAACAACAGTCATCTGTGAAATGTCCCGTCCCATACGGTGCAGACTAAAACAGTGAAAAACGCCAATTACGGTATCTTACAAATCTTGTCACCGTTATTTTTGATCTTTTAAAGATCAAAATTGGTTTTTGGCCATTGGTTTTACTCTTTTTATAAATATAGCATTCATGCAGATTTGCAGACAACATCTTGAACGATATGTTTCTACCATCACCATCTTTATACCCTGTAAGTTTGTATAGGTATAAAATGGGGAGTCTGTTTCGGTATGCTACCAAAGTATACCTTTAACCACGAAGGAATGCGTTCTTATTCCTCCGTGGTATAACACAATGGTTTCAAGATATACCGCAATACAAGACAGCATCAACAATATTATTGTTCTCTAAGGTGGGAAACACAAACAAGGCAAAATTAATCATTCATATTCAGGGATGGAAGAATTTAACAAACTTCTGAATGCCGACAAAAGTGGTTTTAGATTACTAGGGTCCAGGTACATGATATTTCTACAGTAGGCCTATTTGCTATCGATGGCATGGTCTAATGGGCCATCATTCTATACGACTTGTAATTTGGCCCGTTTCGGGCATGCGGAAGATACGGTACTGATTCATGCTAAACATGAGAACAACTGACTAAAATGTGCACGTCATAAATATACAATTACATGTATATTTACCATGGGACATCGACAAAATGAATAATATTATTGTAATGGCTCTTTAAAAACCGGGATCTTTTTGTGGATTTAAATGTTCAACTTACACATTTTCATCACTGCCCTGTCTGTGCATAGCCACCGAGTAGCCGAACAGACTACCCTCTGGTCCGGTGCGCGTGATGGGCCGGCTGGTGTAGAAATTGAACCCGGTGCAGCAGCCGGGCATTAGCACCACGAGGAGTGCACAGGCAGCCCACATCATCAGGAGACCAGCCCCATGGGAGACCGGGGCACGGGACGTGATGCTCCGGGGTGTCAATCGGCACATCGCGACGGTGAACTTGCCCTCACGGAGTGGCGCAGGAGATAATGATTGTAGCAAGTTCAATGGAAGCACAACACTCGATAGTATACTTCCTTGTTCCAAATGTTCTGCACATAAATTATCTTTACCAGTTGATCATAAATCCAGCCAAACCTGGCGCCTATTATAGCTTGGTCTTCGCGTGCCAAATTATTCTGCAAAACAATTCAACGCTCCCGATGTCAAAACTGTGAACCCTCAGAGTTCTGGCAGCAGTAATGTACCCGTCAAGCGTTTCACAACACACATGAACAACAAAATATCATATTATTTGCCTTATAGTAGGTCAGATGACGTTGGGATAATGAGGGCGGACGTGGTTGGGATATGGTTTGTTATACAGAGACCGGACTCGCCCATTATTTTCAGGCTGACAATAATCTGAGCGGAAGCAATAGCTAAAGGTGCCGGGCTTGTAAGCGCTACAATACTAATATCCTCTGTCATAATGATTAAGTCCGATATGGCAACGTCAGTCGAACCCCTCCCCCCCCCCCCCCCATAAAAAAGGGGAGGCGTGGAGATGACTACATGATACATATTTACTGGGTGAGATTGGACTCACGCAGTAAATTTATGCGCTTCGCGAGAAAAGCTTCTTTAGAGATGCATTGCCGGTTTTTGTTTTGTTTGTTGCAGTTTGTAGTGGCATTCAAACCGTGGACTAAATGGGACAATAATATTAAAAGTAGTATCATACTTTGGTAAGAGACCAAAACAGAAATGTTCACAGATTTACGTATAACTTTCAGTGTATGAAGATGGTGCTGGTAGAAACCTACCGTTAAAATTTTTCCGCTTGAAATGGTGTATTTATCCAGAAATTAGTCAAACAACGACCGAAAATCTTTTTGATCTTTTAAAAGATCAAAAATAAATACTGTGGCCGTTTTTCAGGATTTTCTCAAAAAGTGGGCACCGTATCGGACTGAAATTTTCACAGCTGACTGTGACTGTATCTGTCTTGATATTTTTGCCCATGAATCTGTACTTCTTTGACAAAAACCAAAGTATGATATTACCTCAGTTAATGGTCCACGATTGGGAAAAGGTCCATGATTTGAAAGTGTATACCAATACATTGTGGCTGCTGCCAATAAAGTTGAAGTCCAACCAAAAATGAACAAGAATATGTAGGCTATCAAAACAATTGAAGTTTCTGCTGTGTGTTCGTCACTTTCACTTTAGAATAACTGACTCGATGCTAACTCTCGCTATGATAAAAAAATGCTAAAGGCTGGGTCAGCCTTCCATTATAGTTTTGTTTTCAAATTTAGAAAGGCCACTCACTGGTTTATGACATTTCATTTTCGGTCGAGGCCTAAAGTGAAAATGAAAACTTTGTGTTTATTTGCAAGTTCGTTTTGTTTTTCGTTTGCTGTTTTTTTCTACCAATTGGAATAGTCGAATAATTATAGTCTCTTTCAATTAGTATCCTTTGATTTCCATCATCACCGGCGCACCCAGGATTTTGTCGGGGGGGGGGGGGGGGGGCTCAAAGAAAAAAAAACGCCCAAAAACATTTTGTGGCTCCCCCCTCCTCTCCCTGTCCCTCTCCCCCATTTTTTTTTTCAGGGACCCTCTTGGGGGGGGGGGGGAGCTCAAGCCCCCCGAGCCCCCCCGCCCCCCCCCCCCCCCCCCCCCCCACTGGGTGCGCCACTGTTTCATGTTTTGAGATAATTAAGTCCCAGTTGAAAAGGAAACAAAATCTACGATCGGATCGGCCTAAAATCGGGGAAATTAATTGGCATTTATAACTTGGAATTTTTTCGCCGTGTTCATAAAGTTGGGATTTCATGCCGAACGAACATGGCTGTAGTCTCAAATTAGTACGGCGCGGTTAACTACCGATCCGGTTAACAAACTGAGAGAATGAGTGGAACAAATACGGCTCACTGTACCGGTATGGAATCAACGACCTTGTTTCATGTACATGTATATCGGAAGCGACTTTGTTTGGGAGGCATGTGACGTTGCTTCCGTGGAGGATGCATGCCACACTAGATGTTGTGGCTCAAATGAAATATTGATACATGCAGAGGTGTGTGTATCTTCCTGCAGGAAAAACAAACTGACTGATTTGGTCAGCGAGCAAAACAAACACAGATTAATCACGCAATGTGAGACATTGCACAAGAGCTGGTTCGATGCAATGCGCCACTAAACTTGAACCAATCAGAAATGAGATCAAGATTTTGTGTGACTCAGGAATGACCACCATACCAGACGTGGTCGAGTTTGACACGTTTATACTCCGAAGTAAATATCAAATTACGTCGCCAAATGAGGCCTTCTGTTAGCCCGTTCAGAGTAGCCCGTATATGGTGGAGTTTATTTAAGGAAACCTCATACCGTTTTTGTCAAAGAAATGCAGATTCACGGGCAATAATATCAAGTAATATACAGTAAGTCACCTATGAAATTTCCAGTCCAATAAGGTGGCCACTTTTTGAGAAAAAACAGTGAAAAATGTTCACGGTATTTTCAAATCTATTCACTGGAGTTTTGATCTCACCCTGAGATCAAAACGGTTATTGTTCTTTGTTCTTTTCTAAAAACAAAACAAAAAAACAACAACAACAGCATTACTGGCAGAAACTTTGTAATGGTATGTTTCTACCATCACCTTATTTATAACCTGTAAATTATAGGTAAATGTGTGATGATTTCTATTTTGGTTTGCTACCAAAGTATGATAGTACCTTGAAATCGTCACAGCAAGAATTTGGTCTCAAACCAAGACGAAACTATGGGTACAATCAGTTTGTACGGTTTTGTTAACCAACTCAAATAATGGTCTGTCGGTAGGCTTTGTATGTGGTTTCACTGCTGGATATGAAAGCACGCTTCCGACATTTCGGAACATAATACAAGAAGCAAGTTCCTGTATCATCAAATCTAATTCCACAAGTTGACCAGATTCCTCTTCTATAACCAAACCCACTCTTCCTCTTCCTCATGTTGTATCAGGTATCCAGACTGGTTTCTGCTTTCCACCAAACACAGGAAAAGTAAAATAATAGACTGGCTTGGAACAAGTTTACTAATACTGGTCCTAGGGCATGTTTGTTTAATGCACAGGATCACGGATTTTGCGGATCCGGATCCTATTTTAGCGCACCCTGCATAGGACGTGGATCCCTAAATCCTTTGCGTTAAACGAACGTGTCCCTGGGGGACAAAAACTCTAAAAACCGAAGACTACAGCTTTATCTCGGTGTAAACCGAATCAAGCACGTGATAATTATCATGGGCGTAGATCCCGGGGGGGGGGGGGGGCTAGGGGGGTTGCAACCCCCCCAGGTTTTCACTTTTTATATATATAAAACATGATTTTGTGCACAAACGTATATGGAAGAACGACCCAGCTACACGATCAACCCCCCAGGTCTGAGGACGTGTCTACACTACAGATAATTATGCAATTATTTCTGTTCCTTCCAACATCATTTATATTATGACAACACGGTCTAGTTCTTATAACACACAGACAGACAAATCTGTGACAAACAAACAACCAGTACGGTGGTCTGATTGGTTACAGTTTAGAGCCAATAACATAATTACAGGGTGTGTATCATAACTGCTTTTAAATACTGTTTGGCTTTAGGCCTACATCTATTCATCTGGGGCCAATTTCATAGAGCTGCTTAATCAAAAGATGTGCTTGAGCATGAAAAGTCTTCCTTGATCAAACAGGATTTAATACCAACCAAATGTTCATTTCATGTTTACTACTTTTGACTTGTATTCGGCCATTGTTTGCTGAGCATAACATTCACAAGGAGTTTTAGCTCGCATACTGATTTTATTTTGTTTTTGGTGCTTAAGCAAATTTTGGAGCTGAAACAGCTCAATGAAATTGGCCCCTGGTCGTGAAACTAAACAATACATACATGTATATCTGTACGTGAATGACACAAAATAATAACATAAAGAATACTGAACATTTTCTAGAGGCAAAACGAAAATAAAACACGTTTGTCGTATTTGAGCATGTCTCTTTTTCCTTCAACATCAACAGTTAACAAGCCTTTGATGATATTTCCATGCATGCATTAAAAACAAGAAGAACACAAATTGGGGAAGATATCAGCCACTAGGATTCACAATCCTATAAAAAAGAAGAAGACATGCACCCGTATCTTTTCAAAAAAGTTTGGGCAAGAAACAATTTTTGTTTTCGAACCAGTGAAATAAAAATATAAAGTATGTTTTTATATAATGCAATGGCAATGGGAAGCCAAGATTAGCTGCATTTAAAATGTTAATAATTTTTTTGTTTCCCTTTCATATAATGTGTGCATCAGAACAAAGTCCATGACTTACATGTAATTTTATTCATTGGGTCTTTGTTGTAAGCAAATAGTAAAGCACAGATGGTAAAATCATGGGACATTGGAATATGTCCCTAATGACCTTACCAACTGTTGAGCCACAACAATTTCAGAGGAGAACTTAAAAACAACAGTATTAAATGATTTCAGCAAAATAACAGAGTATGTTGACAAACAGACACTCTGTATACTAGATGAACATACCATGCATAAGAAAAAAAGGGAGAGAAATTCACATGCTGGAGGAAAGGCTAAGCAAGCAAGCTTATGGTGCCATTCCAGTCTTGAAAAGAGACTAGATGGCTGCTTTTTCCAAATGCAAGCTAAAATAGCAGCAAAACAAAAGACAAGCATAATAAACAGGATAATTTAACTTTCTTTTAGAAACAAGGAAACGAGTGAAATTTTATTTCATGGTTGTAAGTAGAATATTATAGATAAAGATATATTTATAGTAAAAATAAGGGGAAACAAAAGAGCTATTACAGATAACATTATGTGAACAAGCAATAAAATATGCAGGACAAAAATAAAATAAAACTATTATTATGCTACAAGTTCCCCTATCTACCCTGTCTCTGTGTACACAAATTTCACATGTGGAAACAAATTCTAGTGTGTCGTTTCAAAAATAATTATGATGGCAAAAGTGGAGCTGGCATATCATATGACCCTGTGAATACAGACTGAAGTATAAATATTACTGAAAATTGTGTAAAACAAAATAAACTTGAAATAAAAAAGTAACAGAATATGTTGTGACTGGATGATAGGAAAAATAGTTTGAGGTTGAGGCCTAGACCTTTGCGACTAGGTCTTTCGCTCAATCCATACCCTGTTGTCCCATTTAGAAGCCTCATAGCTACCCTTGCCGTGCAATATGTAGAGAGATATTTATCAAAATTATGCGGTCGATATCCCACAGAAGAGTAATGTGCTGTCTCCAGTACATGGGAACCACTTGCATCGAGCGGTTAACCAGTTGACTGACATACAAGTCATTTTCATTTGACTGGTACCCAAGTCATGACTGGCTGGTTAGTAATGGCAATGATAGTTCACTTTGTACTGTGGCCAAGCTGCATTATGCAAAAGTATTGTATAAATATATTGCAATGCATGCACGAATATTTTTATGACCGGTCAGTTAGCAACTCAAAGGTACCCTGAAAATTAAGAATGATTGAAACAGTTGCAACCCAAAATAGATATATACAGTGTATATAAAATATATCTATAGAGTCTATAGAATCCACTCTATGACCAGTTTCCGAGTAAACAAGACCCTGCAGGTGTAAACAAGTTTGAAATAGGGCCCCCCCCAAAAAAAAAAACCAAAAAAAAAAAAAAAAAAAGCAAAACAAAGCAAAACAAAAAACAATAGAAGCAGTTGGTACGAGGTAGGATGACCCGTACACATTAAAAGTAGTATCATACTTTGGATTCTGTCAAAGAAATACAGATTCATGGGCAAAAATATCAAGACAGATACAGTAACATTCATCTGTGAAATTCCCAGTCCCATACGGTGCTTGAGAAGACAGTGAAAAAGGCCCACAGTATTTCTAAAAATCTATTCACCGTTATTTTTTATCTTTTCAAGATCAGAATTGTTTTTGGTCATTGGTTTTACTCTTTTCTTTATAAATACAGCATTTCAGGGAGAAAAACTTGAACAGTATGTTTCTACCATCACCACCTTTTACCCTGTAAGTTATAGGTAAATCTGTGAAGATTTCTGTTTCAGTATGCTACAAAAGTATGATAGAACCTTCAAACATGTTGGACAAATTGGTCTAGGTTATGGGGTTAAAGCTGCTCTGACCGTCTGTCTCTTCCCAGTGGTCAATCTTAGATGACCTTTAGTTGTTTCCCGACATCAATGAAGGCCTCGATGCACTGGTCAACTTCCTGGTCGGTGTGAGCGGCCGACATCTGCACCCTGATCCTTGCCTTGCCTGAAAAAAACAAAAGGTTAGGATATATAACATTGTTGTTACCCAATCCGGAAACCCGCTTGGTAGTGGATTAACCCATTTGATACCCAGTCAATCCCGTTTCATTGCCCTTGATGGAACCCATTCAAATCCACTTGATACCCAATCAAACCCTGTTAGTTGTCAAATAACCCAATTAGGATCCGACTAAATCCTATTAGGCAGCCCATGAAACCTGGAAGGTACCCAGTTGAAATCCACTTGTTACCCAGTCAAACCCACCAGTTGCCCAGTCAAGCCCACTAGTTACCCATTGAAACCCACTTGTTACCCAGTCAAACCCACCAGTTGCCCAGTCAAGCCCACTAGTTAACCAGTGAAACCCACTTGTTACCAATTCAAACCCACCAGTTGCCCAGTCAAGCCCACTAGTTAACCAGTGAAACCCACTTGTTACCCATTCAAACCCACCAGTTGCCCAGTCAAGCCCACTAGTTACCCAGTGAAACCCACTTGTTACCCAGTCAAACCCACCAGTTGCCCAGTCAAGCCCACTAGTTACCCAGTGAAACCCACTTGTTACCCAGTCAAACCCACCAGTTGCCCAGTCAAGCCCACTAGTTACCCAGTGAAACCCACTTGTTACCCGGTCAAACCCACCAGTTGCCCAGTCAAGCCCACTGAAAATCTGGTTTGGTTGCACCTAGTACATCCTATATCCTCACCTTTAGGGACTACAGGGAAGCTGAAGCCGATGACGTAGATTCCTCGCTGTAGCATCTCATCGGCAAACTTGCTGGCGAGACTTGCCTCCCCAAGCATGATGGGACAGATGGGATGATCCTTACCCTGCACGTAAAACAAATCAAAGCCACTTCAGTCACAGGATAAGACATCACCTGCCGTCCATTCCCTATCTACTTGATCTTTTAAAAGATCAAAAATAAAAGAGAAAAGACTTAAGAAATACTGTGGTTGTATTTCACTGTTTTTCTCAAAAATGTGGGCACCGTATGGGACTGAAATTTTCACAGATGACTGTTACTGTATCTGTCTTGATATTTTTGCCCATGAATCTGTATTTCTTTGATAAAAACCAAAGTATGATACTACCTTTAATGCATTGGAATGTCACACATTGCGTGATTAATCTGTGTTTGTTTTGCTCGCTGACCAAACTAGTCGGTTTGTTTTTCCTGCAGGAAGATACACACACACACCCCTGTACCAATATTTCATTTGAGCCACAATATCCAGTGTGGCATGCATCCTCCACGGAAGCAACGTATGATATTACCTTTAAGAGGTAATATGCAGACTGTCACAGAAGCCAATGGGGGAAATGGTTAAACATAATGTAACTAAACCCTTCAGCCAAGGAAGGTCACTAGTGCAATGCTGCATCGCCTTGCAAGCAATACAAGTTTGTCTTTGCTGAGAAAAACAGCTAGTGGCCACAAAAATAGCTCAAGAAGCGAAGAATGGCACTCCCCACCAGGCTGTGCCGGTCACTCACCCATATCGTGAATCCAGCCTCCGTCATCCTGTCTCGGAATACCTTGGTGTTTCTGCCCAGCTGGGTTATCATGGAAGGATCGCTCGTGATCATGTCCAGCACCTGTGCCAAACAAAACAAAAATACCCCAAATGATTCAAAGTTGATTATCTCATTGGATCTTGCAAATTAGGCTTGCCCTTCACCGACGTCAATGAGCACTGCATGCATACTCAGTCTTTGTTGAGTGCACATTGAACAAATTATAAGCTGTCTCAGGTGGGATTCAAACCCATGACATTGAGTACATTGAGAGTATCAACGTACAGGAGGACTTGGCTTGAGCATCACAGCACTACTAGTGCTGTGCAAAATCGGGTAATTTGTTATTCGTTTCCGGAAGCAAAAACAAATTCGGATCCGTGTTATACGATTTAATCGCCTTTTAAATAAACAGTGCTAGCGGGCGGTCGTGTGTGGTCAGTGTTGAAGAATAGTGCCTGAATAAAAGCGCTGTGTTGACAGACAGTATTGACGCGACCACAATGGGAATCTGTCTGCCTATCAGAAAATGTCTTATTTACGCGCGATGTTGTGAGCATTGTATGAAGAATGAACATGGTGCCACGTGCATGATGAGCGTATCCATAATATTCCATGTGGGAGTCCTGTACAGCATGGTATAACGATCGTTGCGGTGCCGCTATAAATTCCAATATTTTTGTGCCTGTTTGTCCGAACAAAATCAAATATGCACGGACAAATTGTCCGACCAACATAATTATAAATAAAAGCCCTTGAAATATAAAAACAATATGCTTATGACTTCCAATTTATTATTAGTTTCGTGATAGAATTACGTTAATTACGCCATTTATACGCCATTGGTTCACTGGCCAGTGAAGTTCTACGCGTACGATGTACATGAAATCGCCCCATAGTTCTTTACGCACGGTAAAACTTCGGTCATTCAGCCCCGATCAAAGTCGCATGCAAATCATGAGAAGTGGCTGTAGCCGCTACCACCATAGACTTGTGTGTAATATCAAGCCGCAGCCAAGTATTTTAGACGCGGCCTAACAACGGCAGTGTCAAGAATTAGACGTAAGGAGAATTTGACCATAAAAAGCACTCGGCACACGCGGTACGCTGCATATGCAATGGGATTTTAACGAAATTCTCAATACATGTGACAGGTCTGTATTTCTGCAGGTCCACTGAGTTCACGTGCGTGAAGTTTACACTCTGTTTACACGTACGGCATGGGAGTTTATAGGCCTTCACGAACGAAGTTGTTGAAAACTTGTGCCTTTGGGGGAATTTTGTAGCAAGGCTTTTCTTCTAGTCTAATATTAATAACCATATATGAGTCGAGAAATCGCTTCATCCCATGTTATGAAGCGAAGGAAAGTGTAGACAGAAAGCGCAAACCTGTCTTGTCCCATACACATACACCCAGTACACGTAGTGCAGTCTGTAGCGTAAACCGATGGGGTTTGGTATCCTGACACAGGGGTATTTTGCAATTCATTGTGTATGATGTTTTTCCGTAGGCGGAAGGGTGCCTTGCTAAATGAAAAACCATGCTTGTATTAAAGTTGTAGTTGTAAATTATACCAATCGCGCTCGGAAGGTTTATTTTTATAGTAATTTTACGATGTTTTTTATATTAAAATATATGAACAGTGTGTTTCTACTTGGCGAAATGGACAAAATAACTGACTGTAAATTTTTTTTGCGTGAGCCAATCGTGAGCCACGGTGAGTCCATATTTTTTTGGTGTTGGTTTCGGTTAATCCTTTTGGCAAATTAGTAAACGGAAACGTTTAATCCGTGTGGGTTACTCGATATCCGAATAAAAAGCACAGCACTAAGCACTACGACCAGGAAGGATGTAGGACACGGCAACACTGGCCGTGATTTTGTAAAGGCCAGCTCGGCAATATAAAAGGCACTGGTCGTTGACACCTCTGTAAAATTTGAGGCCTGCCATGTGGGTTCTCTGTCAATGTCTCTTACCTTGGAAGCAGACGCTACAACGGGCGGAGGTAGAGTGTTGGAGAAGAGATATGGACGTGATTTCTGCCTCAGCATGTCAATCAGGGTCTTGGGCCCGGCGGTGTAGCCACCTGTTTGAACAAAAAATACCACTGAACTGATTGACTTGCTGTTTTTTGCAAACACGACACAGGACGTTCCGATTCTGATGAGATTTTAGGCTCTCGCATGATGGAGACAAGTTAAAGTATTTAAAGGTATAATACATGATTGGTAAAGATCACACAACAGCACTCACACTTAGTCTAATCCAGCATGTACATGAAACAACAAGCCTGTGAATCTGTACTTCTTTGACAAAAACCAAAGTATGATACTACCTTTAAAAGCAAAGCTACACTTGATGACTGATTTGGGAGAGGTGGAATTCGAAAAGGAGATGGTTCAAGCTTACCTGATGCCCCGCCCAGTGCTTTCCCCAAGGTGGAGTTAATGATGTCACAAGACCCATCGATGCCCAGGTGCTCCTCGGTCCCTCGGCCCGTATTGCCCAGAAACCCGGTGGCGTGGCACTCATCGATGAACACGAGTGCCTCGTAACTGTTAGCCAGGCCCACAATCTCTCTGATGAACAGACCATACAACATAATCAAATCAAATTACACATTCTGACCTCCCCACAAATTCCAAAACCCAGAATAAATGTACAACTAAAACAGAAATCAAGGAGCCTCACATGAAGATTTGGTGTTTTTATCAAGGAAGTCTCTTTGTGCTAAAAGGCACATTTTGGGCATAAGCAAGATATAAAATCGCCTCTGGTTTCAACTAGGGGCGATGGCTTCCTTACCTGAGTGGGGCCACGTCTCCATCCATGCTGAACACTCCGTCAGTGACCACCATGCGCATCCTACAGTGCTGTGTCTGCTGCAATATGGACTCCAGATCTGGTTTTGGAAATCACAGCAATAGTTCCATTGGTATTATTCACTCGCAGATGAAGTTAAACACATTTGTTGAGGTATTGAAACAAGGGCATGTATTAGGGTTGAATTATGTTTAGAGTTGAGTTGACATTTTGTAACTAAAACTTGGTCATATGTTTGGGTGTGTGAGACAGAGTTACTACTACCCCTGCCCACTCTGCATATGCGCCCCGTCACTTTCAAGCCTGGAAATAAACGGAGGCCACAGAGGCCATGGCCTTCATTGCCCTGGTTCTTGGCCTTGGTGCCCCTTCAAATATTTCCATAGACATTATGATTTTCCCAATGGAAGTGCCCCTTGCAATGGAAAATTGGCCTTGCCCTCACCAAACCTTATTTCCAGCCCTGCACTTAAGGGGGAAACCAAGTTAATTCACCAAGCTAGTGGACAACAAGGAAGTGACCGATGGGCATGATGATAATGACAACAAGGCACCATGGCAATGACCGTGGGCACTGAGGAATTACTATAAGCAACATCGAAGTAGTGACCACTAGCAAAGAGGCACCCAGGCAAAGATCAAGAGAACCCACACATTGACCAGAGACACCAATGCAATGACCAGGGGCACCAATATGACCAGGGCAATGTCTAGGGGCACCAGGGCAATATCCGCGGGCACCAAAAAATAACCAAGGCCATAAAAAGCAACTGCCTTTATCGCCTCTGTGAAGTTCCATGACATAATAACCATACAATGAAATCCCAAATTAGAATAAGAAAAAGTACAATATCTGAATTCTGAAGTTGTGTAATACTAAATATCACTTTATCAGTCATCATGGAATGGCACTGAGCTGGGAGCCATATTTTTCTAACTGGGCCATGGGAGACTTCACCTAGGGACTCACCCGTCATGTCCATGTGCTTATAGCGATGCCTCTCTGCCCGGCACAGTCGGATGCCGTCAATGATAGAGGCGTGGTTGAGCTCGTCCGAGATGACGGCATCGTCCGGTGTCAGGAGGGCCTCAAAGATCCCGGCGTTGGCGTCGAAGCAACTGGCATAGAGGATGGCATCCTCCCGCTGGTGGAAGGCAGCGATCTTCTCCTCAAGCTCCTTATGGATGTCCTGCCAACAAAATATCCACATGAATTCCTTGATTTAGTATCCTTGCATTGGAAAGAATCAGTTTAATAGTAAGAATTTGACACGAGACAAGACATTCTGGGAGAAGGGGATAGACTTTGGAAGCGGTCAAGGGACAGGCAAGGGAGCCAAGGCTGACCTTCACGGAGGCAACAATTGCTATATTGCATGGATGCCCCTGGTTGTTGACTCAATGCTCCTGGTCATTGCCTTGGTGCCCTTAGTCTGAGTATCACCCATTGTACTCCGTGTCACTACGTACGAACGTCTGATACATGCGTGAATGCATGCAAATTGTATGCAACGCTGGCTGCACATCAGCCAATCGGATCTGTCTTGAGAACATTTCCGTCAAGAAATTTGGGTCTCACCTGAGTACCGCAGATGAATCTGACGGAGCTCAGCCCGGCTCCATACTCGTCCAGGGACCTCTTGGCAGCCTCTACCACCTCAGGATGACTCTGCACAAAACATACAATGAAAAAAAAATCATCATCAAATGTCCACGAGGGAAACTGACTGAATTTTTTAAAGTCATTGAAAAGTGAACTAAGAAAAATTTACTGGAGCGGGATTCGAACCGGCGACCTCCTGAATACTGTACAGGCGCTCTACTAACTGAGCTATCCAGCCCTACGTTGGTGGTGACCCCAATAGTCAATTATCTTTGTTCGTTTGGCAGTCAGAAACAGCTGCCCGCGACCTTGATCATGGCGGTGTGTGCGTTGTTTTATGGTTTTTGACTGCCAAACGAACCAAGATAATTGACTATTGAGGTCACCACCAACGTAGGGCTGGATAGCTCAGTTGGTAGAGCCCATGTACAGTATTCAGGAGGTTGCCGGTTTGAATTCAGCTCCAGTCAATCTTTGGCGGCACACACAGTATTAAAGGTACAGTACAGGATTGGTAACATATCCAAACAGAAATGTTCACAGATAACTTTCAGGGTATGAAGATGGTAGAAACATACCGTTAGAATATTTCCACCTGAAATGGTGTATTTATCCAGACATTATTACAAACAAAGACCGTTTTTTGACTGAACACTTTTGATCTTGGGGTGAGATCAAAACTCCCGATGTGTACACGTTACAAGCTTTGACCACTGCAAGTTTCAGATGACCTGATGACTGAGCAGAATCTGCACGACAGTTATTTTGATTTAAGGAAACTTTTTGAAGAACTCACCGATAGGCCCAGGTAATTGTTGGCGCAGAAGTTCAGGATGTTCCTTGAGCTGCCTGCGACCTTGATCGTGGCAGCCTGCTTCGTCGTGATGACTCTCTCTGGCTTGAAAGTTCCTGCGGATAAAACAAGAAGAAGTAAGATTCAATACAAGTAGACCGTCAGCATTTGAGAAAGATCCTGCTAGGATCTAAACGTCAGACCCTGATAAGTGTCATGCAATTGATATTATTTCTGGTCATTATTTTGGTTGATTAGCATTTTGCAGCAGTTTAATACTTAAGACCGTCAGCCCTGTGGGGTACTCGACAGACAACCATTTCTGTTCATTCTAAGGGACCCCCATATGCTCCAGCACTAAAATATTGATACCACGTTCATCTACCCTGAAGCCTGTGAAAAGTTGAACTCAATTGGACATCTGAGTCCCGAGAAAATGGCGAAAAGCAAACTCAAATTTTTCTTCTAAAACATAAAGAAGGAGTTTTGATCTTGCCAAGATCAAAAATCTTTTTGGTGCTTGGTTTTATTCTTTCTGGATAAATACACCATTTCAGAGGCGGAAATATTTTCACATTATGTTTCTATCAAAACCGTCTTCATACCCTGAAAGTTATACGTAAATCTGTGAACATTTCTGTTTGGGTTTGTTAGTTACATATGTTGTAATTTGGCTTTGATACCTTTTTAGTATAAATGTATTCGGAATAAGCTTTCCACATACATACTTCAAACAATTCTAATTTTGTAAGCTTAAAATTATTGTGTCCCTAAGCCAGATAGTAAAGTCTGCCTTTAACATCTGTGGAGATTTGTTTGAGGGTTCATGTGAAAATAAACAGGTTGCCAAAGGCAACGTAAACTGTTGCCAATAGTTACCGGCTTCGTGAATCGATGTCATAACCTCATTCATCACGTTGTTCATAACCGCTGCTGCTGCCGTGCTATACCTGGTGCGCCCTCTACTGGCAGCACGAAGACATGACGCTTGGAGCAAAAAAGCGCGGGCCATTCTGCCTCGGGATAGTGTACAGACTGCTGTTGATCGATAGATACATACAATAGATGTGTTAATTTCATTTTGGCACATAAAATCTGAGTATAATTTGCTAGTTTTATTAATGCTAAACTGAACTTGCAAGAAGAGAATATGTTGCCCTATTGCATGGAGCGGATGATCCATTTTTATCACACGGAAAGATCGTGAGCACAAACAAATAAGCTGCATGTCATCCTTGACATTCGGAGAAGCGATTTTCAAACTGATCTGTGATGTCTAATTTGATGTCATTTGGGGACTTTTTTGGCGCAAGTACCATGAAGTACAATTGTTTCAGTGTACAACACATTTAAGGCTATGGGATTCTCTGGGGCGCTAAAACGACCATCAACCCCTTAAAAAAGGGAGTTAGGCCTATAATAAATATATTATTCGAATGATTTCAATCTTGTAATCATTGGGAAGATGAGACACTATCAAAGGAACATTTGTGTATCTAAAAAGTGTGTGCAATGTGATGACAAGAGGGTGCGCACCAGAGCCGAACATATCCCTCCTATATCAGGCGATTGGATGTGTGGCTAAGGTCAAGGATGGAGTGGCTTGAGCGAATATTCGTGCCACACTAATAATGGGGCTAATATTAGCCTAACCCTGGCCCTAAGTTTAACCCCGCTTCTACAGTAAACCATGGAGGAAATAATTATGTTGACCAGTTGAGATGTCATCTTCAAATTAGCTGCAGTAACTGTAGCCCATTACTCCTGACGTTGTTGTCGTAGGCCTATACCGTATAACGTTACTGGTTAGGCCTACGACAAATAAATAAATAGGCCCTTATTTTTATAGGAAATACTCAAATAGCATAGCAAGGCTAAATTTGTGGAAAGAGGGCAGGGCTTTGATTTTTGAGGGAAATTATGGGGGTCTTAAAAAATCGTATGAACTAAAGCACACTAACCCGAGTAACCCCCAAGTGGTACTTCAGTGGTACTTACGATTATTTTAGGGATCCGATTGCAATTTCGACAAATTTATTGCATGTCAACAACAGTTCGAACATGCACACAGCAATATTTACCACACTATGAAAAAATCAGCACGCGCTTTAGCAATGGGCCCATGTACAAACCATATTACGAAGGCTGGGAACTTGACCGCATGTCACTGACTATGCCCAACATAATCAATAACTGTTTCATGTCACGCTTACAAGCAAGCGCACGAACCAACATGGCGTTTAGACAAATTATAACATAAAGCAGTCGTTGATATGTTTGGTATAGTCAGTGACATGCGGTCAGGTTCCCAGCGTTCGTAATATGGTTTGTACATAAGCGTGTGTAGAGGGGTAACTTCAACCCCTCTACACGTACAGCTTATTATGGGTCGATACCTGGGGGGGGGGGGGGGGGGGTGCAAGTAAGGTAAAGGGAGGGTACAGAAGTGGTAAGACAAAATACACTTCATGATCACAGATTCACATAAAACTTACACAGTATAACGGTGATGATAGGATAAAACATCCCATGAAATGTTTTTGTCTGAAATGCCATATTCGTTGAGAAATAAATGAAACTATTTTCCGATTTGATTAAATCGCTTCGAAGCGTTTTATTCATTCGTTGAAATGTGTACAGTTCTCCGTACACGGATTTTCACTATTTTCTCGTGACCCAGATGGCTGATTGACCTCAAACTTCTACAGGTTTGTCAGTTAAGGTATATGAGTGATTACATAATGTGCTTTCACTATCAGCAACGGTTTTGTCGCAAACACCAGTTCTGTACCATCCCTTTAATAAGGGTAAATCTGTGAACATTTCTGTTTTGGTTTCTTGCAAAGTATGATAGGCCTACTACCCGAGCCTATGCGTAGAGGCCATAATATTTGGGGGTGTTACTGTCTGGTATGCCTAATTTGCAGCAAACAATTAATGTCTTGCATGCGGGATGTGTCTGTGCTTTTGGTGATGTACATCTTCATTTGAAATTAGTTTCAAGCACGTGGTATCACCAATGTTTGATCCGTAAGGGTGTTTTTTTGTTTGCGGGGGCCTCCTGGGGTTGTCTGCCGGGTCCTTTGCAGCCGAAAATTTGTCGTTCCCGCATGCTTTCGTCTTGTGCCTTGAAATTGGTTTCAGGTGGTAGGCCTACCTTGTTCGTTTGATCAAACTAAGGTTAATTTGGGGGCTTCGGGGTCCCCATGGGGCACATACAGCAGGGGGTCCCCGGCAAATATGATACATTACAGCATAAACAAATGATGCCCATGTTCTGATGTTGGTACCTCGTTCGATTGATCAAAATACACTCGGGCTGTCGCCGGCACTGCCGGTCTATATAGTCATATAATCATGATTGCCTATTAGGGGCCACGTGGCCGACTTGGGTGTCGATGCTAATAAAATTCGATTCATGTTCAACGTGCATTGCGAAGATGCATTCTTTACAGTTTTAAATTGTCATGGATTGCACATTTCTCTTTGAAAATCCTACGGGCCAAATCGTATAGGCCCAATAACAGTGACGCGTGGAAACTAACTCGTAAAATCAGCTTCACTGTGCAAACACAACTTCAATAATGAAAAAGGTACAACAATTGATCAAATGCTTTTTTCTGCTTTACTCAAATAATTGTTTTAATCCAAACTGAGCTAAAGTAATAAAGGGAGCTTAAAGGTAACATCATACACTTGGTTTTTGTCGGACGAATCCTGCGGATCCGGATCCCAAGTTTTCGGATCCACCTCCTATGCAGGGTACGCTAAAATGGGATCCGGATCCGAAGGATTCATGATCCTTTGCGTGAAACAAACAGGCCCCATGAAATAGATTCATGGGCAAAAATATCAAGGACGATACAGTAATATCCATCCGTGAAAATTTCAGTCACAGTCGGGTGCCCAATTTTTGAGAAAACAGTGAAAAACGGCCACGGTATTTCTGAAGTCTTTTCTCTTTGTTTGTTTGTTTGTTTTTTTGTTGGTGATTGGGTTTACTCTTCTCATAATGAATACAGCATTTCAGGCAGAACAATTTGAACGGTATGTTTCTATCATCCAGTGGCGTCGCCAAGGGGGGGGGGGGGGGGGGGGCAGGGGGGCAGGGGGGCACGTATATATATATATTGTAGCTGTGCCCCCCAACAATTGCTAGTGCCCCCCTTGTGCCCCCCCCCCCAGACTCAAAAGTCTGGTGACGCCACTGCTATCATCACCATCTTTATACCCTGTAAGTTATAGGTAAATCTGTGAAGATTTCTGTTTCAGTATTCTACCAAAGTAGGATACTACCTTTAGTTCTAAACGATAACACATAATTTATATCAAGAATACAACTTTTAATCCTTTCTCGGGGAAAGAAATTCCTAAAAGAAATAATCCCTCGTCTATGAAAAATGAATGACAACATAACCAAAATAACCGTGAAACCCATCTATTTCAGTATACCAAAATGACACGTGAGCTGTTGTCGCAGTGGCATGTAACAAGAACATCATTACACGATTTGTGTGCATTGAGCTAACTGTCCACTACCAACAGCGCCCTCTGTAATAGTAATTGGATGGATTTCACACACAAAAAATAGATTAAAGGGATGGTACAGAACTGGTTTTTCGAACAAAACCGTTGCTGACAGTGAAAGCACATTATGTCATCCATCATATACCTTAACTGACAAACCTGTAGAAGTTTGAGGTCAATCAGCCATCTGGTCACGAGAAAATAGTGAAAACTAGTTTATAAATTTCAACGAATGAATAAAACGCTTCGAAGCGATTCATTCCAATCGGAAAATAGTTGGCTTTTCCGCATAGTTGCGGAAAAGCTATACTGTTTGTTAAGATTTTTTCTTTTTTTCTTTTTCTTCTTTTTTTCCCCACGGCCCATAGACTTTGCACACGTTTTATTCTACGGGACTTTTTTGCCATTAAACTTTATTACACATAGTTAAAAGTTTGTATAGGCATAGTACATACAGCATAGATGTACCCGCGTGAATAACGTCATGATGACGTCATCAGGTGTCACGTGACAAGCAATTTGAATTTAAAAATCAAAATCTTTAAAAATCAACAAAAAATCAACAAAAAATCAACGGTTTGAGATATTAAGTTGATTCTTTCACCAAATATCATTGTTAGGCTAGGTCTTTCTTTGTGACACATAGTTTGACCTCTGTGACCTCTACTTCCGGTCAAACAGGAAGTAGCTCCTTATTTAAAAGTGGTAAGAGCTAGGATCATGATTCTTTCACCAAATATCAATGTTAGGCAAGGTCTTTCTTTGTGACACACTGTCTGACCTCCGTGACCTCTACTTCCGGTCAAACAGGAAGTAGCTCCTCATTTAAAAATGGTAAGAGCTAGGATCATGATTCTTTTACCAAATATCAATGTTAGGCAAGGTCTTTCTTTGTGACATATTGTTTGACCTCTGTGACCTCTACATCCGGTCAAACAGGAAGTAGCTCCTCATTTAAAAGTAGTAAGAGCTAGGATCATGATTCTTTCACCAAATATCAATGTTAGGCAAGGTCTTTCTATGTGACATATTGTTTGACCTTTGTGACCTCTACTTCCGGTCAAACAGGAAGTAGCTCCTCATTTAAAAGTGGTAAGAGCTAGGATCATGATTCTTTCACCAAATATCAATGTTAGGCAAGGTCTATCTTTGTGACACATTGTTTGACCTCTGTGACCTCTACTTCCGGTCAAACAGGAAGTAGCTCCTCATTTAAAAGTGGTAAGAGCAATGATCATGATTCTTTCAATGTTAGGCAAGGTCTTTCTTTGTGACACATACATATTTAGATCTAATGTTGCATTGATTCATAAATTCATTTAAAAACATGGAGCGGAAAAGCTCTATGCTCTGTTGCAGACAGACATAGAATCTCTAGTTTCATTTATTTCTCAACGAATATGGCATTTCAGACAAAAACATTTCATGGGATGTTTTCTCCTATCATAACCATTATGCTGTGTAGGTTTTATGTGAATCTGTGATCTTGAAGTGTATTCTGTCTTACCAATTTTCTGTACCATCCCTTTAAGGCATAGGATGAGTTGTCAGTATCACCTTATATAGTGAATTGTATTGTGACATCACACGTCACTTTGCATAGCAATTGGGATTGATATTACACTGTCTTATAAGATCAGTCTTAGTGCTTTGTGAAATCGACCCCTGGCCACACCAGTAACAAGTCTTGTTTGAGCTGGAACATTAAGTTGTATTTTTAAAATCATTTCGGTTGATAAGATGTTCGCGGTCCCTATATAATTGCCTATATTGATTAATATTTTTCTAAGCTGTTAAAAAGTAAAGAAAACCAAATTAGATATACATTCCTCCACCGATACAAATTTGATTGAAACCATTATGACCAACTTTAATAAAAATCGTTAACGTGTTAAATGAGAAAAATCATTGAATTCCGGTCCTGTGTCCAAATTCCTGCCAAGCTGTATAATGGCTTTCCTGTTTGTCTCTAAATGTATTCCAGTGTACTACACTTCACTCATGCCCACAACATCTCCAGTCATTCGAATCTGCAAAATAAGGAAGGATAAAAAAGTGTTATACTCCTACGATTCTGTAACGATTCTGTTACGATTTTTTGGTATAGGTTTGTAAATTTTATACGTATACTTTTGGTTGCTAACGTGTTTGAATTTCCTAAGCGACATTACAACCTTTGACGTAACCAGCTATACCTGGGACCAATTTCATAAAACTGTTAAGCACAAAAATTTGCTTAGCACAAAAATGTCTCGCCCAATAAAACAAACCATCATTAAAAATTCCATTTGATATTCATGGTCAGCGAACAACAGCCAAAGAACAATCACTAGTGATTACACAACACGTGGAAATTTGGTTATTAACCCTGTTTTGATTTAAGACAGAAATATCATGCTTAGCAAATTGTTGTGCTTAACAGTTTTATGAAATTGGCCCCTGGATAGTTTCAATTATGTTAATAATGCCGCTACATATTTTCATAATACAAAATGTTTATTCGTCTCTTAGGGTATAAGCCTTTATATTGTTTATATGATCCGAGGATGTTTAGTGATAGTGAGCTATGATTTCAAATAATTGTTTATTGAATTATACCAATTGTGTACACACTAAGAAGGTTTAAAGGTAAATATCATACTTTAGTTTTTGTCGAAGAAATACAGATTCATGAGCAAAAATATCAACAAATTTCAGTCCCATACGGTGCCCACTTTCTGAGAAAACAGTGGAAAATGGCCACAGTATTTTAACGGTATGTTTCTACCACCACCATCTTCATACCCTGAAAGTTTCACGTAAATCTGTGAACATTTATGTTTTGGTGTCTTACCAAAGTATATGTAACTACCTTTCAATAAGTAAGGTTCACTAATAAAAAAAATGAATAGAACCAATTGAAGCTACCTTTTCCAGTTCTTTTTTGGTGAATTCTTCAATTTCACGGATTCCTTCAATGGTGAGGTCTGCCCAGTGGTCGGCCCAGCAAAACATCTGACGATATAATAAACTGTAGAATCTCGGGGCGGTCTATACGAAAGATACAAAGAGTGGATTCGTTGCAAGATGCATTGATACAAGTGGAAGAAGTTTTGAGGTTTTGAATGTTTGCGGCTTAATCAAAATAATTATGATACTGATTATGGTTCGAAGCGTATAAGCAATTTTTCTTGGGGAAAACGGTGCCTGTTAAAGAATCGGAAGAATATAGAATATAAAAAGAATATAGTAACTCGATCTTTCCTTCAATGCTGTAACTGCTTGTGGGTTAGTTTTCTCAAAAGCACTGACTATTATAGTGCCGTCGACACGCGCGTCAATACAACAACAAACAGACATGGTAATCGGTTTGAAACTTTGGCGACTTTCAATCTATAAAGTGCTGCCATGGTTGCAAAATTAATGTGCGTGCCTCAACTCATATTAAAACGCATCTGGTATATACGGTGGTACAAGCACTTTGGTTGGAATGCATGTACCACCGTCCTCAGCCTCTGGACTTGATGTAAACTATTTACTAACCTTCAAAATCCTGGACTCTACTGTCCCTTGTAACCCGAACCACTGAAACTCTGCTTCCATTAACTTGTACACACAAAGGCGGGAATCCTTGGCCTGTATAAAAAAAAAAACATAAAGAAACTAGCCGAATGGTTCAACGTGTATCACATCACGCTGGATTCCAAGTATTATAGTCATGCTATTTTCCTTAAAGATACTATCATACTTTAGTATAAGGAGACCAAAACGGAAATGTTCAAAGATAAAGGTATAATTTGGGCCTACAGGTATATAGAGATGGACCTGGTACAAACATACCGGTTAACATTTTTCTTTCTGAAATGCTGTATCTATCCAGAAATGACTCAAAATTAGTCAAACAAACATTATTTTTGATCCTCCGAAGATCAAAACTGTTTTTGGTCATTGGTTTGACTCTTTTCTTAATAATTATATCATTACAGGCCGAAACATTTTAACGGTAGTATGTTTCTACCATCACTATATCTTTATACCCTGTAAGTTATAGGTAAATCTGTAGAGATTTCTGTTTCAGTATGTTATACCAAAGTGTGATATAAGTATACCAAATGAATATTGCCATAATACCTTCCAGTCCGAGGTGAGTGGACCAAGATTCAATTTCTCAGACCGGCATTTTGTGGGATCCTCGTCTGCTTTGTAATCCTATATCAAACCAAAGATAATCCAATATTATGATAATGTATGGATTACATATCGGTTTACAGTATACGCGTGGATTTTTTTTTGGCGATATTATCGATGAGTACATAATAATAATGATGCACGTATTGTATGCAAACGTTCGCATATTATTTTCCTAATGAATAATCGACAATAAAGAGCTAGGTGCCAACAATAATGCAAACATTTCCCGATTATAAGGGCGCCCCTTTTTATTACTGTGGTTCTCATTTCCGACCGACCCATATTTTGGGCTCCGACCGAAGAAAAAAACCAACATTTTTTGCCGCCGACCCTGTCCAGAATGACATAATATAAATTCAAGAAAAAAAAAAATATCCAGAATTTCTGCAGACAAATTTTGCCAACAGGCCTACATTGTTATACTTTCTATCACAGAAATAATAAAAAACATATTCAAACGAGATTACAGTTAATACAATGAACATTTTTCATCGTTTTCTTTAGGTTTTTGTGTATTCAGCCAGATTTTTTTTCACCAAACTTTGTTTTTGTCCGACCGACCGACCCTCCCTCAAGGTGAACAAGAAATGAGAACCACAGTTATAAAAAGGGGCACCCAAAGCAATTAAATAAATGTTGTTGTTTGTTTAATACAGTTGCTTACCTGTTCAGACACGGGATCCTTTACGAAGTCAATTTGAATCACGTCTTTTTGTTTGCTACCAAAGATCTGGTAGAAGAAAAAAGACGAAACAATCAACATCTTGCAACGGATACAAAAATGAACAAGAACTCTCTCCCTCAGACTGTATAGCAGTCAGGGGCGTAGATAGCGGGGGGTTGGGGGGTTGCATCCCCCCCAGAATTTTAGGTGCAGGGGGGTTGGTGTGTACAATCAACCCCCCCCCCCCCCCCCCAGGTTTCTGTCGGGGGGGGGAATTAAAACTTAAGTATAATCATGCAATGTATGCAAGTTAAAAAAAGTATTTAAACTCTTGATCCGTCCAACAAGGCCTTGCATTATTTCAAAGCGTGCCGCGGAACCGCGTTACAAGGGGTTGTGCACCGAACTTTACCCATTTCTAAACATCCTCCAAACCAATGAACTTGACATTGACATAATATGTTCCTGTTGAGAGCTTTCTCTATTTTCTATAAAATTGTGGACAGTACAAAATTGTCTATAAAAAGGTACCTAAGACATTAGGGAGACACCAAAATGTCTCCTTAATGTTCGGTGTCTCCCTAAGGTCGAATTTATAGCAAACCCAGTCTCCTTAAGGTCCGTTCCAGGTGTATACATATAGATTAAATATGTACTAGGCGCGGTTCTAGAGCCATAATTTTTTGGGGCTAGAAGACCCCAAAATTATTGGGGTTAGACCCTTCTTCTAACATTCGCATCTGCTATGTCTTATTAGGGGTAGAAAAACACGCACATGTAGCCTACACAACACGTTTTTATGTAATTGGCGCTTAATAGTGAAAAGATTCAGTATTTTTCAGTTTTATTTTTTTCAATTGCATTTTGTTTGTATTCATTTATTTATTATTGTCTTTTTTTGGGGAGGGCTAAACAAAATATTTGGGGGCTCAACCTCCCCCCCCCCTCCCGTAGAACCGCCACTGACATGTACACAATATAATACCAAAGTACGACCCAACTAGAGGATCAACCCCCCCCCCCCCCCCCCAGGTCTCAGAACCTGTCTACGCCACTGATAGCAGTGCAGAAGAGTATCATTTCAAATATTAATAATTAATGTGTATCGCACGAATTGCAGCTTCTGAAACGAATAATAAGAAGAATGTTTTCCAAAACGATTGCGGCGTTTTGTCATTTTATTTGAATGTTGCGACTCATCGCACATAATTAAACGAACATCATATAGACCTAAATGAATGCCAACAAACAAATTGAAACTTCGCTTATTTATTTATTTATTTATTTTTGTTTGGGGGGGGGGCACGATAGATTAAACATCACATTATAAAGATTGAAATTTCGCGTAATGTAGTTATAGTAGTTAAAGGTAGTATCATACTTTGGTAAGAGACCAAAACAGAAAATGTTCACAGATTTACGTATAACTTACAGGGTATATCGATGGTGGTGGTAGAAACATACCGTTAAAATTGTTCCGCCTGAAATGGTGTATTTATCCAGAAATTACTAAAACAACGACCGAAAATCTTTTTGATCTTTTAAAAGATCAAAAATAAAAGAGAAAAGACTTAAAAAATATTGTGGCCGTTTTCAGTGTTTTTTCAAAAAGTGAGCAACGTATGGAACTGAAATTTTCACAGATGACTGTTACTGAATCTTTCTTGATATTTTTGCCCATGAATCTGTATTTCTTTGACAAAAACCAAAGTATGATATTACCTTTAATGTAGTTCTAAATTGACCATCGCTCATTATTAATGGTAACATCGCGCATACAAATCGAATATTAAAATATGATTTCAAGCAACATCACAAATCTGGATTTTAAAATAATTGTATGCTTATTGGCATTTATAATTTTTTTCTTCAGGGTTCACAAATCTGATTGATTGGAACAGATGAGGCCGTGACTAGAATTAAACTGAAATTTCATTTAAAAGAAACTGATCGAAAAACCAAACTGCTTTTTCATTTGATTAATGTATTTTCGAAGCAAAGATGAAAATCCGCATTCGCTCATGAGCATAAGCCAACATCAGGGTGCTCACCAATTTCTTTTCTTGTTTTTAGTGTCCTAACATTAGCAATACAATTCGCATTGGCTTATATACATCTTAAAGGTATACTATCATACTTTGGTAGCATACGGAAACAGAAATCTTCACAGATTTACCTATAACTTTCAGGGGATAAAGATGGTGGTGGTAGAAACATACCGTTAAAATTTTTCCGCCTGAAATGGTGTATTTATCCAGAAATTAGTAAAACAATTAACGGCCAAAAATCTTTTTGATCTTTTAAAAGAACAGAAATCTTCACAGATTTACCTATAACTTAATAAACAAAAATAAAAAAGAAAAGACTTGAGAAATACTTTGACAGTTGTTCACTGTTTTCTCAAAAAAAAAAAGGGGGCACCGTATGGAATGAAATTTTCACAGATGACTGTTGCTGTATCTTTCTTGATATTTTTGCCCATGAATCTGTATTTCTTTGACAAAAACCAAAGTATGAAATTACCTTTAAAGCATTTTGCACTTGCAAAGTGTTTGTTTTTATTCAAGCGTTTTATTATTATTATTATTATAATTTTTTTTTTAGATATGTTTACGCGCCAAATTATACTCGTGTATCCTTGAGGCCTAGAGCCCCATGGTACACGGAATCTGTCCGGAGATCCAAGCAGAAAAGGCGACAAGCCGAACGGAAGATGGTGAAAACCGGACTTGAAATTCACAAGGAAATCTATCGTGATGCATGTAAACAACATGATGAAACCTTGAAGAAAGCAAAGACCGACCATCTGACCGCAGAAATAGCCGATTGTGACATGAAACAGCTGTTCAGTTTCGTCAGAAGATTTTCCAACCCAACTCGTGATTCGATCCTTCCAGATCATGACGATGACAAGGAGTTAGCTGATAGATTCGGAGAATTCTTCCACAACAAAATCCAGACGATAGTCAATAATGTACCTTGTTCTTCAGTGGGAGCTTCTATGGCATCAACACATATGCACAGCTTCACAGAGTTTGAGCCTTTCACCGAGAACCAGGTAAGGATGATCATCCGTCAAAGCCCTTCAAAGTATTGTGACCTTGATCCTGTACCAACATGGCTTGTAAAAGCATGTCTTGATGAACTGTTACCTCATGTAACTCGAATAATAAATTCATCACTTTCATCAGGAATCATGCCGGATATGTTAAAGTCATCACTGGTTATGCCTCTCTTGAAGAAGCCAAATCTGGACCACAATGATCTGAAATGCTACAGGCCTGTTGCAAACCTCATGTTCATTGCTAAGATATTGGAGAAAGTCGTCTCGGTACAACTACGCGCCTACTTGCATGAACACGGGTTGTTCCCACTTATGCAGTCTGCATATAGACGCTTCCATTCAACAGAGACCGCACTTGTTAAATTGATGGACGATCTCCTTCTCGCCGTGGACAGGGGCCAAGAAGCGATTCTTGTCCTCCTTGACTACTCTGCAGCGTTTGAGACAATCAACCATGAACGGCTCATTCACACACTGACTCATAGTTATGGCATCCAAGGAGTTGCACTGAAATGGTTAATATCCTACCTTGAAAATCGTCATCAGAGGATCAGAATCAATGGAACAAATTCTAGAATGTTTCCTCTTCCCTGTGGTGTCCCCCAAGGGTCAGTGGTTGGCCCCCTGGAATTCATCCTGTACACAGGTCCACTGACTTCTATCATTGCTGCTCACCAAGGGATTCAACATGTAGTATACGCTGATGACACTCAGATATATGCTGTCATTAAGCATGGTGAACATATGGACGCTGTGGGTAAATTACAGAGATGCTTGGATGATGTTCGACAGTGGTCGGCTGACAACCAGCTCATGCTGAACGGGTGTAAAACTGAGATCCTCCATGTCACCTCACAGTTTAGGAAGACCACACCACTCCCCGGTCTGCGGATTGGTGACAATTCAACTTGTCCTACCTCTGAAACTGTGCGTGATCTTGGCGTCACACTTGATGGCAATCTGACCATGAGACAACACATCACAAACAAGTGTCGGTCTGCAGGGTTTGGAATATCCAAAATAGGAAAGATAAGGAAGTATCTGGATAGTGCAAGTGCCGAAAGACTGGTCCATGCTTTCGTCACAACCCATCTCGATTATTGCAATAGCCTTCTGATCGGACTTCCCAAAACTCAACTAATTCCATTGCAACATATCCAAAACACCGCTGCAAGGCTCATAACACGCTCGAGGAAATTTGAACACATCACCCCGATACTACAATCCTTGCACTGGCTTCCAATCGAGCAAAGACTACAATTCAAGATCCTTCTCCTCACCTTCAAGGCTAAGCACGGCATCGCACCTGCATATCTCACTTCACTGATCAAACCCAAAGCGACTACTGGTACCCGTACACTTCGTTCATCAGCACATGCACACCTAGACCTCGCACCTGGACCCCGCACCTGCACGAGATATGGCGATCGTGCCTTCTCCTCAAGCGCACCCACTCTCTGGAATAGACTTCCTACCCAAATCCGCGATGCTCCTTCCGTGGAGGCTTTCAAGAGCAGACTGAAGACATTTCTGTTTTCTTCCTCCTCAATTCCTTAATTCATTTCATATTATGTAGTACTTAAATGATGTAATGTTTGTAGGTTCCTTACTATTGTGATTTAATTATGATGTACACACTATTCTTCAGTTGATAATCAATAAGGTATAATTATTTATTATTTGTTAATTCAGATTTAAGTGATGTATGTTGTTGTTATTGTAAAGCGCATTGAAATGTATATGTAATGCGCTATATAAATGTAACTTTTATTTATTTATTATTGATCTGCTGCCATAAGTGTCACAATGACCCCCATTGTAACCGTCTGTATAGCTACTTTGGCTTACTTTGTCTTGCATGCAGTTGTCATTCTCCACGATCTTCGTGCGAGTTGTCACGTGGAAGCCATCCTTCATGTAATCCGGGTTCTGAAAAGGTACAAAGGCCAATATTTCATCAATCAGTTCGTCTAAAAATGGCCGAAAATTACCGTCATTTGAACTGTAATGTACACATGACATTACAGTTTTACACAACCACCTCTATAATAGTTTCAAATTATTTCGAGTGCACGGGTTTTTATAATCTCATCAGACCAAGATCAGTTTATTAAAAATTGCTTACCGATTAATTAAAGGTATTCAAACGGTGCCAAAACAGAGCACATCGCGGTATAAAGATGGACATTATTGAAACCCCCTGCTAAAATGTTTCTGCCTGAAAAAGGATCGTTTTTTGTTTTTTTGTTTTTGTTTGCTTTTTGTCTTGTGACTCAGATGTCCGATTGAGCTCACATTTTCACAGGCTTATTATTTCATGTACATGCTGGATTAGGCAAAGTGTCAGTATTTCTCTGTGATGACCTTTACCAGTCATGTATTATACCTTTAATGAGCACCAACAGAAACGAATAATCATCTTACAGATATGATCGTCGTCACGTTTTTGTCCGCATTCCATGATTCTTCGTGCAATTCGAGTGAACCTTTGGGAGCCAACACTCGAAGTATTTTTGGAACTTTCCTGTAGAAACGTAAAAAGAGATGTAATAACATTGACGATGTTTCCGCATGCTGCATATTTGGCCTATCATGTAAAAATGAATAAGGACTCGCCCATTCTTTGCACGAATCTACAGTTTCGAGTCTGTTCTATCTCTGCCTTCAACAAAGATTTATTTCAATGAAGCTCCTGCTTATAGCCCCGCTGCCCTATAATTTGATAAAATGATGTAAGTCGATTTTAGGCGAATTTGAGTTAGAGCCATATCCCACTAAAGTGAGGGCGCTTTTTTCGATTCTGAGAATATCAATCCCAAGAAGTAAAGCATTTAAAGGTAGTATCATACTTTGGTAAAAAAACCAAAACAGAAATGTTCACAGATTTACCTATAACTTACAGGGTACGAAGATGGTGGTGGTAGAAACATACCGTTAAAATAATTATTTCCGCCTGAAATTATTGCCAGTACATTCTCTGTATAAAGTCAATAAAATAACCTGACTGAAAAAAGCACTGCCGCAGGAACCCTTTTTAATACAAAACTAAAAAAAAACTATTGTTATCCCTTACGATGCCAAATGGTGAATCTTGTGCGTGAACTGCCCTTCAATCCCTCGGTATTCATCATTAAACGGCTCGTTTCTAATGATTTCCACTCCTTCACCACCTCCGGTATTGCGGATGCTCCACTCTGCTGTGGACCAAAGATGTCCGATACGATACTGCACAACACAGAGACAGGGTATCCGAGAAAAATCAATATTCTGTTGTGGACCAAATAAATATATGTCCGATATGATACTGCACAAATTGCGACAGGGTATTTGAGAATCAATATTCTGCTGTGGACCAAAGATGTCCGATAATTATGATACTGCACAAAACAGAGACAGGGTATTTTGAGAATACATAATCAATATTCTGCTGTGGACCAAAGATGTCCGATAATTATGATACTGCACAAAACAGAGACAGGGAATTTGAGAATACGTAATCAATATTCTGTTGTGGACCAAATAAATTATGTCCGATATGATACTGCACAAATTGAGACAGGGTATTTGAGAATACATACTCAATATTCTGTTGTGGACCAAACATGTCCGATAATTATAATACTGCACAAAACAGAGACAGGGTATTTTGAGAATACATAATCAAAATTCTGCTGTATACCAGAGACGTCGGACGCAACGGCCCGAATGTATATAAATAGGGCCACAATGGCACATGAAACAAAAACACCTCTGAACAAAAAAAAACCAAGTTATTATCTTAAAATGCACACAATAATTTCGAAATGAATAGCGCCTTGTGCATGGATTTCATCATTACCAATTAAATTGACCCAGCTGAAAACGCTTTTTGAATAGTCATAATATTCAAGTTCTTACCTGCTCAGCCGTAAATGGAAGTGCAATCCGGCTATTGAATAACACAAAAAAAAGGAACATAACATTTTTAATTATTGTGTCTGTATACTCAGTATTCATTTAAAGGTATTATCATATTTTGGTTTTTATCAAAGAAATACAGATTCATGGGCAAAAAGCCCATGAATCTGTATTTCTTTGATAAAAGCCCATGAATCTGTATTTCTTTGATAAAAACCAAAGTATCAAGGAAGATACAGTAGCAGTCATCTGTGAAAATTTCAGTCCCATACGGTGCCCACTTTTTGAGAAAACAGTGAAAAACAGCCACAGTATTTCTTAAGCCTTAAGTTTTCTCTTTTATTTTTGATCTTTTAAAAGATCAACACGATTTTCGGTCGTTGTTTTACATTTTTCTGGATAAATACAGTATTTCATGCGGAAAAATGTAACGGTATGTTTCTATCCACCACCATCTTTCTTTATACCCTTTAAGTTAAGGGTGAATCTGTGAAAATGTCTGTTTTGGTTTCTTACCAAAGTATGATACTACCTTTAAGCTGGGATATTTTATTGGGGTCAGAAGCAATATATCCCTATTTTAGGAAAATACGCTCATCCGAATCCGTTTCAAATGTGTGTGACCAATTACCGACTTGATTTCAAGTCTAGTGACTCGGTGGAATTCTTTCCGTGGCGGCCACTCGTCCTATAATAAAATGATTTGATTCATGTTTGAGAAGTTGAAGAAACAACCATAATACTTACATTTCCCTGCGTTATAATGCATTCCCACTCGATGCCCACACGGCAAGCAAACACAGAAGCAGTTTGATGGCCATTTCGTACAGATAAAGTTAGACGAAGCAACTAAAATCTGACTGTAACAATCTAGAAGTTCTCTGTTTCTGCCCCCAAACGATCACGTTATAATAAGCTATAGCTTCGCCGAGTCTTCTGATGGTAAAACACCTATAGCATATAGACGGTACAAGGTCATTACGTTGGTCATGGAGGTATACCATGGTATACCATGCGAGCTATTGTGTCTCTGTGCAACAGAATATTTCACTTTCAGCAGAATGTTCACTCCCAGGCAAGCTGACAAAATAATGTTTCGCTTGATTGACTTTTGGTTCAGTTCTTGTAGTAATTACTTGTTGAATACATACGTATTGCCCATAAAAACCTTTTCACACGATGCTAAAAAAAAACCAAAGGCTTTTTTATTATGCACTTTTTTTTGGGGGGGGGGGGGGGGGGGGGGGCTTTCGATAAAAAAAGTGTAACTCGTGACAAGTTATCACAACACGGCGTGTCATTGCTTCAACAGTCAAGGACGTTTGTCATAATAGTTCTGCAGAGCTCACACGTACACAACCGCTACCGCGTAGCCATAGCCCTGGACAAAACATGTTACATCAACATTCTGCAACTACAGCCCCAGCTCTATAACAACAGCCGCAACCATGCAGACAAGATCCACATGCCCTGACCGTTAAATATCAGGCTTATTTATAAATCCTAGCCCTAGACCTATACAACTTAGTTTGGCAAAAGCTGTAGGGCATGATATCTCTGTGAATTTAAAGGTAGGCCCTACCGGTAATTACCGGTAGATTTTATCATACTTTGGTTTTTATCGAAGAAAATACAGATTCATGGGCAAACATATTAAGACAGATACAGTAACAGTCATCTGTGAAATAAGTCTTTTCTCTTTTATTTTTGATCTTTTAAAAGATCAAACAGATTTTCGGTTGTTGTTTTACTATTTTCTGGATAAATACACCATTTCAGGCGAGAAAAAAAAAATATCGGTATATTTCTACCACCACCATCTTCATACCCTGTAAGTTAAACGTAAATCTGTGAACAATTATGTTTTGGTTTCTTACCAAAGTATGATACTATACCTTTAATCTCAGGCTTATTATAAATCCTAGCTAGCCCGGGCCTAAACAACTTAGTTTGGCAAAAGTAGAGCCTGTATAATCAATGTATCTTTTTGAATTTAAAGTAAGGTGACCATAATTATTTTGTTGAGATGATCCGGGGACAGTGATCCGTGTCCTGGGGGGGGGGGGGGGGGGGTATAATTTTGAAAAATTGTGGAATCCAGATGGTGCCTACATGCAAAATGGTGGCATCTACGGGACATCTTGTCCAGTTGACATGAGTGGGTTATACATAATTATACTTAGGCCTACATGTCTTCGGTGGTTGTCTTCGCATACTTCTCTGAAGAATGGATCTTCTTCAGCACAGCATTTGTGTTTCTCAGCTTTTTTTTATTTAGGACAATTAGAATTTTCTGGGGCATTTCGTCGAATCGGGGACATTTTCGGGGACAATAATATTTTTCATCGGGGACGGCACTGTCAAATCGGGGACTGTCCTCGGAAATCGGGGACGTCTGGTCACCTTAATTTAAAGTAATTGAAACATGAACAAAGACAAATTGACTGGAGCGGGATTCGAACCGGCAACCTCCTGAATACCGTACAAGTGCTCTACCAACTGAGTCATCCAGCCCTACGTTGATGGTTAATTGATGATTATATTATTGAATTTAAAAAAAATAAAAAGGTTTTGAGATGTAGTTTTTATCACCCTGCAAAATCTTTAGGGCGCCCTCTGTTAAAATAATGTATAGAGGGCGCAATACACAAAAACAGCTGCAACTCTCAGCCAATACGTGTACTACAACTTTACCAACGTCCCATTATTATTAGTTTCGAAGTAGGAGTTGGGAGTCAACAGGGCCAAGGATCTAAAAAGAAGAAGACCCAAATCACTCGGTAAGTATTGTTAACGAACTTGTGACTTGTGTGTTATTGAGTAGCTTGAACTGTAACCAAACCCGCAGCTTTCGTACGTGTACATCGTTAGTCTGAAGCATTGGGATCGAACTTAAGGCTAACTTGGCCCAATCGCGCGAAGTTGTATCCGACATGTACTAAACTACACATGTTCGTACGTGTACTGTTCATACAGTGTACACTACAGACAGTGAGTACAGTGTAGTTTAATATAGTAGTTAGTACATGTAGGACTATCTGCCATCTGGATTTACATGATGTATGAATAATGTCTAGGCTACCGAATTGTGTACAAACACAATAATGCAGTTTGTTGAGGTTTGTCGTCCGGTGAGCGGGTGAGATAGATGCGATGATCGTAACTCCACCCGGTCCCTGCTCAATTGCAGAAAACCCCGCCACTCGCCTCTCCCTCATTGAACCCGTGTAGTACTAGTAGTACAATAGTCGTTCTTGATCGCTCATAGATGTTTGTGCACGTGCACAAGGCTTTTGAGTAGCGGGGTATTCTGCAATTACTTTGTGCCGTTTTAGTCATGAAACTCGGTCTGAAATAAAAGTTAGCCAGTAGGGCCTACTAGTACTAGTACTAGTACTTAGTAGTGCTGTGCATTTTCGGAGCTTTTGACAACCGGAAACCGACCGCCCAAAAAAAATTGTTTGGCCGAGATCCGATGCGATTTTTAAAAATAAATTACAGCGCCAGCGCGCACGTGTAGATTATTGTGCACGATCAATGGATGCATATAGCGCTGTACGGAAAAAGTTTGTACAACAAAATATGCTACAACGATCGGTGCGGCGACGTATTATAGTACGTGAGTTTCTGGTCTCGATCTATACTAGCGTGTTAGGGAATCTCGCAATATTTTGGTGCCGGCAAACTTACAGAATATTCAGAGTCGCTGTTGACTTGCTGTGCATGACTAGTACATGTCTGATTCCTTACCGTAAAATCTGCACTGAAACCGGCAGCGACCCATGGTACCGAGCGCGAATTGACTGCACCAAATACAGACGTTATACGTACGACATATGTGTAGGCTTGCACTTCTACTTCGCTTGCACTTCCTGGCCGATAGCGAATTTGCGACGTCCATGGGCGCGTGTTAAATACCGAGTCGCTGGCTGGTTCACGTTTGTATGCTTTGGTGCATGTGGCGGCGCGGCGCGGATACCAATCATGGAATTTTCTGGATGCCCTGCTGGTGTGTGGCCATGCGGTGTGCATGAAGCATCATGACGCGTGCGCTATACCATTATACGTCTTCTTGCGGTCGTCGATCGCTAGCGCTTCTGGAAGGCTTTTCACAATATTTGTTATGATCAAGTATGCGAAAAGTTTGTTTCTACTTGGCAAAATGGACCTAAAAAACGACAGAAATTTGAGTACATGTATGTATTGTACAGTACAGGGTTGATAAAAATCATGATTTTTATAAAAAAATCAAAAAAATCAGATTTATTTGATTTAAATCAGATTTTTTTGATTTAAATCGATTTTTTTGATTTAAATTAAAATCTTAATTGTTTTTACGTAATAACATTTTACTATCATACCATTTTGCTTAAAAAAACCCATAAATGATGCCAAATTGCATCTTCTTGTCGCTTGGGCATTGTGGTCATTAAAATGTAGCAAAAAATCCAAAGCAACAAAAAACAAAATGTTACTGACTGTCACTACAGGCATACTCTATTGCTTCCTTGCTGATGGGATGTTTAAATGACCACATTCAAAGATGTTTCATGGCTTGTACATGTACATACCAGTGGTCCATTTAAATCTCAGTACATGTGTATTAGATGTAGTGATGTACACAAACAAAAGTTAATTCTTTGCAGTTGCATACATATGTACGTATTATTTTACTGTGTAGATTCTATTCATTGTATAGATACTTGTAAATTACAAGTAATGCTGTACACATACATTGTACTTTGCTTCAGGATACTGCCTCATTTTTCATACATGTGTGTATACATGTACGTGCATGCGTATTTTGTACAGTAAAATTTCATTGTAAAAACACTACATAAACTGTTTTAAGACACCCTGTCATAGTGGAAAAACTAAGCCAAAAGTTAATGCAAGTGTTCTTTCAGTAAGATATTCTGATTTTCGTAGAAAAAAATCATGAAATAATGAAAAAAATCATGATTGATTTTTATGAGCGATTTTTTTGATTTTTTTCCACTGATTTAAATCATGATTTAAATCAATGATTTAAATCGAGTGATTTAAATCAAACAACCCTGGTACAGTATACACTTTTTGTGTTGTTAAATTGTTGAGCATTTAGCCAAATCATGGGCAAACGTTAGTCTAGTTTTTTTTCATGTCAGTTTCGAGTTCCGTTTGGTGAAATTTTGAAACCGGATGGCTTAACTCAAAGCGGCAACTCGACAATCCGTTTTTTTTGCACAGCACTAGTACTTAGGCCCTACAGTGGAGCGCCACGAACACGTGGATGCACCTAGAGATTGTTCGTTCGATAGCATAGTAAGTAGTTTGTTGTGAGTTCATGTTCAGCATAATTGTTCCTGGTACATTGTACAAAAGGGGTTACTGAGGTTTAGTACAACAGGATTATTTTTACAAAATAATAGCTTACTGTTCCAAAACGAGGTTTGTAACACAAATGTTCCTGAGTCCTGAAACCCTAACATTGAACATGTTTCAACAATAATTCAGTGGAAAAATACAATTTCCTTACCCGCTTCTTGCCAACTTCAACAGCCTGTCAGACGCGTGACGACATTTTGTCACGAACTGCCTGACGGTGGAGGACGTGGTCTCCGATATTCTGGACCAATCATAAATTTATTGGTATTTACCATGCAACTTTGTCAGCAACCAATCACCAGCATTCTGGCCTGGTTAGTCTGGTACCAAACCCGACAATCCCATGAGTCGTAAAAATCAGGTCTGAAGCCAGACTATATTGTTTCGTCTGTAAATTATGGTGCATTTTGGTTACCGTTTTACCCCATAATTTCCCTCAAAAATCAAAGCCTTGCCCTCTTTCCACAAATTTAAACCTTGCAAATTATATTGAAGAGGATATTACAACCAACCGCAACGTATTTCCTTAAAGTTCTGTAGAACTTAGCTAAGCTAATATTATTTTGTGAACAGTGAACATAATTTTGTTCTACTAAACCTCAGTAACCCCGTACAACAAAATTGGAGCCTAAGGATGATGTTCAGTATAGCCAAAATAGTTCTGTACTATATATACCAGGGTTCGTTATACAGTGTGTATAAAAAAACGCAACAGGATTTAAATTCAAATTTGTGAAGATTCCAATGACATGTTTTTTTATTCATACACGGTCAACTCTCCGACAAAGAATCATTGATGTGTTTGATGCTCTAAGTCGTGTGTAAAACTTGGTCCCAAGTCCATTCTGACCCATTGTCCAAAAAGAATGATTACTCAGCCATCCGTGACCGTGTATGAATAAAAAAGTTGGAAAGAGGAGAAATGTGGCTTTAACATGATACTATTCACTTTGCTGTAAAGTTAACGCAATCTTCAGAAATTTGAATTTAAATCCTGTTGCGTTTTTTTTTATACACACTGTATAAGTGACGTTTCACTCTAGCGTGCACAGTTATGGGCCTTGCTCATTCCTCTGCCACAATTAGTCTCCCAGCCCACTGCATGTCCATCTTCATGAGTGACAGTTGTAAAATCTCTGAAGTATTTTTCAAAAAGACTGGCAGTGATGAAACCCATCTAAAGTAAAGATATTCAATAGACCCAATAGGCCCAGGGATTTGATTTCAAAATTAGTTCTTTCAAAACTGAAAATGAAAATTTTGTCCTGTCCCCTATGAAGGTGGGGCAACTGATTTTCCGTTTTCAGAAAAATGCAAAATCCTTGGATTCCGTTTGAGGCTGAAAAATTCGGTTTCAGACTTCAAAGGAACAAATCTGTTTTGTGCTATTCACTATTCAGTTCCAAAAAGTCGTACAACATGCAGTAAATCGCATACTGTACTGACTGTGTGGGCATGCACTGGAAAAGTGCACAGTGAAGACTAACTGTCAGACTGTGTTTTGTCATAAAAAAACACAATCATATTGCAAGACCAAACCATGATTCAGTTAGCCTAGAAAATGTTCAGCAATCAGTTCAAATGATGCATTTAAGTTCATTGTAGATCTGCCCCTTCTCATTAACAAACCCCCCCCCCCCAAAAAAAAAAAACTGTGTAAGTTGTAGGTCTAACTGTGAAACAGTTTGGATTGCAGTTAACACAGCAGACACAGCCAACATGAATTTGTATCAGTTTTTACAAATTTTGTACTTTTTTAGTCATGACTACCCATGCACAGTACTGTGCCACTCCCTTTTGAGAAGCTACATGTAGGCAGTGAATGCTTTTCAATAGAGCTATTGTCAAGATGAATACTCTCAGGCGTGAAACATTCCATGAAACATTCCGATTTGTATTGGAAACATGAAGTTTTTGAAAGAAACATGTAGGCCTACTGTATGTAGTACATGTAAGTGTGAACCCACTTAACCTTGCTATTGATCTCTTAGGTAGGTGATTGTGGCAGTTTTTCAAAGCTTCTGCACATTACCATACCCTCTGTTCTGACCATGGCATTTGTAGCTTGGAGCTTCATTACATCAATGCATCGACCAAAGTCAAACCATGTGATTTGTTCTTTGTAATCTACATGTACATTGAAGCAAGGTCAGCAAGTTCCATAAAATTGCTGTACCTATGATCTAAAGTCCTACAGTGTATCATGTCCTTTATATCCTTTACAGTAGGCCCCTATATGCTATGCAGTGCTTCTACTGACTTTGGTACTTGGGATTATCAGGGTACATGTACATGTAGGCCCCCTACTGTATAAAAAGAATTTGTACGGAAGTACGGAACCATTGCCCAGTTCACTTCACCCTTGTCTTTTAAAGTTAACCAAAATTCATCTGTCAATCTGTTGAGCTGTTTCTGTGGATTTCAGAATGTTTTCACCGGACATATGTGACCCGCTCTGCGAAAAAGGGTATTATGGGGCGCTATGCAGTATGCTATAACGAGTAAAGGGCTGTTCCATGTGGAGAGGGTGAATACAAAATGACATAATATGAATATGCAAATTTCGGTATTTCTCCAGAATGCAAAATGCTATGGGGTTCAAACCTACACCAAATCATAATGTAACCAATTCAGCGATGTATATAACTAAATTTGTAAATTTTGGCACATAATACCCATTTTTGTGGAGCTGGTCACATATTTTGTGTCACAAGTGTCTGATTTTGATGGTTATAAGTCAGTTTCTGTTTATAAAATGACCAGACAGTGGGGACTACATGTAGGCCTACATGTGTAAATAAGACATTCTGGAATCCTGGAGTCAACAGACTCGCACATTAGGTCTTTGATCTAGAGAACAAATTCTGAAATTCAACGATAAAAGTTTGAGAAAGATCCTGCTAGGATCGAAACGCGTCAGGCATTTGAGAAATATTTCAGGTTATTTTGGCTGATGAGCAGTTTGCAGTACGTGTACAGTATGGATAAAAGTTGTTCAAAGTTCATTCGAGTGTAAAACTGTAGATCTGCCCCTTCTCATTAAACAAACCCCAAATAAAACAGTGTTGACCTCAAAATGGACGTCACCATTATTTATCGTGTGGATTCAGTTGGGCAGTACTAAGCCCTGGTGATTTGTGGATTAACTCTTCTGGTTTTCCTGCCACTCTGTGAAGCCAGAGGGATTAAGGCAGATTACATCTTGTCTTGCCAATCGGTTGGGAAGGAGTGGGATGATTTTGTCCGTGTCCTGTCCGTTCGTCCGATGATGACCAATCTTTTGGCCTGTGGAGATGAGAGGACCTACTGTATATATCCTCAACTGGCTGCGCTGATGCACTGGATTCAGTCAGAGTACTCTGTAGACTGTACTGTATGCTAATTTTCCAAACAATGTTTTTGGAGGTCCCTAAATTTGTTCATTGAATAACACGAAGATGTAGTCCTACATGTAATGTACACATATCTATACATTTCTTTATGTGGAGGTTTTTTTCACAACCTACAACAGGTACATGTAGTTTTAACTCCTAAACTGTTGCTTTATTTGCCCACATTTTTATACAGAATATGTGTAGGCCCTAGTATGTCACAATGTGTGTAGTGTGTAGACCTACTGGTCAGTACTTGTACACGTGTGCACGGCCTGTAATTCACAGGCCCTACAGTATATTGTTAGACACTCTTTCGAAAGCCTTGCCTATTTAAATTAATTGAAAACAAAAGCAGGTGTTACATATAAATTATGGCAAGGCGATTTGGAAATCAACACTTGAAGCACTATTCATGTGTCAGTGGTACAGGTATACATGCCAAGCTTCTAGTCCCCCTCTCCATGTGCTGTACCACTACCAGTACTAAGGTTTAGATCTGTGCCTAGCTCAGTGAACATCCATGGAAAGTAATGATGTCACTTGAGGGCCTCTAGAGTCAGTATAAAACAGCTTGACCTTGACACAAAGCTCCCTTTGGAGGCCCGATAGGCCTACATCTCTTCAGCTCTGCTGGAACCATGATGGCTGGGATGGTGATGGGACCCCATCCTGCCCCCAACACATTCTCAGTTCCCCATGATTAATATTATAATTCCAAACCCTGGATACCAGGTATACATCCTGTTGATGTCTATCAACCCATGGATTTATAGCTTTCCATGCATGGTCAATTGACTGTTTACCAGCATATCCTCAAGAGGGAAGTGTTTTTAGACACATTTCTGGAGCCTGATTGCTCTAAGCCTGAGCCAACTGGCCTTAGGTGAGTGTCCTCAGTCCAGGGTTGTCAGATTAGATATGAAGATTACTCACATGTTGTACCCTGAGGACTTGGTCTTCCCTGGCTGACAATTAATGTATGAGGTCATCCCTGGGCACTGGACAGTGACCATGTGACTGATTGTTGCAACTGTCCAGACCCAAATGTGTCAAGACTGGACTGCTGGTCCAGACCCAACTGTCCAGATGCATCTGTCCTCTGTCCAGAATCCAAACACAGTTGTTCTGGCATTTGTTCAGTCAGTCAGTGTTTGCCAACAAAGTGCAAGATTATACTTAGTACATAAGTGTATGTACACAGACCTTTCCATGGACTGGCCTAGATGTAGTGTGCAGTGCTGAGGTCCATGTTCATGTATAGCATGAGAAATGTATTGTACGTATGTACTTGTAGGAGTGGGATAGTTTGCTCAAAAAGCAGCATACATGCCTGTCTTTAAGCTAGTGAAGGGATTGAGTTTTAACCCTTGGACATTTTTGGACAAGTAAAATACACTCCTTCCTGAATCTGCCAATGTTACAATCCTTCCTGAGGCTGAATAGATGCATTCTTTAGATTTGATTAAGAGGATCTTGTGATCAATGATTTTAAGTAGACTACAGTACAGGATCAAAACATTCCTGTCGTTTACCCATTATGGAAGTCCATCTGTGGTAGAACAAGATAATAGGCCCCTAATGTATTCATTTAGGCCTAGGTCTATGTGGTGAGCTATTTGAAATCACAGGTTGCCAGTTTTTTCCACAGCCTACTTGACAGGTAGACGTGCAGTCAATGAATAGACATTATGAAAGCCTGACATATAGACTGATTTTAGTAAAACTCACACATGGTTTAAAAAACAGAGCAATTTTGAAGCCGAGAAAGATTATTCATCATTAATAGTACGGCGCTGACAAACATGACAGCTGCGTCAAAATCTTAAAGAAAAACCCCTTCAAAGATAAGATCCAGATATAGGTATGACTCACACTCACAATTTGCCTCCCGGGAAGAAAAACGAAATGAGAAAAAGGAAAAGCCTTGCGCTGGATATCAAAGGGCAGACCTGGCCTTACCATGCCCTGCTCTCTTCATTTTAGTCCTGAGATTTGTATGCACTTTGGTGATAATCCCTTTTAGCCTGAAGTCAGTAAAAAAGAAAGAAAGAAAAAGAAAACACCCTGGGGGAAGGGGGGCAGTCTGGTTGTTGGTTGGGGACAGGGGAGGGGGTGGGGGTGCTGATTTTGTCTGTCTTTTTCTGCCCAACTGGAGAACTTATATGGAATGCTATCTTTTTTTTTCTTTCGTGAATGACAGAAAACTTAAGGCAGTAGTCTAGTAATGTACATGTACCTCAGGGGGGTAAACTGGAATTGTAATTATGTTTTTCCTGCTGAAAAATATTGGACAGAATTAGTGGAACAGAATAATTGTAAGATAATGTTTGTGTTTACTGGATAATTATGTAAAATGCTTGGAGTTACATTAGGAGGGCCTGACTCATTTCTATCCTGGCAGAATTTTTATTGAAGCTAGTCCATTTAAAGATCCCGCTAGGATCGAACAACGAAACGCGTCAGGCCCTCCTCAACTCAAAGCATTTTATAAATTTCAGGTCATTGAATTTGGCAGTTTGCAGCTGTTTATTATTGGATGAATGAAACACTGATTTTAGGGGTTGAAATTAACTTGAGCAGTCTCTCTCTTGGTGGCCCACAGGGCCAGTAGACAGTGCCCTAGCACTGGCATTGTTCCTCAAATCAGTGGCCCAATGATTATTGTTGTCCTTGGGTCAGCCATGGAGCGAACCACTGTTAATTTGGACCCCTGTGATTACAATAGAATGTTTATTGTAGCTGAATAATCATTCTAACTTCTCCAAATGAATCTGCTCTGTAACATTCGCCTGTTACTAAACTAAGGAATAACAATCTTGCAGTTTTCCTTTGACTGGGTCTCACGTCTGGCAGATAATTCCCAAAAGCAGCCAAACTCAGGAGGTAAGGACTTGCTCATTGTAATTTGGCCGGAATCGGCACATAAGATAAAGAAACCTTTCTTTAGTGACTCTATCGGCCGACATCTCCTAAATTGACATTCTTACGCCGATTATGCCCCAGTTCCCTTCTGGGAGAGAATAAATGATTGGATTAGAAGGAGTATCTGTCTGCCCTGGGGGCCCTTCCTTTACAGAGAGGGGAATTCGTCATGTTTGTTCGTGGAGTGCATTTATCAAATGAAGCAAGAATCAAAGTGATTTCAGCGACGATTTCTTCATGGATGAATTGACATGATTGTCTTTTAGGATCTGGAAGCCTTTCCCTTTTTAAAACGAGGGGAGGGGGATGAAATTTTTATCTTGGGAGAAGGTGAAAATTATATTTTTGATATTTTTCAGGCTTTCCGTGTTGGAATTTGGTATGATGGCAGTTATTGACCTGTATTGGGACGTAGGTAGTCAAGAGTTTCAACTGGTACATGTAGGCCTAAATGCATACATTATTTACATCATGTACATGATTTATACTTCACTGAAGGCACAGTACAGATTTTAGTGGGTTTTTTTTTCATAATTATTTATTTATTTATTTATTAACCAAGACCAACAGCAATAAAAATTGACAATTACAGGATGGTTATTAACATAATGAACAAACAAGCACAAACACACATTTGAACAAACACCGTCGGACAGCCAACAAACAGACAAACTTGTATAAAATGTACAGAAAAAAAGAGTATTTACAACAATAATTGCGGAATTGCAGGATTTCATTATTTTGCAGGAAAAAAACAAACGTCACGAAAGTCGTTTGAATTTACATGTACGGTACCAGTCATAAGTCACATGGAATGACCCAGAACTCTGGCTGCATTTAATTAGCAGTCATAAAGATAACTTAATACTTAATAACTTCCTGGAAATGGACTCTGCACTTCTTCCCTAAAATCAGCCATACATGGTGATACATGCAGCCTAACCCCAGTAGCTATTATCCATGTGCGCCATTGATGTCCATTCAATTCATTGTCAATTGGTTGATTTTGACTTCGTTACAGATGGACGGTCTCATTGTGTATTTTTATTTATTTATTCCTCCCATGATACAGAGCTCTGAACCACAAAAGCATCGATTTCTGCATGGGGGTCGTATGCGGTAATCGTAAATCCAAGCAATCTCTGTACAGTGCACACCTGAGGATATTATGAACTTGTAGAACTTTACTGACTCTGCAACTTTAAAAATAGGGTAAGTACATATGTACATACTGCATACAAGTGAAAGAGGGTTGAAATTTGTATGAACTTGTTTGTGTTGTGGTTTGAACAGTGTGTTGGATCATGGACGGTTAGATCAAGGTCGAGAGGTCCCCTGCATGATTTTCTTTTGGGGTAAAGTTCTGTACTGTTTGTTTGAATTGTACGTTGGATACAGGTGTGAATGAGACTGTGGTGTACTGAGTTTCCCACCGTGCCGGTACCCTGTATCCATTTATCAGTCAGTCACTATGGCTAGACTGGTGTACCAGTCTCCACCAAGCCGGTACCCTGTAAATGTAAGCTGTTTCCATATTATACTATTCAGGCATTCAGTTTGGCTAGACTGATGTGCTGGTATTCCACCGGTACCCTGTATTCAGCCTTTCACTTTCACTCTGCATAGTTTATTCACTGGTTCTCATGGTCATGTGATTTTTACCATAGCACATCAAGTGTTGCCAAGGCCAAATTTTAACACGGTGTGTAGACTTTGTACATGTATGTCCACTGTTTAATCATTTTTTTTTATGAGAAACTCCATTTCCCGAAGTTTGTATTGCTAATAGTACAAAAAATGTATACAAATACAGCATTTTTGAGTGACGTGAACCAGTAATTTCAGATAACCTTGGCCAGTAAATCCAGATTTTTGTGTTTGAGCATAAATTTCTCAATGATTTGAATACATCTTCATCCTTGCAAAATAATTTTTTGTCAATATCTGGGTCATTGTCTGTCTGAGAATTTGGTGTAAAAAAAATGGTGGAAAGCATGTACATGTAGGGTAATATTTAGAAACACAAATCTGAGCCAACGTTTTTGCTGTTGCTAAACACTGCAGGTTTCCTTAATCCTATCATCCCTAAATATAGGATTAGCAAGTACTAATTGCCCCTGACATTTCTACTGGGAAAGGCTAATCTGTCTGGCTGGAATTTTTGGATTTAAGCTGATTAGCAGCCTCCTGGGGTTAAGCCACACTATCACATGAAGGAGAGTCAGTATTAAGCTGGATAAGTTGATCTTCAAAAGGAAGATCCACTTTGAGATGGGGTTTGATCAAGATGACAAAACTTTGGAGGAACAGCATGAATTCATTTCTCACCATCTCTAGCTCATGCTGGTTGACTGGCTATTCATTGACTGATCCCCAATGTCTCCTGTCCCCTACCTTAAGCCCCCCCCCCTATCATGGTCTTGGAAATTCTCTATAACCCCTAAACATTTTGTGAATGATTTGAGTTGACCTCATGCTTTTAAAATTAAAATTTCAACTAGGTGTGACCTCCAGAAATTGGCATCTGTGTGTACAGACAGAACACATGTTGACAAGACTATAAAGGCCAAATTAATATTATTTTTTGTCTATATAGGCCTACAAGTAGGCCTGTATACAATACATGACATGTTTACACTCCAACCCTGGTATGCTGTTTGTTCGTGTGTAGGCCCTAATAGCTGCCTCATAATGGAATGATGTTATGCTGTGTGCATTTTGTACAGAACGTAAATCAATATCGGTCTTGAATCAGATAATTTAAATAAACAGGCAGACCTGCACATGTTGGCTACACTATATACTGTACATGTATAACACAGTACGTGTAGTTAGCAAGTCTGGTGCTTTTATTGTACATGTACATGTACTTGTATGTATTTGTATAGTATGTACAACTCAATGAGTCAATGAGACAGGTGAAGAGAAAGAAATTAATTCCAGGTAATTTAATATTTAATATTTTCTTCCCTTACAATTATATACAATGTGCATGCATTGATGCATTATGTACCAGTACAAAACTGACCATTACTTTACTACTGTGTACAAAACAAACTTGTACATGTAGGCCTCCTACATATGACTGTATCTATAGGCCTACATGTTTGGAATTTACTTTATACTGTACCAAAATAGATTTCTCTGAAGGATGTGTAGGCCTATGCTATGCACTTTACAGTCTAACATGTATACGTGTATGTGGTTGCATGTACTGTATACGCTGAGGGACTTTATGGCATTCCCGTAGTTTTTATCTTCCAGATCACTCACTACATGATATTAATTTTACATGTAGTTTCCTTTTACTTCTAGACAGGGAAATGTAAGCCTAAACTGTAGGTCTACAAGTTGTAGGCCTAATATTGTACGTGTTCATTAAACATTCCGGTCCATTGGGTTTACACACATACATGTGTAACTGGGTACCGGTATATAATACCACACATATAATACGTGTACAATTCTACACGTAAGCTTTACATGTATACATGCTCAATGTACGGTACAATATGTTTGTATGTCACTTTGCCCCTTCCCAATGATAATAATTGAGGTGAATTGTGTACTATTACACTGTGCAGTACCTCTCCCATTTATTCATGTTTTATACATTAATGAAGTTTCTACTCATGCATGGTACACTTTAGGCCTACATATCAGATTTCAATAGGATTTCCTTTTCTTTTGTTTTTTAACTCACATCCGATCAGCAATGAACATTAAAGTGAGTATCAAGATGCTGGTAATACAGTGGGAGAGAACATTAATTACAATTTCCTAACTATCCACCGTGCATTGAGGATTATGTACAAATAATGTACGCAAAGCCCCACCCTCACCTTTTCAAGGTTTTTCAGGGAACCAAATTTACAAGTACCTGAGCCGTGATTAATCTCTGTGGATGTGTTTCCTAATCAGGTTTCCTCTGCAGTCTGATTCAATACATTTAACTCTTATCATCTCTGCTGGGGGAGCGCTGGCGCTGACGAATCTACAGCGACAGGAATTATGAGAACATTCATTCAAAACATTCTTACATGTAGGCCCACTCACTTTCTGTGTCTTAAGACTGTAATTCAGGAAATATAGGCCTACATTTTGCTTGCCGCACATTCGTTCTCGGTGAAAAACCAGCATAAGCAATTTGAATTCACATTAAGTAATAAACTGCTGAAACTGCTCATCAACCGAAATGACCTGAAATAATGAATATGAAATGCTTGGAGTTAGGAGGGCCTGACACTTTCAATCCTAGCAGGATCTTACTTTCAAATCAAAATTTGAAGATAGGCAAGAAAATGAGGAAGTGACAGATTACAATAGTGGTATCAACTGAGGCTTCCCTATGCCTCAATTAAGGTCTGTCCTTGAATAGGAATTCCAAATTTGCCCTTAAGTTGGCTGAAAGCCACTTGAGGATAAGGGCTTAGATAAGGATGGTCAGTGGAACAGAAGAAAGGAACTGGTATGGTAGATCTACCATCTCAAATATTGAGGGAAACTAACATTCACCAGGTAACAGCTTCCAAAGAGATAGCCCTACAGAACAAAGAAGAGGCAATGAGATTGAGTTTAAAGGTAGTATCATACTTTGGTAAGAACCAAAACAAAAATGTTCACAGATTTACGTTTAACTTACAGGGTATGAAGATGGTGGTGGTAGAAACATACCATTGAAATTGTTCCGCCTGAAATGGTGTATTTATCCAGAAATTAGTAAAACAACGGCCAGAAACCTTTTTGATCTTTTAAAAGATCAAAAATAAAAGAGAAAATACTTAAAAAATACTTTGGCTGTTTTTCACTGTTTTCTCAAAAAGTGGGCAACGTATGACTTTCACAGAAGACTGTTACTGTATCTGTCTTGATACTTTTGCCCATGAATCTGCATTTCTTTGATAAAAACCAAAGTATGATGTCTTTAAAACACCATGTATCCCCTTTTGTGTGGTTCTGAGAAGAACCTGAAGAAGAATGGACTGTTCAAGAAAATTGAGTACATTACTGTACTTATTAACGCACAAATCACATACAAAATAAATGAAAGAAAAATCACCTTGTGTATAAACTCCTTTAACTACCATGAGTGTACGCACAGTAAAGTGCATTCATGACTGGTAATGCGGAGGCAAATTCCTAAAATTCACGTTAAGTCTGTTGCCCACAAATTCATATCACAGGTGTATAAACTAGCAGCCTGATCAGTGCAACTACGCGACAGTCATCAACCCACGCACATTGCACATCACATGGCTTGGAATATTTCTTGTGGCCCCATTTAAACTCCTTCTTCTTTTAATGGCTTCTGTCAAGTCACCGCTTCCAGCGTTGCATTTAAAGCTGGTTAAAACATGTCCTGTCGGCAGTTTAAATTTAATAAATTTGTGTGAGATGCTTTCTGGGAGGATGGACTCAACGGTGTTAATACCGAGACTCCCTCAGGGAAGGGGCCGGCTAGATTGTCAGCATTACAAGTGATGCGCTCAGACCATGCTCAATACTGTGATAACGCGTAGGCCTATAGCCTATACCTTTTATTAGTTAAAGTATCTCAATATTTTTCTCTTCGTGACCGCATCCTCATAAACATAACAAGTCTGTAAGTCTTGTAACTTAATAGGAAATTATGCCTGACATTTTTTTTTTTAAGGAGAGTGAGAGTGATCACTCTCCTCCACTGTCCTTAATATTTTTCGGGGAGAGTGAAAAAACCAGAGAGCTCCTTAACAATTTAAGGAGAGCTGTCTTTTTTCAAAACATCACATACATGTACACATGTACATTTTTCCAGCTGACATTATTTTACCCTTTACGGACAATACACAAAAAGTAATATATTTGTTTATATTCTTTTTCAACAGGACAAGCAAAAGTTTGCATGTTCTCCTTTTCCGACACCAGACACATGCTAAAAACCATCCTTCCTCTATGCTAAAACTTGGTTTAGCATGAGCAAAGTGCCCTCTTTTTTCACTACATGTAACTAGTATGAGTAGGCCCTATGATGATTTAAGTAATTGGATCATTTGCAGCTCGAACTTGATTTTTGTTAGTGAGAGCAAATCACTCTCCTTAATTCTCTACGTTGATTTAAGGAGAGCGATTTTCAGCTCCCCCCAAATTACATAAATGAAATTGATCCAAATTACTTTAAAAAAATTGCAGCAATGCCCTTTTTATCTTGAAACCTGTGCACACTAGGTTAACCCACATTGATCTACCATCACCCCATTCTACAATTTCTCTCAGTCATATAGTAGCGCTCTGCCCTCAACTGCCATTGCAGCCAATGTTGTCTTATATTCATGAAATCCAAGACTTGGATTGCTGATCAAATGATGACAAGAAAGTTTATTTCCTTCATGAAATCTCCAGGACTTTGGGATAGATTGATCACACTTTTTCATTGACTAGGATTTTCAGAAATTTCAGACGGCGTTTATCATTTTGATAATCTTAAGCTTTCAATACAGTGGTACATGTATGCGATGTCCTGTACAAATTTACATTTGTCTGTCTAAATGTTTAACAATTCTTGAAGTTTTGCCGCCTTGAAAATGAACCCCAAAAAGTCTGAAATTAAACGAAAACAAAAGCAGGATGTATCTCTCAGTACCATATGAACAGGCTTGTATTTGTAATATCCAGGGACCCAACACTCTAGTGTCTACCAGGCTGGTCTGCTGTCTGCATAGTTTGCACTTGAGTCATCAACAAATTGATGGCTCCCAAAACCCTCAGTATGAGCTCAAATTCCCACCCCAAGAAAATCTGATGATTTCTGTTATCAAGCAACAAACCTGCCTCCTATACAGTTCAAGACATACCACAACCTGTGCAGTGCTCCAAGAGTTCCTTGCATTGATGAACAATGGGAGAAAGCCCATCAAATTCTACTTGAATGTTATGAACTTCAATTTATTACTTTTCCGTTCCTTTATATTAAGGGGACAGTTTGGATTTATACTTTTATTTGTACCCGTTTCTTTTCATTTTTGGCATCGCAAAAGGGTTTGTGTTTGAAATTCTACCGTGATTGATCCGTATTTTGTGGATGATTGCTTTCAATTATGGATATGAAATTTCGGGCCATGTCCTGGCAGTTGTGAGTCCACTCTATCATGGAATTGCCTCTGAATTTTTTATGATGGAGGAGAACTGGGAAGTTTATGGTGACTACGTACTGCTTTGCGTAGAAATCTTCTTCACAGGAAGATGTAACTTTTCATGTATTGAATGTGGTTCTTGATAGGGCTAGGCTAGTCATCCTTCTCAAATATTTTAAGAGGGCATCAAGGCAATGACCAGGGCAACCAAGACCCCTTATTTGGCCACCTTGAAATTCCAGAGCAAAGCTATATATGTAGACTAAACAGGACTGGAAATTGGTCAGCTTCCATGGGGAATATATTGGAACAATAAACACCATCTGTCAACCAGAATAATATAATATGGCCCAGAACTTTTGTTCACAAACACATTATTTTGGTGGTTTATTTGGTATGGTTGATTGCTTTGATTGGTCATTTCTCTACCCCTCCCCCTCTGGTGGTCTGGGTACTGTGGGCTAATTGGACATTGGGTGTGAGTGAGATTTGACAGGGTGACATCAATTTGGCTGGTCAGGGGGTTTCATGAAACTTGATTGTTTGCTTAATATCAAAACATTTAAACAGAGCTTAACTTGCTAGGCAAAAATGTAGAATTTGATACGAGCCTATAGGCCTACAGTATAATACATGATTGGTAAAGGTCACAGAACAACACTCACACTTTGTCTAATCCAGCATACATGAAATGATAAACCTGTGAAAACTTGATCTCAATCGGACATGTATCTGAGTCACGAGAAAATAGCGAAAACCCAACTCCATTTTTCACATAAAACATGAAGAATGGTTTTGATCTTACACCGAGATCAAATCTGTTTTCGGTCTTTGTTTGACTAATTTCTGGATCACTGTTCACCATTTTAGGCAGAAATAAGTTAACGGTATAGGCCTACATTGTATTTCTAACAACACTATCTTCATAGCCTGAAAGTTAGCCGTAAATCTGTGAGCATTTTCTGTTTGGGTACAGTTCTTTACCAATCCTGTACTAGTGTACCTTTAAAGGTACAGTATCATACTTTGGTTTTTGTCAAAGAAGTACAGATTCATGGTCAAAAATATGAAGGAAGATACATTGTACAGTCACAGTCATCTGTGAAAATTTCAGTCCCATACGGTGCCCACTTTTTGTGAAAATCGTGAAAAACGGCCAAAGTATTTCTTAATTTTTGTCTCTTTTATTTTTGATCTTTTAAAAGATCAAAAAGATTTTTGGTTGTTGTTTTACTAATTTCTGGATAAATACACCATTTCAGGCGGAAAAATTTAACGGTAGGTTTCTACCAGCACCATCTTCATACCCTGAAAGTTACACGTAAATCTGTGAACATTTCTTTTTTGGTTTCTTACCAATGTATGATACTACCTTTAAATGCCTTTACTGCACACATCCCCACAGGGGATCAGGGTCAAATCCAAAGATTCTGGATCCATGGTGTGAAAAGGCCTTGATTTTTAACATGACACATCATTCAGACCACAAAGTGCAATGCTTGCATGCATGTAAAATCCATGTCAATCTTGGAATTACCGCAAGGATTCTAAACTGCCTAAAAATAGTGTCTGCCAAATGTATCTGAAATTGAAATCAGCAGGGGTTTAGCAATTCTTGTCTCTGGGATCGCCAGAAATTGAAAAGGGATTTGTCAGCTGTATGGTTGTAATCAGTTTGTCGAAAAGAAGCGTACAAAAGGAAATGTTCTGTATGTAATACAGTACAATATCAACCTAGATTGCCTAGATATAGGCCTACACAGTATAAAATAAAAAAAGTTTTCCAGTTTCACAATGGGAGAGGGCATGTTTTTTACTTTCTTTACAATTACAGTGATATCTTCATTTGGAGCACTACTTATAGTTTTGAAGAAAGCTCACACATGTATTTATCAATCGGACCCCAGAGGAAATGAATGACTTATTTGGCTGAAAGCTTCAAATTATCAAAATTAGCAATGCAATTAGCATTTCAATATTTTAAACTTGTACAATCGTAATTCAAACTGGAACAAAATAATCCGTTCTCTTGAAATTTAAGACATTCCCAACTAAGCCTTTCGCAAGTTAAAATTGAACAATATCTGTTACACTGAATTCTTTCACTGTACATGTAGGCCTACAATGTAAAAACCTGAATTCTCTGGATTTTATAAGACACTGTTGCTATATCACATGATTTGGGCAAGCTTGGTTTACACACAACAGATGTCTTGCACCAATGCACTGTTCATATTGGATAAAGAATGGCACAAAGGAACCAGTCCATTCCAGAGATGGGTATGTGTATCCCTATATGAAAGCTTGCCCTGAATCATGTGCCATATAGCAACAGAGTCTTTAGTCTGGGAAATTCAAACTTTAGAGGGTGTTTATGTGCTATGAAAGAAGTCTGTGTGTCAGATAGGCCTACCCTTTATATTTACCAGTAACTCGCAAATGGTTTATTGTTTATAAGTGAGATCAGAAAGGGAAACAAATTTCAAAGGAATATATGATGGCACCAGGATACCATGGTTGACGTGATTGATGAACCATAGTCCAGGACAGTCCAGCCAACTCACTCAGATTAAAAGGATTTATCCTCTGCCTCCATACCCAAGGGGATGATCATTTAACAGCCAGAGCCTGCAACTGTGAATAATAACTCATTTATCATTTCCCTAGCTTCCATCTGGCTAGTTGTCTGATCCTTAACAGACCAAGGGTTGATTTCACAAAGCCTTAACTCGATTGTAACTCGAGTTATATGAAGGATAGACAGTCTACATGTAACCCATTGTATCCTAGGACTTCTACATGTATATGGGGCTGCAATGCGTCATACAAATAAGTCCTACGATTGATAGTTAATTATGAGTTTGGTGCTGGGTTTGATTTCACAAAACTCATCGTAACTTATCATAGGGCCTTTATACATGTAAATGGAGGCTCATCAGGCTCTGTCTCAGGCAGCAGGCTCCAGCTCCATTTTCATGAATCCATTCTGCAAAATAATGGGTATCAAAATAGAGGCTTTTGGCTGCGGTTCGAAAGTAGATTCTCAGGTTTGAAAAAGAAAAAAAAGCTTCAGATTCAATGAAAAATCTCAACATTATAATATTTTCAGCATATATGCCAGAGCTGGAATCTGAGCCTATGAGCTGTTGTTTCGTAAACCTCCATAGGACTTATGATGCATGCACAACTGCACAAGTTGTAGGATACGAAGGGTTAAATCCTTTGTAAAACTCAAGTTATTGTAGGATTGATAGTAGGATTTGTTACATTGTAGGATTGATATACATGTAGTAGGGCTTCTGTGAAATTGACCCCAGGCTCTCAGGCAGAAGCAAGTTTTGTTTTTGTAATTGTGCCATTGGGATAATTTGGTGGATTTATTTATTACCTAGGGTCTGTGGTTTGAGGAGCCAGCTTCAGGGTACATTATGATGAGTAATATCAAGTGGCATGCAATCTTGAAAGAATTTGCCAGTTTCGGTGCCAGGGTTGTCATTGTGTTTCCTGATGATGTCCAGATATTGCTGATTGAAATTCTCATCCCAAGTGGGCAATTGGAACATGCATAGAAAGAGTGTCAATTGTCATAGAATTGTTGATGTGTGTAGTGCAGGCTGGTCTGCAAAAATTAGTCACTGTGGGATAAAACTCACAGCAAATTGGTAGCCAATGTAGAAACTAGAGAACTTCCCTACTCTCTAGTGGTAGAGAACAAATGATTTGTTGATTGATGTACACAGAATACTGTATGTAGAGTCATATGTATGGCCTACACTATACAGTACAATGCACAATCATGGTACTGCATGGGCGTTTACGTAACGGAGGCTCAGGCTCCGGCTCCATTTCTTGAATCCAGTCTGAAATAACCAGTATCAAAATAGAGGCTTTTGGCTGCGCTGTGGTTCTGAAGTAGATTCTCTGGTTTGAAAAGGAAAACAGAGTTTCATCTTCAGTGAAAAACCATTGTAACTTACATGTAGGCCTATATTTTCAGCATGGATGACAGAGCTGGAGCCTGAGCCTAAGCCTCCATTTTGTAAATGCCCTATGATTGGAGCAAGTACTACAACCATGGAGGATGGAGGTAGAACTAAAATACGGCAAATGTCACAAGAATGCGTTGTGTCTGATACCCACTGAGGTTAGGAAACTGCAGAAGGGCACCCTCAATGGGTTGGGCACATAGCAGATAGGGGACCTGTAGTACAGGTTTTGTACAACAGATGTAGGCCTACAGTACAGGCGTACACATCATCAGATTGGATGTACATATACTCAGGTTCTGTTCTGGTCATACAGTGTTTATTTTGCACAGTACATTATAAAATAATACATTATAGGCCTAATTATCATACATGAGTGTTGTGTATTCACATTAGCAGTAAGAATTTACAGCTCTGGCTTCTATAGGCAATGGAATGATTGGATTACATTCTTCAAAGGGCAAACAACTTGTGGTCTTTCTCTTCCTGCATATAAAGGGCACACCCGGCCCATCCATAAGAAAATAAGACACGTCACATGTAACATTTAGGAAGGTACTGAGCATGATGTACTAAAGGTAGAGACCAGGGTCCAATTTCATGGAGCTGCTAACCATGGACAACTTGCTGAGCACTGTGGACTAGAGACATTATAACCTCCGACCTTCGGAATATGTACCATACCGCTGCTCTACCATATCTGAGCTATCCACTGCTCTTTGTTGGAGGTGGCCCAAATTGTCAATTATATTTGCTCGTTTGCCAGTCAGAAGCCAAACGAGTATTTAATTGACAATTTGGGACACCGCCAACATAGGACTGGATAAATAGATGGTAGAGCACTGGTAATGGTTTGCAGGTTCGAATCCTGCTCCAGTCAATCACATGACGTCAATGTTTTTTTGTTTACCTTTTTAAGTTCAGTGACTTAGAATTATCCAGTCAGTTTCCATTGTGTTTATTATTTTTGATAATCACACAGAAACCTTGGCTAAGCTTTTAACAAAATCACTAACCACACGTTTGTCTCATGTACTGGGCCCAATATCATGGAGCTGTTAAGCACAAAAAAAATGCTTAGCACAAAATGACTTGCTCAATAAAACATACCACCGGTTAAAAATTTCATCTCAAATTTACGGTCAGCGAACTACAGATGAAGAACAATCACAAGTGATACAAAACACATGGAAATTGTATTGTTAACTGTTTTTATTACTTGACAGAAATTTCATGGTAAGCACATTTTTGTGTGAAATTTTTGTGTGAAATTGGCCCCAGATACTGTAGGTTTTTTCTGACTGCTTTTCAAGTTCAACAGGTAATTTTTTTTTAGCCGTATTTCCTGTTGGGCCTGGTGACAATGGGATCATTAATTTTGCTGTCGCTAATGAGAAGGTCGCTCTTGAAGAAAACAATGGTTTGCCAACTAACAATGCAGTTTGTTTTTGCCTGGATATTGTCAATAGTGCATTGTATACTACAAAAGGCAAAAGCCAATGATCTTTTGGCAGTGTGCCATGCAACATCCCTCAACTACATGTAGGAAACAATAGTTAATAATTGACCTTGGGCAGTGACATGTGGGGGAAATCCATGGGATTATTTATACTGACAATCCCAGGGGTGTTGTTTTCAAGAAAACACGTTTTGCATGAAATTGAATTAATCTTGATTTGATGGGACAGTTGTCTCTATCCTAAGCTGGGAGTTGAAAGAATCAACAACTTCAGGAACGTTTTTCACAAATTCTTGCCTGTCTCTATCCTAAGCTGGGAGTTGAAAGAATCAACAACTTCAGGAACGTTTTTCACAAATTCTTGCCTGTCTCTATCCTAAGCTGGGAGTTGAAAGAATCAACAACTTCAGGAACGTTTTTCACAAATTCTTGCCAGTTGGTTTATAAAATGCTGTCCCCTTGTGTTTTTTATCGTAATAATCATTGTGGTTTTTGGCTCATTGTATAAACTGCTAGAGAAAGATCCTGCTAGGATTGAAACATCAGACATTTCTACACTCTGTGCTTTACAGAGTACGTGCTGGTTCAGCCTATCAAATTTTTCAACTGGATCGAAGAGACGTAATGTTCACACTCCATTTTTGGTGAACGTCTGGTTCATATGACACAGATCACAGCGAAAAATGGAGTTTGGAACCGGGTTGAGATTTTCAACCCTGGTCCCTAAAGCCCGGTTTTTCACACTATCCAAAATCTCAGGGTTGGAACCGGATCAAACCTGAGAATTTTTTCAACCCTTTTCACACTTGAAAAGTTTCAACCCTTAGCCAACCGGGGTAGGACGAAGATCGAAATCAACCCTGGTAGGGAGCAGGGTTAACCATCTTAATCTGGTTTCAAACTGCATTTTGCGCTATGATCTGCGATGTATGAGCCACTTCACCATAAACGTAGTGTGAACATTGCGTCTCTTTAATCCGGTTCAAAAACTTGCCGGGCTGACCTGGGTCAGATCCGGGTTTCAACTCAGATCGAAAAGGAGACAGTGTGATATCATCTCAAAACAGGTTTGATTTCGATCCGCAAAGGCCATCCTACCCGGGTTGGCTTGGGGTTGAACATTTGCAAATTGTGAAAAGGGTTGAAACAAATCTGAGGGTTCGATCCGGTTCCAACCCTGAGATTTTGGATAGTTTGAAAAACAATAGCGCTCCGCACTAATGACGTCACACAAATGATTTGGCCAGCGCGCACATGTACAAAATCCCCGGATGTCAGACAAACTTCATGCATGCATGCACACAAGCACATCCACACACGTTTGCAGTGTTTGTCTGAGATCCGGTGTGCTATTTTTAGCTTGAGTGTGGAGCGCTAAATTGCATGTAATGTGTAGGCATGTGCTTGGCAGGTTTATTTTCTGTAACAGGCCGAGCTGTCTCTTCCTTGCTCTCTCTTTGGTTGGTTATTGAGTCATCACCAGGCCAGGCTTTAAATCCTCCAAAAAGGAGATGACCAATCCATGAACAAACTATGACTCATATGTCAGACCACAGCCACACACAAACACACACACAAATCCCAGGTAAAAGTGGGTTGGTGTTTTCTTTTACCCCCCTCTCAATTCTTTCCCTAGCCAGCAGCTACTTGGGTCTGTTTCAAGTTGGAGTTTTTGATTTTGCTGCTAATGGCTCAGTTTACAAGCCAAACAAGAATGAAACAAGATCTGGGGCCCCCTACATCCCCTGCTGAAAGACATCAGCAATTGATAATCTGATAATTGCTGTACTGTGAGTGTGACATGTAGCATATAGGTTGGAATTATTGACAGGGGGAAAGGGGGGATGTTTGTGGAGGACTTGGCTCAACTGGTGGTTTCAGTCCTGCAAAGACTCTTGACTTTTTGGCATGATTTTATGGCCCTTAGGGTCAGTGACTGTCAACAGAATGTCAGCCTTCAATCTCTGTGGTCTATATACTCTCAGATTAGATCTGTCATCTGGTCATTGACCTTCTGTCTCCAGGGAGTTTGCATTTTTTTTTCTGAATGACTTCAGTGTCAAAACTGAGGTTGTTTGTGACATTTTCAGTGATTGGTAGGAAATATTTGTGGTGTATTAGTCTTTGTCTTGATTGTGTTCAGGACACTGATCTGCACACAGTGTAGTCTGTACAAACTATGTTCCGGTATAAAATGCACATCTGATGAGCTGGACAGCAAATGATGATTTTGGGTATCATAATTCTCATCTTCTTCTTTTTTTTTACATTAGTGTTTTAATTTATATGAAGTTGAACTAGTCAGGATTGCAAATTTCACAGCATATGATTTTGTTTTCCCCAAATTTGCTAAACCTTGGGTCGATTGTAAACGTGTTTCTAGGCTAGCAATCTAGCATAAAGCTTTATTCCTGCAGCATACATGTAGGCCTACATCACATGTTCATTTGACTACATGTATAGATCCATCAGCCTCAGTCAGAGTACCGGTAATTCTGTCCAAGACAACACAAGCACAGCCTAGCCAGTCCACTTGAAACAGTATGCATCCTTGGCATTTCTTTGCAGGCCTACATTACTTAAATGGCATTTAACTTTGGGTTAATTGCCATGCATATTATTTATAAGCCAAGTGTTTGGACCAACAGCACCCTGCCCATAATGCTCAACAACAGTACAGTGACAGCTTTACACTTGTCAAATCCTGACAGACAGGTCCAGTTGTGAATACACAATAATAACATTGATACATGGGAGTGCTTGTTGAACTTTTCATATCCACACCTTTAACAGGGATTACCCTGTAACTTGTACAAATGGCAATGACTAAAAGTACAGTGTACATTGTACAAGTACATGAATTGAGTGTGCACTTGTCTCGTTTGTTGTTTGTACTAAGCTGTAAATGTATGAACAGTCACAAAACCAGGTACACATCAAGTATCCATAGTCCATACTTAGCCCATGTGTACACTTCATACTGTACAATGTACTGGTTTGATGGTCTGCCTGGTTGGTAGAGTTGCTACATGCCTACTACAGTATGTATACATGTAACTTCGCTGTTGGTTATTTCTAATGTTTACAACCTTAAATGGTGCAATGTTAAATACACCAGGGGCCACTATCATAGAGTTGCTTTTATTTTTTAAGCACAAAATTTGCCTAAGCATGTAAAGTTTTCCTTTATCAAACAGGATTGCCACCCACATTTTCATGTGATGCTTACTGCTTTTGACTTAGTATTCGGTCATTGTTTGCTGAGCACAACATTCACAAGGAGTTTGGGCTGGCATACTGATTTTATTTACCAAGGTTTTTGGTGCTTAGGCACTAAGCAAATTTTGGTTGGCCCTGGCCTGTACATCATTACAGGCTGATGACACCTGCTGACCTCTACTCATTTTAATAATACTTGTCTTGGAAGACTGCTACATGAATGTAGATCTATCTTGTCAATAATGATCAAACCTAGCTAATAGCCACCACTTAAAAGTCCTGTATGCCTACTCTAATTGTGTGAAAATCTTTTGTACACACTTTTGGCAAACACTTCTTGGCACCAGTCACTCTGTCATTTCTAAACAAGAGACTTGCTTTGAAGCCTGTTGGTCTGATCATGGTCTGATTGTGGTCAGATTGAGTAATTATACTATAGACTTCATAGGGCTAATAACTGTTGAATCTGCACTGTCAGTTCATAAGATCCCAATCTAGATCCTGTTAATAGCACTGAGCAAAGGTGACAGCACTGAGCTGGCTTGACAAAATGTTGACTACTTTTAATTCCCCCCCCCCTAAGTCTTGTAAAACCTAGACTTGAGGTAAGTCTGTTGATTAAAATTGGTAGTGTGGAGCACTGACTATGCACCTTCACTGGCACACATTATGATTGGCTGTCAAACTTCACTAGAGGCGGAGCCACTCGATGCACTGTACTGTACTGTTATACTGGCACTTCTGTAATGTCTACATCAAATAGATTTGTACAGACCATAGAGCTACAAACAAGGAGAAGTAATCTGGATCAGTCATACATGTACAACAACGTGTTTGATGTTTAAATGCAGCTCAGGACTACTTTTCATTCTCTCACAATATTTCAACACTTCACGAAGCTCTGTGACTATGCTTAGAACATGAACTGTACAACCAGTCTGCCAGTAACTGAGTAAGCATACATGTAGTATGTGTTTGTGCATGGACCATCACTGACAGCTGGTTATTACTCTTACGCACAGTGCTCATATCCTACACTCGGATGATGTGATGTGTACATTATATGTCAGTAACTTCCAATTATACATGTACCAGCATACAGTACATGATTGATTTTAAGTACAGTCTCAATTAGTGAGTCAAACGGTGAGTGCTGTTTGTTTATTTGTAATGAAATTAACAGAGATATAATTTGTATTCATTTGGTTTGCTGATTTATTTGTTTTCATAAACTATGATGGCCAGTAATGAGTGACTGAGCTGTCCCCAAAACAACTCGATGCTACATGTACATGTAGGGCTAAAATAGAATGCTAAATTTCAAGACTTTGGTTAAAGAGTCTATAATCCTGAAAGAAAAAAATGATGATGATTTTAATCAAAAATAACCACAATCCTGACAATGGAAACTGACACTGCCAAGTGACAACATCTATAGGGCTGGAAAGCTCAGTTGCCAGCGACGCTACATGTATGGTATTCCGGGGGTCACAGGTTCACATCCTGTTAGTCAATTTTTCTTTGTTCATGTTCTGCAGTTGTGCCTTGTTCTCCTTTCAATGATCTATCTACATAAAAATGAGTACCCTAAGAGAAATGTTCACGGATTTACGTAAAAGTTAGTACTTTCATGAAGATGGCGCTGGTAGAAAAGTACATGTACTGTTAAAATATTTCTGCCTGAAGTGGTTTATTTATGAAATTTATCAAGAAATTAGTAAAACAAAGACCGAAAACAGTTTTGATCTCAGGGTAAGATCAAAACCATTCTTTGTGTTTTATAGGAAAGTTTGAGTTGGGTTTTCGCTGTTTTCTTGTGACTCAGATAAATCCGATTGAGCTCAAATTTTCATCTAGGTTAATCATTTTGTGCACATACTGTACATGTGTAACTATTAGATCAGACAAAGTGTGAGTGCTGTTCTATGATATTTAGGCTACCAATCATGTTTTATATCTTTCAAGTATAACTTGAAGGTCATACCATGGAGGTAGAAATTTGTACAGGCTTCCAAATGGTTATGAATGCACTTTGTCACTTCATGAGACTATTGATAGTTAGTCAAGGATCATCCGTGTGTATATTGTAGGCCTATATGAACCTGTAATCAGACTGGGTTGATATTGAATAGTCAGGACTGATGGTGTACCAGTCAGTGCTGATCCTAGCCCCCTGGTGAGTCCTTCTATCTGTGGGCCTCATCTCCCATGCTGCTAAGGGGGAAGCCATTTACCCCCCAGGAGAGTAGACCCCCTGGCTTAGGAGGCATCCAGAAGAACCCAGATCAATGAGTGTGTGTTTGGGGGAGAGGGGATATTATGACCCAGGCCAGTCAGTGTGAATGATGATGAATGGAAAAGGATGGGGTATAGGATCGATCAGAGGAACAGCAAAATCAAATAAGATGCCAAGTAGAAGACTAAGCTGTAAAGGCTGGTTGAATTACTGACCTTAAACCCTACTGAATCCTCCACAAATTCTCCTTCAGAGATACAGGAGGAGTTTGTGACATTGTGCCTAAATTAGGCCTGTCCATCGACTTAAGAGAATTTGAATATATCCATTTTGATTTGGGTCATTTGATTGAGTTAGTGAACTTCTTGTCAGATAGGTTCCAGCGGCCTTATCCCTACTCTATCTAGAGTGTGGAATCCCAAGGCTAGCTTTTAAAAACAGAAGTGTCCCAGGGCTGTCCTGGCCTTTTCAATGGGCCAGGTCCATGGACATTTTAAGACCCAGCCGGCGACTATCGCATGCTGCCATGCCTCCGGCCAGGGGCGCGCATTCGGATTGGTCCGGCGAAGCAAGATTGAGAGCCACGGCCGACCCGAGCCGAGCCACCATGCCCCCTTCTCCCGGGGGATGAACTGCCAGCCGGGCCCGCGGTGGCCTTTTGCCGAATCCCAAACCATGCTGGCAGATTCAGTTAAAACATGGAAACATGTACGTAGCGTGAAATGGAATTGTTTAAAAACTAATTGTTTGTTTTGTTTGCAGGAGTGACAAACAGGTGACAGTGATGCCTGACAGGCAGATCCAAACTCCATCTTTACTCTGATCCGTCTTCCCTCCCCTCTTGCCGGAAACCTTCCTCCATCCATGATGTCGCAGGACCCTCGCTCCCCGTCAGTATTCAGCATGCTGTTACAGACGGAGTTCAACATGACGACCCTGGAGCCGCCCAATACCCTGACGCCATCCACCATGCCGCCCGAGATGCCCTGCCAGGGCGTCAGGGACAAGTACGACATCCCCACGGCCGTGGTGTGCGGCATGTGCTTCATCTTCGGGATCATGTTCACGTTTTTCGGTAAGTTTGGGTTGGGTTGGGAGGGAGGGAATCGTCAATGATTGAATGGATGAAAGATGGTGAAAAGACCATGCAGTTTGTGTTTCTTGTTTGGAGTGAGTTGTAGGAGCTGTTTAAAGCCATGGACTCATTTGATTACTTCATCTTTGGGAGCATAGGTGGCAAGTGCGTTAGGCACTCGCCTCTTACCAATGTGGCCCAGGTTCGATTCCGGCTTAGGTCATAATGAGACTGAGAGTAGAGTTGTGCGTTGGTTCTCTCCTATATGCTACGAGGGTTTTCGTTTAAGATCCTGCTCAGATGGAAAAGGACTTTTGATAAAGATCTTGCTAGGATCGAAGTGTCAGGCCCTACTAACTCTAAGTTTCTCTTCAGTAGTGTTGGGACATACCGGTAGTTCTGACCAAGATCCCCTGCCTTACACCGTGTTTACACTTGATCGCGCAACGGAGGATCAGATCCTGCGGTCGCGATCAAGCTCGAGGGATCTGATCCATGCCGCGTTTATACTCGATCCTGATCGCGCAATGATCGTGCGTGGGGCAACGGAAGCAAGCGTTCAAAGGTTATTCATTTCGCGCGAAAACAAACCGATCGTATTTTTCTGTGGTCTTACATTTCTCAGACGGTCTTCACAAATCCCATTTTCTCCAAGCTCTGTGAGATTGTGTTAAACATCGCTATGTTTCAAGTGGTGCCATCCAGTTGTCCAGTCAACTCTCGTGTGTCCACAGCCGACCGCATATTGCTCCATTCGCCATCTTGCAACGCGACTGCATGCCGTGTGGCGTGTTCTCTAAAAACAAATTGTCGATGTTTGCCACACAAATTTCCTGGCGGAAAAACACTGGCTTATAAAACTACTACGTCTAATAAAATGGCTAAAGCATGCTAGAGAGTATACCCTTAAAGAAAAAATCACAATGTGACGGGATTTAAGCTTTGGAACGGCGATCGAAATAATCATGAAGACAGGAAAAGGAGAACGAAAGTTGCAAGTACCAGTTATCGCTTATTAGGCACACGTGCGTGCAGCTCACAATATTGGATACCAGCGTAATGTTGTTTGTATCTTGGACCATGCTGTCTGTGCATCGTGCAATAAACAATACTTGCAGTGGCTGGTAAAATACGGACTTGTTTTCGCGCGCTTGGCCATGCTTCCACCGGATGCCGTCACTGTAAATTGCAGGATCCGATCCCGCGTTGCGTTTACACTCAAACATTGATCCCACACGCGAGATCTGAACCGGATCCGATCCTTCCTGAGAGGTGGATCAGATCCCTCTTCATCCCGGGATCGGATCCTGATCGCGCGAGCGTTTACACTCATCGTTGATCGCCCTTTGATCGCGCGTTGATCCCCCTCGCGGGATCTGATCGCCCTTGTGGTATCAAGTGTAAACACGGTGTTAGTCTCCTTTGACACTGTCCCAAGACAAAAGATCTCCTTCACACTGATCTCAAGGTTTCAGGCAGAACCACATATTGTAGATCAGGTGGCTAAAATTGACATGGCCAGTAAACAGATCATCCTGGAGGTTTAGAAGTGTTAACACCTTCAAATGACTACAATTAGTCCTAATTACTCAGATGAAATGGGAACCAGATGACAGACCTCCCTGTGGCTACTGCATGTCATATTGTCTTGGCCTTGATGCAACCTGCAAATGGTTCCCATAAACAGGTGGATTTTCCAATAGTAATACTTCCTCCTTCTGTTTAAAGGCACTGTGTACATGTACAGTAGGCCTACAGGATTGGTAACATACCCAAACAGAAATGTTCACAGATTTAGTCATAATTACGTATTTTCAGGATATGAACATGGTGCTGAAAGAAATATACCATTAAAATATTTCCACCTGAAATGGTGCATTCATCCAGTAATTAGTCAATCAAAAACCGAAATCAGTTTTGATCTCGGAGTAAGATCAAAATCATTCTTAACCTGTAAGTTTATAAGAAAAAAAAGAGTCCAGATGGTTATTGCTGTTTTCTTGAGACTCTGATGTCCAATTGAGCTCAAATTTTCACAGGTTTCATTATTTCATGTACATGGTTGGATCAGACAAAGTTTGAGTGCTGTTCTGTGACTTTTACCAATCATGGATTATACTGTACCTTTAAGAAGGTGTACAAGGATTTCCAACAATGAAACTTTTAGTGTTATATGTGGAGATTGGTGGTGAAACCATGGAGCTAGGAAGGCTCCATGGTAAAACAGAACTAGCATTGTGAATCTCAGTTTAGGATAAGGGATTGTATGTAGTGAGAATTTGCCCTACAGCTACACTACACACAAACCAAATCCATATGCTGACCACTTCTTCCTCAGGCCCATGATTGATAGGTAAGGATCCCTTATTTTGGCACTGGTCAGCCCAGGTGTTTGTGGTCTCAATTCAATGAGACAAACCTGTCACATTCCAGTGGATAATTATGCCATATTTGGAGCTTTAGGTCCAATGTTTCCTATCTGGGAGGTACAATTATGAATGGGAAAATATACACTGGTCTCTAGATAATTGATGATGGTGGTTTGGGGTTACCTAGCATTTCATGCTTGTTCCAGCATATTGGGGAATATATCCCTCTTCTCTTTAGGCTTTTTCCCACTTGACAAATCTCCAGGGGGAGGGGGGAGGTGGGGGTCCAGGAACAGGGTTGATACAGGGTTGAAAATAAGCCCAGATTCCCACTTGAAATGTTCACCCCTCCATCAACTCTTGAGCCTCCCCTGAGCTTGCCTTTTCTCCTGGGGTGAGTTCAAGCCTGCTCAGAACCAGGGTTGAAATTTTCACCCTAGGCGGGTCCGGTGTGAGTTCGCCACGGGAATAAGCGCTCTAGTGGGACAAGGCCTTTTGTTAAATCCTAGCTCTATGGTCCAATTTGTTTTGGAAGATACCAGTGATCTATTGGCAGAATACTGACAAAAAACCTGCACATTTTGGAAGTATTTTGATCCCTTCAAAACAATGGGAAATTAGTTTTTATGACATCGTTCTCTTTAATGTTTAAAATCTTTGTATTGTGTGGGAAAAGCAGTCTTGTAGTTACTGAGCTTATCCTTGTTGTATGGTATCATTATTTCAAGAGAATGTTGTTTCTCAAACACCAACAAAGCCAACATCGCTGCGGTGACAATCCTCATTCTGCCGTAGCAGATTCAGATATTGTTTGGTCTGAGTCATCTTTCAGGGATACCTACCCATACCCAGTTCATTCAGATCAGTTTGACATGGTCATAATATTATTGTTTCTGGTCACTGCAATTTGGTCCCCTGGACCGTCCAGTGGTTTTCAACTTTTTGGGGATGATGTAAACTGACCACCATGAGCCAGGTCTGCCAGGAATGCCATGGGTAGGCCTATTTATTTTCATACCACTGTATTTTAAAGATATATATACAAAAATAATCCTTTCAAATTTGGATAGTACATGTAGGCTACAAGTTTGTGTGGCCACTGGCCAGTACCCCCAACTTGATGTCAATCATGGTTATTTTTTTGTTCCTAATTTTATAAAATGATTAAGTTTCTGTTTGAGACACATTCCAGAGATATGTTACATTCCATCTTTATATCAAGACATTCTAGTTTCATTTTTTTTTTTTGCAGGAACACAAGTTACATAAAAAAACTGTAATTTTTAAAAAGTGTAAATCTAAATATGGAAGACAAATTCTTAAGTATACTTTACAGTGAAAATGAGACGTAACACAAACTACTAGGAAAATCAAACAAATAGGATTATAAAAATGCGAACTCAATAATTGTCTAGTTGCTCTCCTTCAGTCATGCTACTGCATGCAAACATACTGCTCCAGTCAATTTATCTTTGTACATGTAGGCCTACTCCTTTTCAATGAAAACAGGATTCAAACTCAATAAAATACACTGTATGTATGTCACAAGTTGCTCATAACATATTCTAATTACATGTATGACTATGACAGGTTACAGATTGTGTTGATCTGTAATTTTAGTCAGACAATACAAATTGTTTGCTAAAATGAAAAGCAGATTTTCATATTTGTTTAAAATTCCCACTGTCCAATTTATAAAACAAAGATCGTGTTTTTCATAAATGTTTTAAAAAAAAGAAATATAGATAAATAGTCCAAAGGCCTACCAATATTCACCAACTGGCAGATAATGCACATTTAAAATGCCATGATGAGACCTATGACTGATTGATAACCTTTTCATATGAACGATCAGCAGACCTCAGCATCCACACTTGTCTGTCCTCCCTTAGGCAATTAACACAATTAATGAAGGGGAAATGAGACGATATTGTTTTACCAAGGCGCATGTCTGCGATAGATTGCATTGATTATGCATATCAGCACTGCAAGGTGTTGATATTGGAACCCAGTACTAAGTAATTCATCAGATTTACACCCTGATATGACAAGCGTGAAATGGAATGAAGCGATTTTAAAAACAAATTACGTCATAGGCCTACACCTTGTCGTTTATTTGGTTATAAAATTTGATCGATAAAAGAATACAAGAAAACATTTTCAGTTTAAGGTTTAAGGAATAACTGGTCATGGAATTATCACATAGACTTTGTCTCAGATTTGTATCGTTGATTATGAAGGCATTGTGCACTTACAAGAATCAATTTTCAAAACACGAATTGTTCATTAAAACTACTGTTTGAATGGAAAATATTTTCTTTCAAATCAACAAAATTGACTGAATTTAAAAGTGAATAAACTCAAACTTACTGGAGCGGGATTCGAACCAGCAACCTCCTGAATACCATAACAGCGCTCAAACCAACTGAGCTACAGTATCCAGCTCTTTGTTGCGGGTGTCCCTAATGGTCAATAATCTGTGTTCCTATGGTAGTCAGAAGCCATAAAACCACTCACATACAGCTATATCCCAAGGATCATTTAAGATGAAATAAACTCTTTGTCATCAGCCCATTTATCTTTTTTTGTCAGGCCACAATTTCAGATGCCATAAACAGAACTGAAGTACATCTACTGGTACTGGTAGGCCTAATTGGGTCCACAGGGAGTAGCCTGGCTCAAGAACTGACCACTGGAACACACTGACCATCCTTCTGTAGGCCTTTTCACACGACGCTGAAAAACAACTCTCAACCATTGATGAGACATTTTCTCATGGTTTCGAAATCTTACAAAACGGTTTTACGCCAGCCGCTTTTGCATCCTTTCACACGGCACAGTCTAACATTTCGCAGGCCTCCCTTGAGACGGAATGTGGGTAATCGCTAAACTATGCATTTTGTGAATGTAAATCGTTGCTCGTACCATCACGACACTGAGGTTGCGCGTGAAGCGTGCGATCTGCAAAGGCCATCTTTCACATAGAAAACACACGCATGCGCATGGCAAAGCACTTCGCAAGGATCCCTTGAGAAATGTTGTCACAGGTCTGGACCTCGGTCAAAATCTCTCAAGGATTCACCAGGGATGTCGGTCACTCTCAAGCATTGGTGTCCTTTCGCACGATTACACTTTTGTAAGATTTCGCAACCATGAGAGAATTTCTCAATGGTTGAGAGTTTCTTTAGTGTCGTGTGAACAGGCCTTATGATTGACCATTCCATTCACCCCCTTCATCCTCTGTCCTCCCTTCTGCTCTGTGTTCTGAAACTCTTGTGATGACCAATCAATTCAATCATTTTTGGAATTCCCTTGATACATCATGGAGAACTGAAATAGCCTCGGTATTTTTTGTATGAAATGTTTTGGGGGTCAATGAGCTTAGTATAGATTCTGTTCCAGATGCACAATTCTTGAATTTGGAAAAGTATGCCAGTTATTTCTGGCCCTTCAAGCACTCAGGCTTTTGGGGGATGCAAATAATCTAAGCAAAAAGAAAAGTCATGGCATTTTCTGATAAGACATTTTTTGTCTCAAGGGCCGAAATATTTATAATCATTTAAAGGTAATATAATCATACTTTGGTTTTTGTCATAGAAATTCAGATTCATGGTCAAGAATATCAAGGAAGATACAGTAACAGTCATCTGTGAAAGTTTCAGTCCCATAAGGTGGCCACTTTTTCAGAAAACAGTGAAAAAATACCACAGTAGGCCTATTTAAAAAAATCTTGTCCCTGTTATTTTTTATCTTTAGATCAAAATTGTTTTTGATCACTGGTTTTACTCTATTCTGGATAAATGCAGCATTTCAGGCAGAAAACCTACCGTCACCATCTTTATACCCTGTAAGTTATCTGTGAAGATTTCTGTTTCGGTATGCTACCAAAGTATGATACTACCTTTAATGGAAAATGTAATTAGGACGTCAGATTTCAGAATTTAAAAACTCTACCACGGATGAGATGATTTTTAATCTCGATAAAAGATCCGACCTTTCACTTTGATCAGTTCCTTGCCCAATGATCTGGCAGCGTCTTCCATTAAACAAACACCCTCCGCTTAATACCAGTCCAACGCCCCAAAATCAATTTTGCTGAGGTTCAATCTTGGGTTTATTAATTCCTCATTCATGGTCTGCACACCGTGAAATCAGCTTAAAGAAATACCAAGACTGGCGGGAGGTAGGTAGACTTGACGACTTCAAAGTGTAAAAGTTCATTGACAAGACAAAGTACGTTAAAGGGAGCATATAGGATTTGCAATGCCTTAAAAAATAAAATTATTGAGTTTGAGACAGAAAATGGACTCAACAGTTTGTAAACAGTGCAGACAGTCACCATGGGAAATCTTGGTTCATCAGATGCTGGGTTTTTCAAGGAAATCAAGATTTAGTGTCTTTTCCAAAGATCGTTCGTCCAAACAATGTTTTATAAGAAAAATTGAGTCGGGATTTCATTTCATTTCATTCATTTCATTTCATTTTTATTGTCCAGTAGGACAATCTTCTTGTCTACACCGGTTGTCTGATTGAGCTCAAATGTTCACAGGTTTATTATTTCATGTACATGTTTGATCAGACAAAGTGTGAGTGCTGTCCTGTGACCTTTACCAATCATGTATTATACCTTTAAGGGGTTTATTCATATCTGAGGGTTCTCTGCAAGGAGACAGAGAAATCAGAGACCGTGGAGGAACAGGGGAGGTACTAAGTGAACTACTCAGCTTCCATTAACTGGACAGTCAGTTGGAGTTACATGACAGATGCTGTGCTGTTGATCAGTTAATACTTGGTAGAGGAGGATTGTGTATGTACATGTTGACTTGGTAGACTTGGTCTAGAGGACTGGAGGAATTGCCAGTCCTTGGCATGTGGCTTTTAAGCGTAGAGGGCAAACGAAGGTCATTGTTTTTGATAGCAGTGCAATTTCCATGGATTAAAGGTATGATACATGATTGGTAAAGGTCACAGAACAGCACTCACACTTTGTCTAATCCAGCATGTACATGTGCATGAAATAATATATTTATTACTAGTAAACCTCTGAAAATTTGAGCTCAATCAGAATCTGAGTCACAAGAAAACAGCAAAAACCCAGTATGATACTACATACCTTTAATGTCCAACGGTCAAGATTGCATAGGAAGAGCGCCCTCAGGAGACCAACAAAATGTCTCATAGTCATACAGTATGTCTTTAGGCCTAGGGCCTATATGTAATGTCTTGGATTTGGAAGGAATGTCATGAGGAAATATCAAATTTTCACTGAATGACAAATTGATTATTGTTTGATATGAAACGTTTATAGGATTTGCAGTCTAGCCAAATAAGAGCCGAGGCAGTGAGAGTTAAGGATTAAAAGGCTTTAATTCTAGAATCCCAATAAATGCCCAATAACAAATCTCCAGAAATCATATTTCCTGATTCTCAACAAAAAAAGTCCACTGACACAAGTTTTTTTTAGCTTTTTGCATCCATGGTGAGATTTCTTTTAATTTGATCCTAAGTGAAGTCTTGTTGGATTACTAAAGGGCGCTGACAGAAGACGATAGCTCGGTTAAGCTCGTCGGAATCCTCACATTTCCTGTCAAACCCTGGACTCTAATTGGTCCATATCTTCCCCGAGTGAGCAACCAATTAGATGGAATTACATGCAGACGTATCGGGGTAGCACTCGCTCACCCCGGTTCTATCGTCAGGGGACCGGGAAGTTCGGGAACGGAGTAACCGTAGTGTGAAAGATGGATGGCTTGGAGATCTCCCTGCTTAGCGTGATGGATGTGTGCGGAACCTAGGGTTTACAGACTGCAGCCAGGATCTCTAGTTTTACTGAATGTGTAATGCTTTATTGGAAACAGACCGTGCAGGCCTAGATCGGCGGTCCATTCAGGCCTTTAACATGTTTAACTGTGATGATGGTTGGGCAGGACGAGATTCATTTTAGTCTGTGTAGTAATGTACATACCCAACTTGCATCCAAGTTTTGTCGGAGCAATATTTTGTCTGACTTTCTTCTTAACAGCCATTGGGCAAACTCCATAGCTTCCCTCCAAAAAGTACATATGTACCTTGAAGTTGAAGCAAACACCAGCCTGGATTAACAAGTCTTTTACACATGTATGCACAGTATATAAGGCCTACAGTATGTTTTTACTTTTCAGTGTTCATGGGTATTTTCGTCACCAACAGAGAGTATATATATGAACCTACATTTATTTAATAAAGTACAGTAGTGACTAACAAGTTCAGCCTATTGGTGAGATATGCCTCATTTCCAAAGAGCAGATCACATGAAGCACAGACTCAGTATGGCCATGGAGCTATTATTAAACTCCATGCACTGCACATAGTGTACATGTACCATGGACATGTTCTATGTGCATTACATGATGGTACATTATATGTTTATCATATCCACAGTACAGTGTACATGATCATTCCCTTCCCGGCTCAGATTGTTTACCACAGATTGTTAAAAATAAACATTCATGTAACTTCAAATAAACACCAATTCTGTTTCAAACAGAATTGTTACATCAATCAAACAATGTTTGATTGATGTGATGCTTACATGTAATTTATCTTTAGAATTGAAAGTCCTGTGTGTGTAAAGTGCATTATGTTCACTACTCTTTGAGAACAGCATAGAGGAAGAATTATGAGAACAGTTTAAAGGTTGTTTAAAAATGAAAGTATGTGTTTGACGCAAGTAATATACATCCAGCTTATGAGTTCCTAAAAACTGCCCATACTGTACGCCTTTAGTGGGAAATTATTAGAAAGGAAAGGGCTATTCATCACAGCACTTATAAACAATGGGAAAAAAGTGATCAAAGTTATGCAATGTCGTGTTGCTGGCAGCGACATTTCGGCTGCTGCAAGGAATAAGTTGTCAGTTTTGTTGTTCCATGATGTGATGAGACTATGGGGGTTTACGAAACAGAGGCTCATGCTCAGGCTCCAGCTCTGTCATCCTTGTGCTGTTCAAAGTTGTGGTTTTTCATTGAAGCTGAAGCTCTGTTTTCCTTTTCAAACCAGATAACGTGTACTTCCAAACTGCAGTCAACAGCAACTACATGTAACCCATTATTTTAGAATGGATTCACAGAAAATGGAGCCAGAACCTGAGCCTGAGCCTCTGTTTCGTTAACGCTCTATCTCTCTGTTCTTCTCTCATTAACAGATTAAACTGATCCACAGTGTCAGAGTCACACACCATATGGCCAACCTGGCCCTCCACATTATGTCTAAGTTCTTTTACTCTCATTCCACATGAATCCACAGTAATCCCAAACCTCATAATTTTTCTCCTTGAATGGGAGGAATGATTCCCTGATGCTCAGAGGCTGAGTAAAGGGGATCGAGACTAGCCATGACTTTCCTGGCCTGGCCTTTATCACCCTATGCTCCGACTGTCTTGAGACAAACAGAGGACATAAATAAACATCATGCTTGCTTGGTTTATACGACATTCACAGTTAGTCATCAGCCACAGTCTTTAATATAGCACACTTGAATGCTGTATTCAGTATTGATTTACGTGCGTAGGTTAACCATCAAGTGCGTCTTTCAAGACTATTGCACAGGAATGACGTGGATTGCCTTGAACCTCAATGTGCATTTAAAGGGAGCATATAGGATTTGCAAGGCCTCCAAAAAAAATTATTGAGTTTGAGACAGAAAATGGACTCAACAGTTCGTAAACAGTGCAAACAGTCACCAAGGGAAATCTTGGTTCATCAGATGCTGGTTTTTTCAAGCAAATCAAGATTTAGTGTCTCTTCCAAAGATCGTTCGTCCGAACGATCTTTGGAAGAAACATAAAGTAAACTATTCTTCATGTTTTATAAGAAAATTAAGTCGGGTTTTCGCTATTTTCTCGTGACTCAGATGTCCGATTGAGCTCAAATTTTCACAGGTTTATTATTTCATGTACATGTTTGATCAGACAAAGTATGAGTGCAGTCCTGTGACCTTTACCAATCATGTATTATACCTTTAAGGGCTGTGCTGCTCTATATTGATACAGACCTGTTAAACAGAGAGTAGTACTTGGAAGAATCATTGATTCTGTTTCACTAGCTTTTCTGTTGTTAAAGCTACTTCAAAGTTCATCTAAAAGAACAGTCCCAAAACCATCAAAATCCCACATGTCATATTCATTGGACCTGGAAAAGTTAGGCTATGAAGGCTTATAATGAACTTATAAAATGCCCACTTTACTTTTCCTGACTCATTTTAAAATCATTAGCTGAGCAACACAAATGGACTTTGATTTGGGCAAATTTTGGCTGGATGGTTGTACATACTTACAGTGAACTATTAGGGAGACTTTCTCATTGGGTCGTGCACAAACTTTACTTACCTAAATTTCTAAACATCCTCCAAACCAATGAACTTGAAATTGACATGTATGTTCATATTGAGCGCATTCCCTGTCTTCTATTAAAATATGGATAGTAAAATATGTCTTTAAAAGGTAGCTGTGGTATAATAGGGAGACACCGAAAAGTCTCCCTATTTGCAGATGTCTCCCAAATCTTCACTTTCAGACGCTAAAGTGTCTCCCTAATATGCAATTTACATAAATTATTAAAATATGTATGATTGAACCATAGAGCTATATTAAAATTACTAGAGCGCTAGCTCTGCGTTCTCCGCGCGTAGACGTTTTGAAGCCGTCTGGGCGCAGTCATTTTGAATTTATGTGCGTGTCTGGGAACAAGAACACTTTGACTAGAATGCCTTTCGAAGAGTGTACTCTATATGCAACGCGCAAGTATGTGCGAACGGTACCGGTAGCGCGTCTTTGTGACGCATGCAATCATTGCGTGACTGACGTGCAGAGCGTGTGCGCGCACGGCCCTAAATGAAACGCGCATTTACCAAAGGTGTGTCGGATTTCGGGCGTATTTGACTTCGATGACGCACCCGTACAGAACACAACGCAGTATGCAAATGAACGTACAAAAAACGTACAAAATTGTGAGCTTTCCATAGGTTTGTGCACAAACATGGATGCGCCCAGCAGGCATCACTTTCTACACGGAGCTAGCGCTCTAGTAATTTTAATATAGCTCTATGGATTGAACCCAATGTTATATTAGTAACAAATTACTCAAACTGAGCACCGATCAAATTACATCACAAGCTACAGTACATGTACATGGAATTTTTGGCTGGTATCAATACCGGTATTTATCTGCATTTACCAATGATCAGATCTTGTCATGCAGGCCTATAAACTAGTAGTTTTGTTTGTCCTCGTCAGGTTTATAAAATTGGCACAACTTTGAGTCTGCCTTTAAGGTTTATGGATTCAGGATGTGATTTTGCCCCTTCATCGATTTTATGTTCTACCGGTACCTGAGATCTTACTCATCAACCAGAGATGTAATATTAGTAATACCCGGTACTCAAGCACTGCACTGCACTGCAGTGCCCTTGCTGTTCATGTACTTTTATGCTTAATTCATTTTGCTGTAAACCGCAGAGATTTGTCATGGTGTGTACTCGTCTATCAAACACGCAGGCATGGATTTTGGCACATGTGTACAAGACATCCAATTGGGTGCAATTTAAATGTAGCTTCACAATTCACATAGCTTTGGTTTCGGGTTCTGAATTTCTGGTCCCAGTTTCATATTAAAGGTTGTATCACACTTGGGTAAGAAGCCAGAACAGAAATGTTCACAGATTTACGTGTAACTTACAGGGTATGAAGATGGTGGTGGTAGATGCACACCGTTTAAATATTTCCGCCTGAAATGGTGTATTTATCCAGAAATTAGTAAAACAACGACCGAAAATCTTTTACATGTAAAAGATCAAAAATAAAAGAGAAAAGACTTAAGAAATACTGTGACCGTTTTTCACAATTTTCTCAAAAAGTGGGCACCGTATGGAACTGAGATTTTCACAGGTGACTATATGACTGTATCTTCCTTGATATTTTTGCCCATGAATCTGTAAGTCTTTGACAAAAATCGAAGTATGATACTGCCTTTAAAAGCTAAGTACTCAGCAGAAAGTACTTTGTGATACTTACATGTATACATGTATTTGACACTAATATAAAGTTTGATGAGTACCGGTCAGTCAAGCAAAAATGAAACATTTTGAAGAGTGGTAGCCGAGCATAGTTTTTGTTTCCAGCAAAAATGGTGGCTAAAACCAAGGGTACAAAGAAAACCACATTCAACAGAAAAATTGCATCTAGAATTTCTGTATCTAGATTCTAGATACAGAAATCTTTAAAAAAGTGATCAATTAGATGTATGCACACAAAAAATTAGTATTTTGATGATTTTTGGATGTTTGCATAAACTACATAGTTACGGTATGCCATTGTACCCTTAATGCGTCGGTCCATTTCCTCTATTTATTGGGTACAGAAGGTCTTTTAAATAAGCTGTTTCAGTTGAGCATGGCATAAAATGCGTTTTGAAATTCCTTCATCTTGCGGTCCCAAGATTCTGTTTGGATTATTTTCTCCTAATTGACAGACAGTGGAAAAATGATGGATGATAGTGATGATGGTAGTATGGTACTAATAATCCTTGAACTGTTACATACTGTAGGACTTGTTTGTCTCCGTTCATGGTCTCGGTTTTACTAGAAAGAATGGCATGGGGCTTTAATGGTTGATGAGGAGGAATGTTGATTTGGGAATTCAAAGAATGCAATGTTTTTGACCCAATTTAGTATTGGTCAATGAAGTTGAATTTGAACCCTCTCAGATCAAATGAACTCAATTTACAATGTTTTTCTACTAATTTTTATGATAATTCATGTTTCTCATCCTTATCCTGCTTTATTGTTCACAGGTCTACTTCCCCATCTTCACTAATCCCCTCTCTATAGCCTAACCCTTAATTTCCTTTTCATCCCTGTTCCCCCAGCCACATGATTCTTCAAGCCTTTGTTATTGTTTACCTTTGATCTTGCCTACCCCAGACCCCTTTGTCTCTTTTGCCTGACCACAGTTGCCTACCCCAACCCTCTGGTCATTCTACCCCACTCCGTTTTTAGTTCAGATCCTCTCGTCTATTTATGTGTATCTTTACTTGCATGATCTTGTCCTCTTGTCATTTAGTTTGATTTAAAGATAATACTTGGATCGAAATGCGTCATGCTAGGCCCTCCTAACTCCGAGCGTCATTTTGTTTTGTTTTGTCGTGCAGGGTATCGTTGTTTCAAGGCCATCATGTTCCTCATTGGTTTCATCCTGGCATCGGTCATCATCTTCCTGGTCTGTATCGAGGAAAGCTCCTTAGCGGTGGGCGTGAACATTGGCATCTCGCTGGGAGTGGGCGTGGTCTGTGGCCTAGCAACCATGCTCTTCAAGGTCTTCGGTCTCTTCGTAACGGGCTTCCACATGGGCATCTTCCTGACCGCATCCGTCCTTGTCGTCCTGGAGCAGTTCTACCATGCCGAGATCATCTGGATCCCGTTGGGTATCACGTTTGCCGTGGGCACCGTCTGCGGACTGCTGACACTCAAGTGGCAACGGCACCTTGTCATTGTCGCTACGGGGATCATAGGGGGCGCTGTCATTGCCATTTGCGCGGACTATTACCTGGAGCTGTTCCGGATGGCTCAGTATGTTTACGAACGATTCCGGGCTCGGGAATCTCACAAACTTTGCTGGTATAGCTGGTTGATATTAGGCACGTGGCCCGTGATGGCGCTTATAGGAATCATCATTCAATACAGAGTCACTGCAAGAGGCTACAATCATAAAGATGGTAGGTAGTCCCTACAGCTGTCTGATCTTCCTATCTCGATTAATTAATACAACCCTACTGAGTCTCCAAAATCTAGCTCGAGGTGTCGTAGGATTTCTGCAAGATTGAGATTTTAACCACAAATGGCTGAATCAGCTTCGGAATAGAAACAGATAATCAAATGGTGCTGTTGATACATGTACAGTGTAGAGTACGTCCTTGTTGATTTGAAAATTGATGAGACTGTTAAAAAGTGTTATGTACGGTCATGTGGCAAGATTCCTTGCGAGTGATCCTGCCGGGCGGATTCTCTTTTCTAGAGAGAACCTACTGGGAGGACTCGCCAGGTGGGGCGTCCACATGACACTTGGTTGCGCTGGTAGATCGTTATTTTGCTGAGAATAGGAGATAGGTCGCATGGCTGCCTGGGGGATGGCTATCAGAAGACCGAAGGAATACTACTCAAATGACCCCAAATATGATTTCCAATAACTTGCTAAGATAATTTCTAAAAAAATTTTGTCTCTCCTTTTTTTCCATCCCTCTCAGGAAAAAAGAAGATTAAGTCTCACCACATAGAAATGCACAAACTGAAAAAGCATCAGTCCAAAGATGGTGACGAGATCCGTCTACAGAAATATCAGAATCTTTACCGAGTACGACGATGCAACGGCGACATTGTAGCTGTGGTAAGACACATTTTGTACATAAACGTAAATTCTTTGTGATTGACAAAATAGGGACCAATTTCATAGAGCTGCTTAGAAAACTCCTTGTGAATGTTGCGTTCATCAAACAATGGTTGAATACAAGTCAAAAGCAGTAAACATCTTAATATGAAAATTTGGCAATCCTGTTTGATGAAGGAAGACTTTTCATGCTCAAAGCAAATTTTGTGCTCAAGCAGCTCTATGAAATTGGCCCCAGGTCACGATGGCTTTTCTGTGGGTAGAGAACCAGTACAGTAACTCAAAGGTGGCAGGTTCTAATCCAGTTTGTGTCAATTTCCGTGGTTTGGCTTCCCTTGTTAGTTTGGAATGATTCCCTCCAGAGCCCAAATGGGTGCCTAAAATCTGAGAGATATATGACTCAAGCTTCTCGGCCATTAAAAGCTTCTAGTATATGTGCACTATATGATCCCCATAGAGTTGAAGGTAACAATGGTCCTATTGTTTATTCCCATTGATCATGCTTCCTGGCATGCATGCTATTGCATGGTAGCATCTTCTCATGTTTTAGGTTGTTATTGTTGAATGTTGAGTAAGACCCATGAGGCTCTGAGTCTTGTACCTCACTGTTGAAATCTTGGAATCTGAAGACAAAGAGGCTCTGTCATCAGTGATGTTGGGAATGAGAAGATTGAACCTTTCAGAAAGGGTTAGGGGTAGGGTTAGTAGTGAAGTGTAGTGGTAAGGGGTAGGAGTTGGGTAGGGGTAAAGGGTAGTGGTAGGGTCAATGTTAGGGGTTGGGTAGGGGTAGGGTCATGGTTAGGGGTTGGGTAGGAGTATAGGGTCAGGGTTAGGGGTTGGGTAGGGGTATAGGGTGGGGTATAGGGTAAGGGGTTGGGTAGGGGTATAGGGTCAGGGTTAGGGGTTGGGTAGGGGTATAGGGTCAGGGTTAGGGGTTGGGTAGGGGTATTGGGTAAGGGGTTTGGTAGGGTTTGGGTAGGGGTATAGGGTCAGGGTTAGGGGTTGGGTAGGGGTATAGGGTAAGGGGTTTGGTAGGGGTATAGGGTCAGGGTTAGGGGTTGGGTAGGGGTATAGGGTGGGGTATAGGGTACGGGGTTGGGTAGGGGTATAGGGTCAGGGTTAGGGGTTGGGTAGGGGTATAGGGTGGGGTATAGGGTAAGGGGTTGGGTAGGGGTATAGGGTCAGGGTTAGGGGTTGGGTAGGGGTATAGGGTGGGGTATAGGGTAAGGGGTTGGGTAGGGGTATAGGGTCAGGGTTAGGGGTTGGGTAGGGGTATAGGGTGGGGTATAGGGTAAGGGGTTGGGTAGGGGTATAGGGTCAGGGTTAGGGATTGGGTAGGGGTATAGGGTGGGGTATAGGGTAAGGGGTTGGGTAGGGGTATAGGGTGGGGTATAGGGTAAGGGGTTGGGTAGGGGTATAGGGTCAGGGTTAGGGGTTGGGTAGGGGTATAGGGTAAGGGGTTTGGTAGGGTTTGGGTAGGGGTATAGGGTCAGGGTTAGGGGTTGGGTAAGTGTTGGGTAGGGGTAGGGTTAGGGACAGGGGTACTTGTAGGTCCAGGGTTATGGTCAGGGTTAGGAGGCTCTTTTGGCAGTTAAGTTTCCTGTGCAGACTGTGAAATTCCACAACATGGAGGAAATGATGAACAAAAAATGTGAATGGCTGTTGGCCAATATTGTACCCCTACAATGTCCCTTGCCCCCCTCCCCTCCCCTCACCAATCAGTGTCTGCTCCAGGATGTCTGACTCACAGGACAGCCCATTACCTTCCCTACCCTACCCCCATAACCGCCCTCCCTTGCCCCCCTCCCTCAACATAAAAGTCTCAGAATGTGTTTTTTTCCCTCTCTTCTTTCTTCATTCTTTTTTTTCTTTTTCTTTTTTTGGTGTGTGGTTTCTTTTTTTAAACGCACCTGGTGAATCATATTTTTTACCTGGGCAGGTTTTGGCCAGTTTTCCCCAATGCATCATCTTGGTATTTTGCAAGAGGGAAATGTGTCGGATTGAATTATGCTGAGAGCTGATGGCGGTGGATCGTGGATCACCGAAACCCTGCCCTGATCCAGACATGTCTTGACAGTTCACATTGTTATTTTTTTGTTTAAGTTTGTGGGAGGACGGTACGTGCCGTCAAATGATTTGAGTTTTGCTGGTCCAACTCGGCTCCTTTGTTCATTCTTGTTGACTGGGGAGACGACTCAATGTCTTCTGTACTTGGTCTCTGAGGAGGATCCTTGGGAACCACTGGGCTTGGTCAGACGACAGACGCTGTGTCTAACGAGAGGTTACTCAGGGAGAGTCAGATGAGACCTATTACCTGTGTGATACATGAGTCTAGATGCGTCTGTAAGTTAATGTGGCTAGATTCCCTGCGAGTGATCCTGCCAGGCAGATTCTCTCTTTGAGAGAACCTATTGGTAGGACTCACTTGGTTGTGTCAGATGGATCGTTATTTTGCTGAGATGGGGATGGGTCAAGTGGCTGCCCAAGTAATGGCAATCAGAAGACTGAAAGAGTACTGCTCGAAGGTAGATGTGGCAACAGGTTGTTACGGCGCTTGCTCCCACTGATTGTTTCTTGACTAATTATCAGGCATCATACATCGGGCATGTTTGAAGGATTCTGTAGCTGAGACGGGCAAAAATGAAAGTCTTGATGCTCACTGGATAAAAAAGAGTACAGCTTGTAAAGCAAAGGCCACCAGACGAAATTGCAAACATACAAATCCCACAAGATGTAGGCCTACAGTATCTCATTTTGATTTCTTCTTTTCCTATCTTAATTTCTTCTTCCGTGTCCGGTCCACTGATGTCATCAGAAACTAAAAACAGTCCATCAAGCTGAATTAGAATGAACTTGTGCCCTTTCGCTCCTTGCAATCATCCCTAAACAGGGATCTGATGTCAGATATCTGTATCTGTGGTTCTTGTTTCTGTCCCCCGTCTGTCAGATTACTGTCATGGGCTGGTTAAACCAATCAATCAGGTCCTGTCAGCCCACCAGTACTCATATTCCTTTTAAAGACTTGTCTGAAATTATGTTTCGTTTCTTCTTGGCGGGGTGGGTTTGACCGGAGGAGTCTCCGGTTTATGACTGGGTCAGAATCTATTTCATGTTTAAGGGAGTGATTGGACGCACCAGGAATTTTGGGACTTACAGTTATATAAGCAGCTCTATGAAATTGGCCCCAGGCTGCCAGGCAAGTGCTGCAGAAACTAGACTCAGCCATCATGATACCAAGGCCCAACATGTAGAGATAACAACACTGAAATGTTATAGATGGCATTGTTGGCAATAATGTTTTCCAACTGTAAAAGATGAAGCAAATCTAAGGTTTTACTCTCTGTCATTAGTCAATGAGTTATAGGCCTACTACAATGAAATGCAGCCAATAGGCCAAAATATAAACATTTCTTGTAATGGTATGATTACCCTGGTCTGAACAGTGTCTTCTACAAGATTGATGTGGAAAATCCTAGAGGGGATACTAGTAAAAAATGCAAACCGATTTGAAACCAAGATTTAGTTGGCAGCTCTGTCACACCCTTTCCCCCTCCCTGTAAAACCTCGCCTTTAAAAATAACCCCACCCACACATAAAACCCCTCAGTACCTTTCCAATTGCCCCAGTCAGAAGGGGAATCGAGAAAGAAAAAAACCACCGTCGCCGAAAAAAAAAACCTGAGAGAAGAAGTAAATGATTCCTTGACCTACATCGGCGATGGCGTGTCGGAAATTTTCCGGTAGGTTGTCTCCCCAGACAGACTGAGTCATAGCCCTTGTGTTTGTGGGAGACAGGTGGCGGAGCAGTTTATAACTCCTTTCCCCTTGGTAGACTCGGGACGGCAAAATATGAACTCATTTTCTAATTTAGTTCCCGGCTCAGGTTTGTTCATTTATCGTCCCCCCTGGCGCTGAATTGAAAAAAAAATTAAAACTGCATTGTGGTGTTTTATTCACATACAGTGTAGTGGCTGTACAATTAGAAATGGTTCAGAGAGTTTATATACTCTTTGTCCCGAAAGATTTGCTTAGATCCTTTTCCAAACCTCAGCTCTGTCTCAGGCCTCGTCTCAGGCTCAGGCTTAGGCTTAGGCTCCGACACAGGTTCTGGCTCTGGCTCCGGCTCTGTCATCCATGTTGAAAATATCTACATTTTATTTTCATTGAAGCTGAAGCTCTGTTTTCCCTTTCAAACCAGAGAATTTACTTCCCAACCGCAGCCAAAAGCCTCTATTTTGATATAATTATTAGAATGGATAATAATCCTAGTCTGCACCTCCCACATAAAACAAGAGCTGCTTACCACACAGTTACCATAGTCTCCACAGGGGGACCGGATCATACACCATGCAATTACCACACAAACCACACTGTGGCATATTTTGATATTCAGGATACTACACTAACACATGTACCATGAACCAAGGAAAAACCACATGTGGTAGATTGTGGTATGCAGGAGAGTTAAGGGTTAAAGGAGTGCACATTTTATTTGCTCTTTAAGTTAGGAAACAGTTGATTTACATGTACATATACGTACATGTATGTGCCTTCATCTGTAGGAAAATACAGCCATATGTACTACATGTATGTCTGAGTACCATCTATCTGATGGCGTAGTTCTACCAGAAACAGGTTTCTCGACGGAAATCTGAACATGAGACACTCTTTAAAACCAGACCTCTAAACATGTCTGTAAAAGTACAATCATTCCATATGGATTACAAAAATACATCATTTTATCATTATTTTTTGGTCCTTCTTGAATATTTTGTATCTATTTTCGTACCAGTTGGTTTATTTTAGTTGCAGAAATGCATGTTATACACTATAAATAGCACCCTTGGGAATGGAGATTTTTTTTTCTCTTAATCTCTGTCTTTGGGTGGGGAAGGGTTGGGGTTTATCTAGACCTAACAGCGGATGTAGATAGATAGGCCTACACATTGATTTGCTTGCTACATTTACACAGCCCCTGGTGTATTAAGCTGCTGGAATATGATAAATCAAAGATGTCTGCTCTTTTTATTGAAGCTCATGGAACCTCTGCCTACTCAATACTCGCTGCTCACTACTCAGTAATATTGAGTACTGTACTTGTGAGGCACTCAAACAGTCCAAGTAGTGGCAAGGTGCACGTGATAGCACTGAGTCAGAGTCTACCTTATGAGCTGTAGACTGTTAAATACTGCTCTTCTGCTTCTCAAGGAAGCTCAGTGTACTCACTACTACTCACTGCTCAGTAATATTGAGTACTGTGACTCTCATGAGTTCAATCATGCATGTGATAGCACTGAGTCAGAGTCTACCTTATGAGCTGTAGACTGTTGAATACTGCTCCTGCTTCTCAAGGAAGCTCAGTGTACTCACTACTACTCACTGCTCAGTAATATTGAGTACTGTGACTCTCATGAGTTCAATCATGCATGTGATAGCACTGAGTCAGAGTCTACCTTATGAGCTGTGTAGACTGTTGAATACTGCTCCTGCTTCTCAAGGAAGCTCAGTGTACTCACTACTACTCACTGCTCAGTAATATTGAGTACTGTGACTCTCATGAGTTCAATCATGCATGTGATAACACTGAGTAAGAGTCTACCTTAGGCCTAAAAAACAAAATTGTTGTGTTGCCCTCAAGTGGAAAAATTAAAATTTTGGGTCAGTCGGTCGATGTTTTTTTTTTTTTTTGCCGACTTTCAAACATTTCAGAATAAGTACAGGATGTATGGTCACCAGGGCTTATAAATCAACGGTCTTGGGTCGTTCTGAGGAGACATGCTTTTTTTACTGCTAAATCTTACATTTTCTGTCAAAAATTGTGAGTTTTTATACTTTAGGACTCGGAGAAAAAAAGAAGAAAAAAAAATCCCGACCCAAAGTTTTGGCATTTTACGGTCGGTCGCTGAGGGCAACACAACAAGCTGTAGATTGTGAAATTACTTTGATAGATCAAGGATGTGCTCTTGTCAAGGAAGCTACATGTAAGTGTACTCACTACTACTCATGTCACTACTCAGTAAATATTGAATACATGTGAGGGACTCTCATACATGTAGGTCCAAGCATTGGTAGGTGCATGCATGCACTTGATGGCACCAAGTACATGTACATGTATACCCTCTATGATTAGCTGTGGTACAAGCTGCTTGAGGATTCAAGCTCATTCGCGCATCCCATGAGCGAATAGTAGACGTATTAATCAAATCCTAGCCAAGCAAGCCTGTGGAATTCTCTCATAGACACTCAAACGAGTACAGATACAGTGCCTGTCATTTTTACTTTCTTAACGCTGTCAATTTTTCGTCTCTCGTCTCAATTTGCAGAGCTACCTTCAGAGCATCCAGAATCACCTCTCACCAGAGATGCAACGCATCGCATCCATAACGCATCTACCACCAGAGCCTGTCATACCGCCCCCTATCCCACCTGCATCCGATATGACCACGACATTAATCAGCAACGCATCTACAACCATCACGACAATCGGTCCAGTCACACACATTGACGACGCCGACATTGCAGATGTATAGCCTGAATTCTAATCACAGCACGGTGCAATCGGTGGCCAACTCCGAAGTGATGCAGTCTGTTTGTTACAGGCCCTCGTTAATTTAAGAGGGATGCTCTGTTGAAGTGGCTGACTGGTAGTGGTGTGAATCAGTCTTCCAGAATGTAGCTTGGTAGTCCAGGAGTTGTACATAGGTCAGCGTGGAGTGACGTCATTCCAATTAGTAATAAACTTGCAAACCTTGGAGCAATGAAAACAAAGTGGCAAGTTGTATGGTTTTTAAGGCAGGCACTTCATCTTTAGTACAGGGTACTTCAAAGACGGATTATTTGTCTGAGGACAAACTCGAAAGGACTCGACAATGGCAGTCGAATAAAAGAATACGATCTCTGCTTCTCGACAAAAATACACAAGAAAATTTATTCTGAATCACGACGGACGTTGTGCTATTGTTTTGTACGTGATTCGTCCGTAGCTTGCACCATCTCACATTGGTTTTGATCGGTTGTCAAGTTCATGAGAATGAAAGTCCGGATGTCTGCGCTGATCTATAAAGAGCTCCCAGGTTGCGCTTGGATCTCATAGCATCAGTCTTGTCTAGTTTGCTGCAGCCAGAACAAGTCTCTTCAAGTTCCGACTGGTTCCTCTCGCTGGTTCTTACTTGCTGCTGGAGTTTAACAAACGCTTGCACGTACAGATCAATTTCACGAAGCCATACGATTGATCGTAACTCGAGTTACGAAGGATAACCCATCATATCCTATGTAGGGCTGCAATGTATACAGGTCCTACGATTGATACTATAGTAACGATGAGTTTGGTGAAATCGACCCCAGGTATTATTTACACAGCTTCCCTTTCCTTCATGTACAAGTATGTAGTACTAAAGTGGTTCTAACTGACTGAATCTCATTAGCATATTCCTGCAAGTTTGGACAACACAAGTGGAATAAGATTCATGCTATTTATAACATTTGGTCATCAAAAAAATTGTCAGCTGTGACACAAGGACATTCTACGCTTTTTCTATGCAGGTTTGGTTCATACTGTATGCAATATTGTAGTAGATATCTAGTATTAACAGTGTGCAGATGTACATGTGCTGTATAGTGAATACTGAATTGGTGTACATGTAACTTGCAGTTAAATATATGGGTTGTAGAAATCGGTGTGCACGGAAAAGTAAGAAATGGTTGTATTAATTTGAATCATTATTGGTTGCATATACACATGTATGTATTACAGACTCCATGTAAATTCAAAGTAATGTAGAAATGATTGTGTCAGCATGTTGACTGCCAGTCAGTACGCCTTATTCACAGCGCATCCATCTTGTCACCTTCCTTGTATACCCATTGGAAAAAAATATACACATTCTAAAAAGAAAACGGGTACCAGACTACATGTACTTTGAATCCAAGCCTTGGTTTGATTGCACTGCTTTGAATGTACATGTAGGATGGATACATGCACTGTGGTTAAGGTCTATGGCTAGCAAGCTATGAAACAAGGCTCAGCTAAATTTACGCGGCTGCTTTGGAGGAAGTGTTCAATTTAGGCTTGATGAAAAAAAAACCTACCAGCCATGCTATTCTGTAAAAAAAAAAACAATTTAAAAGCACGAAAATGCAGTAAAGACTTGTTAATATGTACATATCTCAGACACGTTCACAAGGCAATTAAATTGGTTATTTCAATCAAATATAAAGCAATCATCAAATAACCACAAGGGGAACTGACTGAATTTTAAAGTCATTGAAAAGTGAAAAAAGAAAATTAGCTTTTGAATGGCTTCAGTTCATGAAACGAGTTCAAACTAAAATTGTCAAGTAAATGAGTGGTTTTTTATGTATAGTTCTTTTCTGGTGAGTATATGGGGCATTGTTGTCATAGCAACAAGTGCTGGTTGCTAAGGAAAGTGAAAGCATCATTAAGATATTTATCTCATGTAGTATCCAAGGAGATTATGTAAAGGTCTAAGTGTGTGTGGGTGTGGAACTGAAGTGATGTACAAAGTTAAGGAGGAAATATTTCTACTTCAATCAGGGTGTTTTTGTCAGGGCTTTATCTTGTTAAATGTTTGTGTTTTGATCTGATTTTTGTTTTTTTCCCCTGAAGAATTTACTTGATTCTAAAATGGACTTTGAACAAGGAATCTCATGGCGTTGATTGTATTGTTCCTAGTGTTCTTTGCTTTCCTCAAAACAGATGTGCAGTGTAGGTTTGTGGTTGGTTAGTCCTGTGAAATAATCAATGAGAAATTGTAATGATTCTTGAAGTTTTAAGTTTTCAACTGAGAAAAAAGAAGGCCTTTTCACACGATGCTTAAAAAACTCCCTAGGCTTGCGATTTTTTTCTCATGCTTGAGACATTTCTCAAGGATTCACCAGGGACGTCGGTCACTTGTAAGTGTTGTGTCCTTTCATACTTGTAATGACACTTTTCTAAGATTTCTCAAGCATGAGACAAACTTGCTCTTGCAAGTTTTTTAAGCATCGTGTGAAAAGGCCTTTATGTTGACAATCGATGAGGTGACAATCAATTTGAAATTTTGTTATAGACATACACATGTACATGTTGCTCTGAAACAACATGTAACAGACATTTGTTTTAAATTCTTTTTTGTTTTTTGAAGTGTGATATATCATTCGAAAACAAAACATCAAGAATTAGTAGCAATTAACTGAGTTGTTTATACACACATGTACAATAAGCTGGCTTTTCAGAAGTGCCCATTTTGTGCCAATTCTTTTGAAGTACACACTTTTGGAAAGTCGACTTGTGTTGTGGTTGTGAAAAACTTGAGGTTGTAGATTTCCTAGAAGGGTTGAATTTAATCACTGTACAAGCCACAGACTGACAGAGGGGAGACACGAAAGGAATAGTCAAATCTTTTTTTGATGTTGGAGGGGGGTGAACAGCTTCAAAGTATTGGTACTTTTACAACTCATTCCACATATTGCACCTGGTGGGATTTGAACTACAGACCGCGCAATGTGGAAAGTTTTTCTACGCAAACACAGTTAATGTATCTTTTTTTTTTTTGTCACCTATCAATTTCAAAACGAAATCTGGACAGTATAAATGTTAGAATTTGAGACTTCTATTTGGGGCATTAATTCTTGTTCTGCTTTTTTATGAGATGTGGGAATTCTTTTAATTGTATGGTAAATGGTGCTATACATTTACAGGATTTAAATATGTATATATTGTATTTGTATGCAATATTTTTAAAAGCATTTTATCTTGATTTGCAAAATGGCTGCCTGTTTTCCTGTGAAAAACCAATCAGCATACAGCATTTTATTTTTGGGGGGCCAAAAAACAAGTAAATTGTTTTCACTGTTTGGCATCGAAAATGACTTTCTCTTACTCTTAGGCAGCTTAGGGGGCATTCGGAAGCAACTTTGAAAAACTGTAATTTGGGGTCAAAAAGGCAAAAACGGCAAGGGGTACCCCTTGCCATTCTCCTAATTTTTGGGCCATATTCAGGTCAATTGTTTTCACTGTTTCGCATCGAAAATTACTTCCTTTAACTCCAGGGCAGCTTTTGGGGCATTCGGAAGCAACTTTGTTAAACGGAAATTTTGGGTAAAAAATTTGTCAATTTCACAGTATGAATTGTCCAATCATGGGCCAGATTAGTAAAATGCTAGCTGCTGATTGGTTGTGTCATAAAGCAATACTGAGGGTTTGTTTAAAAGTAAATAATATTTTCATATTTTGCTGAATTAAGTTCTCGTGAACATTCATAGGATAAGTTAAATTGTAGGTTTGTATGTTTTAACGAAAATGCAACGCTAAGTCCCTCAAAAAGGTTGAAAAATTAATATTTTTGCCGAATTGCTTTTAATAGCTCAACATTGGATTAACAGAGTGTTTTTGTTCCCAATAATTTTATTTGTTGCCAACATTTGACTTAGTAAATTAATGTGAAATTTATTTCTTCTGTGCAAACTACATTCTGTATCAATATTTCTGCAAAAGATGTATGTATTGTACATCATAAAATGTATCATTTTATTTCAAAATTCATGAATGAAAAAAAAAACAGGTTGAAATATAAAATGTGTATTGTTTCTTGTTATTTATTGTTATTAAGATTCTTGTTATATATAAATTCTGTCACTGTTTGCCATTTGGAACCAATTAAAAAAAAAACCCGGTAATTTTGGGTCAAAAATGAAAAAAACTGCAAGGGGTACGTACCCCTTGCCATTTTCCTCATTTTGGAGCCAAAATTCAAATCAATTTTCTTTCACTGTTTGGCACCGAAAATGACTTCCTCTTACTCTAGGGCAGCTTTTGGGGCATTTGGAATCAATTTTGAAAAACGGTAATTTTGGGTCAAAAATTACAAAAACAGCAAGGGATACGTAACCCCTTGCCATTTTCCTCATTTTTGGACCAAAATTCAAATCAATTTTTCTCCCTGTTCGTATCGGAAATGACTTCCTCTTACTCTAGGGCAGCTTTTCGGGCATTCGGAAGCAACTTTGATAAACTGTAAATTTGGGTAAAAAATTGAAAAAACGGCAAGGGGGTACCCCTTGCTATTTTCCTAATTTTGGGGCAAAAATTCAAATCAATTTTGTTCACTGTTTCGCATCGGAAATGACTTCCCCTTTTATACACCAGGGCAGCTTTTGGGGCATTCGGAAGCAACTTTGATAAACTGTAATTTGGGATCAAAAATGGCAAAAACGGGGCAAGGGCCCTTGCCATTTTCCTCATTTTTGGGCAAAATTCAAATCAATTTTGTTCACTGTTTCGCATCGGAAATGTCTTCCTCTTACTCCAGGGCAGCTTTTGGGGCATTCGGAAGCAACTTTGTAAAACTGTAATTTTGGGTCAAAAATGACAAAAACGGCAAGGGTAGGTACCCCTTGCGATTTTTTCAATTTTTGATGAAAATTCAAATGTCTTAAAATTGATTCAGTTCTCCTCGCAGATAAGAAATAAACCAGCTTTCACGCTAGAAATGGGTTTTTTGTAGTCTGAGAGCCGTTTTTGGAATAGGTCTATTTTGGGACAAAAATGCTAAAAAACGGTTGATGGTAGTCATACGTATGAAGCCCGTGTGTAATTGATGATAGATATACGTATGAAGCCCGTTTGTGATTAATGATAGCTAAACGTATGAGGCCTGTTTGTGATTGATGATAGATATACGTATTAGGCCCGTTTGTGAGTGATGATAGATATACGTATGAGGCCCGTTTGTGAGTGATGATAGATATACGTATGAGGCCCATTTGTGATTGATGATAGATATACGTATGAGGCCCGTTTGTGATTGATGGTAGATATACGTATGAGGCCCGTTTGTGATTGATGGTAGATATACGTATGAGGCCCGTTTGTGAGTGATGATAGATATACGTATGAGGCCCGTTTGTGATTGATGATAGATATACGTATGAGGCCCGTTTGTGATTGATGATAGATATACGTATGAGGCCCGTTTGTGAGTGATGATAGCTATACGTATGAGGCCCGTTTGTGAGTGATGATAGATATACGTATGAGGCCCGTTTGTGAGTGATGATAGCTATACGTATGAGGCCCGTTTGTGAGTGATGATAGATATACGTATGAGGCCCGTTTGTGATTGATGATAGATATACGTATGAGGCCCGTTTGTGAGTGATGATAGATATACGTATGAGGCCCGTTTGTGATTGATGATAGATATACATTGATCTCCATAATACACTGGATAGGACATCGCGCGCCATCTTGTGTAACGCGTGCGTTTGCTCAGGAGGGTTTAGAAACTTCAAGCGCGGGTCGGCGCACGGACCATACGCAACACAAACAAATGAAGTTTGGGGGTTGGGGCAATAAATATACCATATATTTTGCTGATTTTCGAGTGGTTTAGAATGAAACTTTTGGAGGAAATACCTTACTATGGATTATAGGATGTGTTATGTGTTTGTGGATGTAGGTCTACGAATACCGGGTGCACGGATGACACAAAAAGAGGGATTTGATTTCATAAGTAAGCGTTTTAGTCTGCAGAACAATAAGTTTAAGTGTGTGGGAATAATTATAACTTTATTTGAAAAGAATTCTAGAATCCTTATTTCATTTGCCTTTTTTGAATGATCGTAGTAAGCTGTAGTTTGTCGGTAACTTATTTGGTAGGGTGGGGATACATTTTTTTAATTTGGAGCAAACAAAACTCATCAACTCAACGATATTGTATTAAGTTAGCCTTATTTTCATCTATAAATAACTACTGTGAACTATCATGATGGCATTCATCAGCGCATGCGCAACCCTCCTAAACGGGGCTGCGCGTTTTTACAGGAAGCGCTGTACAAAAAGAATACGCGTGTCCTATCCAGTGTATTATGGAGATCAATGTAGATATACGTATGAGGCCCGTTTGTGATTGATGATAGATATACGTATGAGGCCCGTTTGTGATTGATGGTAGATATACGTATGAGGCCTGTGTGTGATTGATGGTAGATATACGTATGAGGCCCGTTTGTGATTGATGATAGATATACGTATGAGGCCCGTTTGTGATTGATGGTAGATATACGTATGAGGCCCGTTTGTGATTGATGATAGATATACGTATGAGGCCCGTTTGTGATTGATGGTAGATATACGTATGAGGCCCGTTTGTGATTGATGATAGATATACGTATGAGGCCCGTTTGTGATTGATGGTAGTACGTATGAGGCCCGTTTGTGATTGATGGTAGATATACGTATGAGGCCCGTTTGTGATTGATGGTAGATATACGTATGAGGCCCGTTTGTGATTGATGGTAGATATACGTATGAGGCCCGTTTGTGATTGATGGTAGATATACGTATGAGGCCCGTTTGTGATTGATGGTAGATATACGTATGAGGCCCGTTTGTGATTGATGGTAGATATACGTATGAGGCCCGTGTGTGATTGATGGTAGATATACGTATGAGGCCCGTTTGTGATTGATGATAGATATACGTATGAGGCCCGTTTGTGATTGATGGTAGATATACGTATGAGGCCCGTTTGTGATTGATGATAGATATACGTATGAGGCCCGTTTGTGATTGATGGTAGATATACGTATGAGGCCCGTTTGTGATTGATGATAGATATACGTATGAGGCCCGTTTGTGATTGATGGTAGTACGTATGAGGCCCGTTTGTGATTGATGGTAGATATACGTATGAGGCCCGTTTGTGATTGATGGTAGATATACGTATGAGGCCCGTTTGTGATTGATGGTAGATATACGTATGAGGCCCGTTTGTGATTTATGGTAGATATACGTATGAGGCCCGTTTGTGATTGATGGTAGATATACGTATGAAGCCCGTTTGTGATTGATGGTAGATATACGTATGAGGCCCGTTTGTGATTGATGGTAGATATACGTTTGAGGCCCGTTTGTGATTGATGGTAGATATACGTATGAGGCCTGTGTGTGATTGATGGTAGATATAGGGCCTACCTATGAGGCCCGTTTGTGATTGATGATAGGTATACGTATGAGGCCTGTGTGTGATTGATGGTAGATATACGTATGAAGGTTGTTTGTGATTGATGATAGATATACGTATGAAGCCCGTTTGTGATTGATGATAGCTATACGTATTGAGCCCGTTTGTGATGGATGCATGATAGATATACGTATGAAGCCCGTTTGTGATTGATGATAGATATACGTATGAAGCCCGTTTGTGATTGATGATAGATATACGTATGAAGCCCGTTTGTGATTGATGGTAGCTGTACGTATGAGGCCTGTGTGTGATTGATGGTTGATGTACATATGAAGCATGTTTGTGGTTATTAGTAGCTATACATATAAAGCATGTTTGTGATTGTTGGTAGCTTTACGCCTGTGTGCGATTGTTGGTAGCTGAACGTATCCTCCCTGACGAGAAATAAACCAGTTTTCATGCTAGAAATGGGTTCTTTGTAGTTTGAGAGCCGTTTTTGGAAAATGTCTATTTGGCCCCAAAATGGCTTAAACGACAAGGTATACCCCTTGCCATTTTCCTAATTTTTGGGCAAAAATTCAAATCAATTTTTCTCACTGTTTCGCATCGGAAATTACTTCCTCTTACACCAGGGCAGCTATTGGGGCATTCGGAAGCAATTTTGAAAAACGGTAATTTTGGGTCAAAAATGACAAAAACGGCAAGGGGTACCCCTTGCCATTTTCCTCATTTTTGGGCAAAAATTCAAATCAATTTTGTTCACTGTTTCGCATCGGAAATTACTTCCCCTTACACCAGGGCAGCTATTGGGGCATTCGGAAGCAATTTTGAAAAACGGTAATTTTGGGTCAAAAATGACAAAAACGGCAAGGGGTACCCCTTGCCATTTTCCTCATTTTTGGGCCAAAATTCAAATCAATTTTTCTCACTGTTCGCATCGGAAATGACTTCCTCTTACTCTAGGGCAGCTTTTGGGGCATTCGGAAGCAACTTTGATAAACTGTAATTTTGTGTCCAAAATGGCAAAAACGGCAAGGGGTACCCCTTGCCATTTTCCTCATTTTTTTGCAAAAATTCAAATCAATTTTGTTCAGTGTTTCGCATCGGAAATGACTTCCTCTTACTCTAGTGCAGCTTTTGGGGCATTCGGAAGCAACTTTGAAAAACGGTAATTTGGGGTCAAAAATGAGAAAAACGGCAAGGGGTACCCCTTGCCATTTTCCTCATTTTTCGGGCCAAAATTCAGGAGATTTTTTTTTACTGTTTGGCATCGAAAATGATTTACTCTTTCTCTAGAGCAACTATTGGGGCATTGGGAAGTAACTTTGAAAAACGGGAATTTTGGGTCAAAAATGTGAAAAACATCAAGGGGTACCCCTTGCCATTTTCCTCATTTTTGAGCCAAAATTCAGGTCAATTTTTTCACTGTTTGGCATCGAAAATGACTTCCTCTTAATCTAGGGCAGCTTTTGGGGCATTGGGAAGCAACTTTGAAAAACTGTAATTTTGGGTCATAAATGACAAAAAACGGGAGGGGTACGTTCCCCTTGCCATTTTCTCAGTTATGGACTGAATACTAATTTCATTGATAATATATTCATATTTCCTCAATATCACACTAAATATGAATACCAAAAACACTTGATATATAGTTCAGCAAACAAAATTTTAATCAGAATTTATTTGGCAATCGGTACAATATATATGCATATATCATAATATGAAAATTTGGCAAATAATTTATTATTATTACAACAATATTTATCTATGATTTGGTTCTCATGACTTTTACTTCAAACAAATTAATTTTTTCTATGCAAACTTAATACACTTTATTAACTTTATTATGTGTAGGATTTTAATTAAAAATCAATATCAGCTTAAATGTTACTTTTCAAATATTCAAACCATTTCATTTGTCACATATTTATGAATACAAATATATTTGTCTTGTGCACAACAATAAAATATTTGCTGAAAATTTTGTCAAATTCAGTCTAAAATTAAGACATTCCCAACCAAACTGTCTTTTTAATAATTGTTATAATGAAAAAAATGAAAACAATAGAAGGAAAGATCAATTCATATTCTTCCCACTTATAGTTATTAAATTTTATTTTGAAACATATAGCACACTTCTATAAAATCAATTAATTTCTGAGATGATTTTAATTGAAATCAAAACACTAATATTATAACAAGAAATCAGGATGAAATCAAGCATATTGACACAATTTCCAGTAACAAGTCATGAGAAACAAAACAATATTGTTTGAAGTTCTGTTTCATAACTAAATGAACACATGCATATATACATACTCTGTACATTATGACATTACCTACCAAGAATATATTTATTAATATTAGATATTAGTACTATTTTTCATTGGGTGGGATTTACTAATTCAGAAATAGCACCATTATATTGTTCATTTTTTCCATTGTTCCTGAAATTCACAACATAAAACAACATAAAAGCTGAAATGCTGCTCAGATTACTTGATTTGCCACATTTGGCCTTATGGAAGTACTGAAAAGTAAGACACAATCTAAACATGTTGCAGTCATACTTCTATATGCACATGTATTTGATATACAAACAAAATTCTTGTTCCTTGTCCTAACCGAGCTTCAAATCCGATATGAGATGTGTGCAATAAGTGGTTTCTTATAAGCCAGTGTCTTTCTGCAGTGTTCAGTTATTAAAACATAACCAGAAAAATCTTTCTATACAACCTGGATAAAGGATGACAATATAACATAATGACTTGAACTTCAGCAAAAGCCAGATTTAGAATGAAAACAACATGACTGAGTTCATGTTGACCAAATAACAAATAAGTCTTCTTCCTCTTGCTTTGGACTTGAACTTGAAATACAGTTGTATCTCACCTAAAGCCTATACACAACTAGAATCATAAACCTAGGCTCTTAACTCATTCATGAAGTTGACGCCGGATACCACCCTGCAAATCAGTACAAATTACACTTTAAAGGGACTATCATACTTTGGTAGCATACCAAAACATAACTTCACAGATTTATCTATATAAGTTACAGAATATAAAGATGGTGATGGTAGAAACAAACATACTATTAGAATTATTCTGCCTGAAAAACTTTATTTATTTAGAAAAGAGTAAAACCAAAGACCCCAAAAAGCAGTTTTGATCTTGGGGAGATCAAAACTCTTGGAAACAGATTTGAAAATACTGTGACAGTTTTTCTCAGTTTTTAATTCGAAATGTGGGCACCGTATGGAACTGGAAATTTCACAGATGACTGTCACTGTATCTTTCTTAATTTTATGTCCATGAATCTGCATTTCTTTGGCAAAAACCAAAATACGAAGCTGGCTTTAAACAAAAACTTCAATCTACAATTCAAGCCTTATTTACTAAAATATTACCGTGCTCAAAGATTCTGATTCAATACGCAAAATCCCAAATGAGAAGGCATTATTAAACTATACACAGATAAATACAAACTGTAGTGAAAGCGATGATGGCTGGGAAATGAAGTGAGAGGAATTATAATGCGACGGGTGGGTAGACAAAGATGCCAAGCAGATGAGAATAGACTGACAGCTAGGAGAAGGAATGGGTGGATGTAGGTAACTGGGTACAACTGGGTGAGTACTTCATTGTGAGACATACCAGCGAAGGGTTGAGTACATGTACACGTAAGAAAGAGATGAATCCATTTGACCAACTGACAAACAGATACCAATGGGTTAATGATTAGAGCATGGTAGTAACTGGGAATTCAGGTAAGGTTCCATGGGTTGATTTCAGGAAGCCCTGTGGTTGATCGTAACTCCAGTTACAAAGAATAACCAATTGTATTCTACTTGGGGCTGCAATGCATCACAAGTCCTACGACTGATAGTAAGTAATAATGAGTTTGGTGAAATTGATCCCAAGGGCTGGTGTACAACACATGGATCCAAATGGGTGCAGAATATGGGTTAGGGGAGGAGTACGGTGGGTACAGGGCTGAGCTACAAGCGTGTGCTACAAGGGTTCACATGGACATAGAAAATACATGAGGGGTTCTGGATGTACTGGCAAGGAGCCACAAGTTGGAGGAACATGTATAGTTCTAGGGTGAATATTGGTGAGCAAACGGGATGAGGGGTTTCAATAAAGCTGGTGAGGTACTGGTGTACTTCTAAGGGCCTGTTTGTTTTAGGCACATGATCAGTGATCTTGATCTTGCAGATCTATGTCCCATGCAGAGGATACGCTAAAATGGGATCCGGATCAGCAGGATCACTGATCTCGTGTCTGAAACAAACAGGCCCTTAGGTGCATGTAATTGGTGTACAAACTGGGTTGCTCTGGTTGAAGTGGGTCAACGTGTGTCCACTGGGAGATGAACTGGGGTACATTTTTTGGTCCAGGCAGGCAAAGAAAACGAGGTACAGGCTGGTACATGACTTGGGCTACATGGAATAGGGTTCATAGGAGAGAGTAATAGACCAACTGATCTGAAGTGTGAACACTACAGGAAGGCACAACATTACCTGCACCATTTTAACGGGAGGAGGGGAAGGGGGAGGGTAGAGGGTAAAAGGGGGTGGGTTTGGGAGGAGAAGTTGCACACACACACCTGCCAAAGGGGAAAGTATCTCAACTTGACGGGAAATTTGTTTGGGGCTGAAAAACGAAGGATTGGGAACAAGTAATTGGCCGTGGATATGGGATGAATTAATAGTGCAACATAGGAAAGGGTACGTACGTCAGGGTTCGTTAGGGGGTGTTGATGGGTGAATTCCAGAATGTGGCAGAGAGTCAAAGGTGTAGAGTGGGGTCTGATTGACAAACATGATGAAACGAGAGATGCTAGAGACTATTAGCCAGGAGGGAAATGATACAGGAACCTTCTTTTGCAAGGTGAGGTGTAATGCCCTTCACTTGATGGACATAACCATCACCTATAGAGTGCAATGACATAAAACGTTAAGGACTTATGACCATGTACATCTTGACCATTTTCCCAAACCAAAATGTGGATCTTTTTGACCTAGACGTCAACTGATGACCAGAAAAGGACATTGAGTATCCTGAGTTCCTGACAGAAAGCTTTAACAGAAATTTGTGACCTGACACATTAACCCGAGACTAAAACAGAAACAGACCTCTGACAACTGGGCTCCAGGATTAAGGACAAGATCTGAACTCCAAGACCAATACTAAGATGTGGGCTCCAAGATCTCAGCCAAGATCTGAGGTTCAATTCAAGCACGACCAAGACATAGGCTCTAAAGACTGAGATCTGAACTGCAAAATCATGACCAAAACCACACCAGGGCTCCACTTAGGACTCAAACAATGATTTGATATCTGCGACAATGACTTAGGTACCAAGACTACCAGACCCTGATGCTTCAAAACAATGTCCAAGTAGACAATGACAGGACTAGTGCTGAGACCTGGAGGTAAATGATGCAAAATAAGACTGTCAAGTCTTAGGTGTCTAACAAATGCCATGACTGGGAAATGAATGATACAGCACAGAAACATGGATGTTCAGAGAGGAAATGGGCTCAGAGAGAAACAAAAAATGAAAACAGATGAGAGACAAGATAAAGTGAAGAATCAAACAAAGATGGTGATGGATGATGTACAACAGGTGAAAGTGAGCAGCTAGTACAACAATATGAGAACCTAACATCATAATATACTACAATGATACCATTAATCAAATCTGACCCATTCAAACACAACACAATCCATCAAGGAACCAACAAAAGTACAAACAAGAGCTGGCCCTAAGTTCTATAGCACTGATTAACAGCTGAATGACATAAGGCAATTGTAACAGGCAACAGGCAACTTGGAGGCAACCAAGTACACCTGTCCACATCCAAAGGCATAGTTTTAGCAGCATAAAAGTCATTTTCCTGGCAGTATCTCACTGTCCCCTATAAAATCATATCAAGATTAAACAAGGAACGTTGTTTCAATTTGGAGATTGTCTGGAACAGGTTGGTACATTGCCTCATGTAGCAAGGGCCTTACGCATTTCACAGAGGTGCAAACAGCGAGCTGCAAAGAGGCATACTAAAAACCCTCAGGTGACCAACTGCTAACAAATGACAGACCTTTACAATGCAAAAACCATGCTGTATGTGCAAGCACATGCACAGTGTAAATTCCTTGATAATTATTTTCAAATACGCGTACACGTACCCTTACTCTTAATAACACAAAATAAGTCTACCGCAGGCAGCATAGATGTTGCTTAGCGTAAACCAGCTCTATAAATTCGGCCCAGTATTTTAGCTTAACCCATCACTAAAGATACTTTCATGTGCAGCATTAAACATTTCAAAAATTACATTTTACAATACAATGACAACTTCAAGTATATACCGTAAAACTATAAATACACTGTAAGAACCTGAAAGGGAAACAAAACATGTTAGTATATAATGTAAGACTTAAATTATTTCAACATGAAAAATATACACATGACCTGCTCTGTCTTGAAGATCATCATGAAAATGATCAAAAGTCAAAAATATTGTAAACTGTGCAGTCATCATGTTTAGGGGACCCTACAAAATTTGAACATAAAATAAGAATTATGTATTTTTGGTTTTTGAAAATGAAATAAAAGAAAGATATAACCATTTTTTTTTTATAGCAAAGTACTTTTGTCAATTTGTAAAAAAATTAGAGTCTCTAAAACTTAAAAGAATGTTGGTAACAAGTTGGGAATGTTCAGTAAATTTTGTTTTAACTTGTAAGATTATAGGCATTTCATAGACGAATTCCGAAATGTCAGCATCTTTAATTAATTAATTTTTTCCCATTGAAAAGTAAACAAAGAAAAAATGACTGGCACGGGACTCAAACCAGTGACCTCCGGAATCCCACTCCAGTCAATTTGTCTTTGATCACTTTTCAATGACTTAAAATTCAGTCAGTTTCACTTGATGATTAAAATCCTCTACCAGAAAGGTTTTTAAAAAGATTGGAAAGTTTGCAGAATTGATGACAGAGCAGGTCATTAAATAACAGTTCATTAACCTGCAAAGAAAAACGAGTTAAAAGGTAGTTGGATAACTTTGTGATGATAAAAATATTAATACTCATAATTATAAACTGTACATATACAGTAGTACATTTATCACAATCAATATGAGATGTCTTTTTGCACATATTAATATTATCCCTGGCCATTGGCCATTGGGCTTCATTTACACTCCTGAAACCATCTCAACTCCCTGGGGAGTATACAGCCCCGGCTGCTGTAAAGCGCACAAAGGCTAATCAAGCACAAAAACCATCTCTACCCTCACAGGTACTCATTTACCTCCAAGTTAAGAGGAGAAATATTGTACCGGTATGTGACAAAGCATCTTGCTCTAGGATGCAAGCACCACTAGCCCATGGCTGGATTCGAAGCCACAATCTGTAGATTGACCACAAGATCTTGAGTACGACGCGCCAGACCACAAGGCTCCCTATGATGTTCCTACATGTAACACTTTGACAATGAAAAATGAAAAACCTGAATAAGATTGACTAAATTTCTCTGCTTAACCGTACGATAAGTATCAAGTATTTTTTCAGAAATATTATACTGGTTACCAAGGAAATATGATGCACGATGTAATTACGTGTTGCTGGTAGCCTTGCTACTCAACTTGTATAATTACTCAGGGTGTCCAAAAGAAGCTAACATATATGTACATAATTACACGCACCAAGTTGTCAACCCAAGTTGGGAAAACAAGCTGAACACGATTAAAAAACAAAAATCAGAAACAAATTTCTTACCAATTATGATCCTTCAAATGAGGAATAATTCTCAACCCTAAATAGAGTTTGTTCCTCAAACAGAACCATATTTTAAATTGTAAATTCTTAAGACCAGATACTGGTTACTATAACACTATAATCATTCTTATAGAAAAACCCATTTTTGTGGCCACTTTTCATGAAGTGAATATTTTGGGTTGAAATCTGTTTTCACCAGATACTGGCTTACATATTTTTTTTCTTGTTCACACACTGCTTTCAAATCCTGAAATTGGCTATTTACATGTACTCATACAGTAAAAAAAGATGGACCAAATTTCATGTAAATTACACATATATTCCTTGATAAAAAAACTGTTATAATTATAAGGTAAACAAATATATTTTCTTGTGCTACAGTCAAATCCCACTTCAAAATTACAGATATACATCCAAGTATTATATAATTTCACTTCTAACCCAAAATTTACATCTTAACTGAAGAGCGATGACATCTAAAGCTGTCTTCATTACTCTCTTCATGAAAACCAAAAATGAAACCATGTACTTACCAAACGATCTTTATATGTAGGCAAAAATTACAAAAGCTGAAATATAACCTGGGGCCAATTTCATAGAGCTGCTTAAGCACCACAATTTGCTTAAGCACCAAAAACCTTGGTAAATATAATCTGTATATGCCAGCCAGAACTCCTTGTGAATGTTATGTTCAGCAAACAATGGCTGAATACAAGTCAAAAGCAGAAAACATCACATGAACATTTGGTTGCCAATCCTGTTTAATCAAGGAAGACTTTTCATGCTTAAGCAAATTTTGTGCTTGATCAGCTCTATGAAATTGGCCCCTGATATCTTTAGCACCTCTAGATACCAAATATTCAAATGACAGTACAATATAAAGTTTATTCATGAAAACAAAATACAAACTTGTCCAAAATACAAAACTCTGTTGAAATACTCCCTGTAGAAAAATTCATTTAAAAATAAACACATTCGCAGAAGAAATTTGTATCAATTACACAAACTATGTCAAATAATAACAAACACAAATACCAGAAACAAATATCATCTTTCAACACTTGATTCTTTAAGTAATGTCAAACTGGTTTTGACAATGTTAGGAACTTTATTTTAATACTCCCAAACCTCTCAACTAATAGTGTAAGCTACAGACATTATTCAGTCTCAATTATTGAACTAGCAAAGGTAAAATTAATATTACACAATTGGAAATCATAATTGCTGAGTGATGATGCCACTAAATGCTAACATAATTGTTACGAAAAATATAGACATTTTTTCAGTCTTTTTAAAAGCATAAAAGCATCAAGTCATACAAATTGTGATTTGTTGTCAACATTGAATTATTTACAAAAATACACAAGACCTGCTCAATAGGCCTTATTCATGGCACATCCATTTTGTCACCTTCCTTGTATACCCTTCAGAAAAAATAACACTTAAAAAAGAAAAGAAAACGGGTGCTAGACTATTTTGAATCCAAGCCTCTGTTTGATTGCACTGCTTCGAATGCAGGATGGATGCACCGTGTATAAGGCCTATATTAAGAACACTAAGTTATCCCAAAGAGCAGGCCTGGAAATAATCAACTATACGTACATGTAATTAACCACTATTACTTAACAACTGTCTAGACAGTTATCACAGGATATTACAGTGCAGTAAACATAAGGGGAGGGGTCATTCTGTGAGCTGAGAACAAGTCAATATATGCACTGCAACCATTCATATAATTACATGTATTAAACATGTACGCAATGCTGGTTCAGCTCAATTAATGCAGCCTGTATACATGTACACACAACAGCTGCTTGGTTTTCATAAATTTTGTCAATTTTTAATACAGTGTAACCATGGTGACGGCTCAAATCCTGATATTAATGCTCAAATGGATATGCCATCTGTGCATGCAACTGCACTCATATACTCTCATTAATACATGTACTTTCCATAACGATGGCAATCCTGCACCGTGGGTGTATATTTAAAGTGGCACCTGTACAGTACATAATGCATGAGAATCCCCTATTGCAATTAATTCTGAATGTTGTGTGTGAATTGTATGGCTAAGGCTTGCATTTACACTCAAATATTTATGGTAGCCACATGAAAGCCACTTCCCATAGAATAGTGTGTCATATGAAGCCATAGCCATGTAATTCACACATACATGTAGGGCCTTTTAATACAAATCCTCGTCTTGGGCTCCAGGTCTAGCTCCGGCTCTGGCTCCATTTTTTTTTTACACCCATTCTAATGTAACAGGTATCAAAATACAGGTTTAGGGGAACAGTTTAAGTACATTCTCTGTTTTGAAGAGGGAAACGGAGGTTCAACCTCAGGGATAAACCACAACCTGTATTTTCAGCTTTTAGGTGACAGAGCCTAAGCCCGAGCTCAAGCCCAAGTCGTGGTTTCGTTAAGGGTCATAGTCTTACGTTCCCTTTTTACACCATACGTAACTTTAAAACAACAATCATAACGGAGCTTTGAAGCTGGGGACAAATATACATAATTTATGCTCTTATACATCATAGTTTGACCAGAATTCACAAGGGACCAGCTGGAAATAACAAGCATCAAGAGTCAGTTTGAATTGAGAAACCATTTCACTTAGCATAAAATGTTCTACGCTTCGCAGTAAGCATAATCAGAATAACATTGATCAATACATGAAGCAGTGTTGTCAAAAAAAGGAAGCAATTTAATGAACTAGCTTTCCTCTCTATGGAGACAAACTAGACAAACAGAACAGACATAATCTTCACATGCTAATCAAGGAGACAGTGCTTAGCATCTTCAGACTGACCAAGGATGTAACAGCCATGACATTTAAGCACTTCCCACTTTCATAAGATGTATTCTCCAGGCTAAATACAGCAGACACATAGGATGAACTACTTCTATACAAGGCAATGGGTCGATTTCACGAAGCCCAACGATCGATCGTAACTTGAGTTATGAAGGATAACCCATCGTATTCTACGTAGGGCTGAAATGCATCATAAGTCTTATGACTGATTGTAAGTTACGATGAGTTTTGTGAAATCGAACCAACACATCTTAGCAGCTTTTTCTAACAAGGCACCTTTGGTGAAATGAATGAATATTTTCTTTGGCCTAATGACTGGAAACATCTGGCAATTTTCATTAAATGACACTAAATTGATATTGATCTAATCATGCAAACAGGGTACCAACTACAATGGTACCCAGTCTATGAGCATTTCAGTGTATTTGTATAGCGAGATGCATGTCAGTCAAGTGACAGGCACAGACCAATCAGGTGACTAGCACAGACATGTCAGGTGACTGGCACAGACCAATCAGGTGACAAGCACAGACCAATCAGGTGACTGGCCAGACCTGTCAGGTGACTGACACAGACCAATCAGGTGACTGTTATAGACCAATCAGGTAATGCGTGCTGTAATTGCCCTAGACTCTTCCCATGCAAACACAATTATGGGGCTAGATGCAACAAAGTTGCAACAACAGTTTATATAAATACTAACAAAGAAATCATAGATGACCATATGTTATCAATAAAACTAGGTGGTTTACAACCCCATATTTTCGCAACTTATTTCGAAGGAGTTTAAGGAATCAGCATATATGTATATGTTCTTGTCTTGACACACTAACGGGTACTTTGTGTCATGAACAGTCCCATGTGAATGAGTCACTCAAGCACGGTTCAATATTTCCCCTCACTCTGGGCTGTTCAATCGAGCACAGCCAGCTTGAGAGACCAATTTGAGGATGATTCTGCTTCTAACTGTTAATCCCCACTTCAAGGTCATATCGTATCTGGTCTGAGCCAAACTCCCCTCCCCCTCCCAAAATGGAAATGCAATGTAACATTACAAGACGTTACAGTATTGAAAGAAGAAATGAGCACAGCTGGTTGCATCTAGAAATTGACAAATTGATTGAGACATGGCCGACAGTATACTTGGGGAAAAGGAGAGGTCCCTTTTTGAGATATGTCAAAAATTCAACCGGCATGCAATCTTAGAGAGGTTATGATCTTGACTGATACAAGTTCCTTGCATGGATGGACAAAGTGAAGAGAATTACACTTCATGATCATTATTCTTTACCCAAAGGTAGTATCATACTTTGGTAAGAAACCAAAGCAGAAATGTAGAACATATTTACATATACATGTAACTTACAGGGTATGAAGATGGTGATTGGTGGTGGTAGAATCCTACTGTTAAAATTGTTCAGCCTGACATGGTGTATTTATCCAGAAATTAGTAAAAACAATGACCGAACATCTTTTTGATCTTTTAAAAGATCAAAAATAAAAGAGAAAAGACTTAAGAAATACTGTGGCTGTTTTTCATTGTTTTCTCAAAAAGTGAGCGCCGTATGGGACTGCAATTTTCACAGATGACTGTTATTGTATCTTCCTTGATATTTTTGCCCATGAATCTGTATTTTTTTGATAAAAACCAAGGTATGATATTACCCTTAAGGACCAAAGTCTGGAGTGAAAAATAAAAATAGGTCAAAGATCCAAACATCAGCCACAGGAAAGGATTTAACAATAGCTCGGAGGAAATCAACTAGAATTACGAGTCAGAAGGCGGAGAAACCACAACATGATCTAGATACTGACAGATGTCCTACTTGTGCCCCGGACACCGCTAATTTTCTGAAAATCGGTCTCTGTTTTACAGAAGATGTACTTTTCATTTCACGACCTTCTGTTCTTTGTCTAGGATTTGATTGACATTCAACCAGAAAATTCAATATGCTAAAATAATGTGGCGGGAAAACGCATCACAATTGCCAACATTCTAAAGAATGAACATACGGTGTTTTCATGGCAAGTATTCTTTGAAAACCAACTTGATGGTCTGAGTTTGTTATGTGGAGTATACCAATCTCAAGAAAACAAGTTATACATGTATGCCAACTTCCAACTTTCACTGAAAGAGGTTTGTGTTTTAGAAGAACCTGGGGTCTTTCTCAAAGATCGGCTCTGGCGTGAATTCATTCTAAAATAGCGGGTATCACAATACAGGCTTTTGGCTGTGGTTCGGAAGTAGAACTTCTGGTTTGAAAAAGAAAACAGAGCTTCAGCTTCAAAGAAAAACCACGACCTGTATTTTCAGTATATTGATGACAGAGACGAAGCCTGAGACTGAGCAGGAGCCAAGCTTTGAGAAAGGCCCCTAAGTTCTCAGTTTAAAATTCAGTCCATATGTTTCTCCATCTTTTTAGAAATAGAAACCCTAGCCTGAAGATGGCCTACAGCAAACTGACATTACAACTAAATTACTCAATCGCACGAGGATATTCATATTTAGGTGTTCGGGAAATTTGTCAGGATTGGACGTGCATACAAGCATACTCTTGGGTCCTCCCAAAAACAGAGTTATATTGAGTTATATACTGGAACTTGGGACAAGACTGAGAGAGAAACAATATGATGGACATGAAGTATTGAAGAAAAAAAAAATCAAAACTTGTCAATTGAAATCAATTTGACGAATGCCATTAATTCCTCTTGACTTGAATACTGGAATTGACATCTGTTTTACTTCAAGGAGTAGCTGTCTTTTGAGACTGTTCATGTTTCCTTTTTATGTGACTGGCCAGAAAAAAAGAAAAGAAAAAAAATCAGACAATCCTTTGTTTCTTTGTCTTTTTTGTTTCCTATTCTTTGAGTTTTGAGATGTTGTTTCAAAACTTGGGTTGAACATTCAAGCCAGATGTGCATCCTGTTCCTTATTCTTCAAACTTGCTGTTTTTTTTTCTCCCCTAAATTCATGTGATGCTTTTGTGACGATCAATCATCACAAAAACCACATACAGTTTTTTTTTCATCCTTTAAAGAATTCGATCAAACAAACCACATGGGAAACTGACTGGATTAATTTTGAGTCATGGAAAAGGTGAACAAAGACAACTGACTGGAGCAGGATTCGAACCTGTGATCCCTGGAATACTGTACCGGCTGAGTTATGATCTAGCTCTACGTTGGCAGTGTCCCAAACCAGAAGCCACAAAGTGTTTGAATGACACTGGGGCCAATTTCATGGAATCTGTTACCATTAGAAAAAATTCTCCCCTTACGATAGCAAATTTATTTTAACTCTCCCGTGAAATACGCTAAACCGTAATATGTTTAGCGTATTTCACGGGAGAGTTTTCTTTCTGATAACAGCAACCAAGGACTTTCTGCAGAATGCATACGAAAGCGTGTTAGCTGAAAATAATCACGGGTACCCTAACAATTCTTCGCTAACCATAAGTCTTGCTTATGGATTCCATGCAATAGATTTCACGTGTAGCAGTGCCGGTAAGAACAAAAATAGGCTGTAACGGATTCCATGAAATTGGGCCCTGTACCTTTGAAACTCTTTTGTGATCTACCAACATATTTTCTATTCTGCCTGATACAAAATTTCCATATTTTTCCATATAATAAATACTCAATACTGACTTCATGGCCGACACAACCTTCAGTGAGAGGGTGGGGGGGGGGGGGGGGGGGGGGCAAAAAAGGTCCAAGGTTGCGATCAGGGTGGGGTGGTGTAGTAGGACACGAAACTGGAAATACTGCTTAATAAACCTATTAGCATTCTGGCAGGTAAAGTGTTAGGCCAATAAAGGGGATAGGATCTAAGTAATTTCAGGGTGACAAGTAGACCCATGAATGAATGAGCACAGTATTCATGCAACGTGACATTACCTAAAGCAGGACACCAACCAGTGCTTTACTGTTGGTGAAAGACGGAACCTTCAAAGTGTCACATTAAATGTTCAACTTCAAATGACGCTGAGGATCTAGCCAATCTCTCCAGAATTTGCAAAGTCAATTCCCCTTTGCTTTTTCCCACCTTCTTTTCACACTGATACCTAAATTTAGCACCCTGTATATCGTATTTTGCAGACTTTGTTTCAGTCCATAGGACAGATGGCATTTTACGATAAGGATTTTTTTAGTTTTTAGTGCCCACCGAAATGTTATACCATGGGGCAAACCTAAAACAAAAAAGGTGTTCGTGGGCCTTATTCTAATGCTCAACTAGGGCAATGGCAAGTATTTTTTGTTAGTTCTGACGAGGAAACATTATTTTAGCCTTCAATAAAGATCCTGCTAGAATCAAAACACGTCACGCCATTTAGCCTTTGATAAAGATCCTGCTAGAATGAAAACTGTGTCAGGCCTTCCTAACTCCAAGCATTATAAATTTTAGGTTATTATTTTGGCTGATGAGCAGTTTGCAGCAGTTTATTACTTACATTGAGGAAAGATAATGATACAACTGAGTTTTACAGGATGCTGGTTAGATGGGTCCTAAGAAAAATCAACCAGTCGATCAGTATTCAGTCTTTCAATTATTGGTTAACTTGTTGTGAAACAAGCAACTGGTTAACCAATTTCTGAGAACACATCTTCAAGTGTCTGCTGAAAACAGGTGGTCCGGATTGCTGAAAACAAGTTCTGAAATCAACACTTTAGAAACGCCACAGGAGGGATGAAACTTTGAAGTCATGTGGATGAAATGTTCCATTGTGGACCACGCTAAAACTGTGTGACTACATGTACGTCTACCGGTATTCATTTTCCATTGAGCAATGTCTTTACAATTCCTTGTGACTTATTATTTTTTTTTTGGGGGGGAGGGGGATTATTTTATTATTTTGATTCAAATTTTGAAACTTTTATCTAATTAAGACAATGAATAGTTAAAGTTGATAGATTTCAAAGTCAGGGTTGTGAAAATTGCCAGGTGTTCCATAAAGCCACTTTAATAAGCATTTACCAAACACCTATTGAAATAAAATAAACCTTTACGGAATAAGTATTAATTTAATATACAACCGATTGTACACATTATCAAGGCCATGATGTTTGATCATGTTTTATATATTTATAACCCTTTCAGCCTCATACAACTTGGATACCATGAAGTACACAAGTACATGTATGTACTTGTATAGTGTATGTAGATGTGTATTTGAAGTACACAATGTATGTAGAGTACTACAGCATGGTAGTCTGGCGCTTTCAATTGACGACCTTTGTGGTACACTCACAGAATTGTGGGACTAGACCTTAACACAGGTGCTTGTGTCCCTGAGCAAGACACTTTGTAATCAATTGCTTCTCTGCCCAGGAATAAAACAGGAACTTGTGAGAATGGGGATGGGATGAGGCTGGTTGTTGTGTTGGAAATAATCCTGAATATGAAATGACCTATGGGGTGTTAGGAGGGCTTAACAGGCAGGAAGTGATCATTTAAGGTGCAAAGATCATTGGCTTGGTATGATGCTATACATGTAGTTGTATCCAACAAAAATTATGGGATATTTAAGGCCATCTACATGTGCATACAAGTGCATGGCACTAGAAGGGACTATAATAATAAGCGCTTTTTATATGCACTCATGTATCACAATTGATAGTGTCTCTATGGAAATATGACCATTTTCCCTTGTCATTGGGCTCCATTTACATTCCTGAAACTATCTCAACTCCCTGGGGAATATACAGCTCTGGTTAACTTGAAGTGCACAAAGGCTAATCAAACCACAAAGCCATCTCTACCCTTGCAGGTACCCATTTACATGTACATTTGGTTGAAGAGGAGCAATATGTGACAAAGCATCTTGCCCAAGGACACAAGCACCATTAACCCATGGCTGGATTCGAACCACAATCTGTAAATTGACCATATAAGATCTCGAATACTACAGTACCGGCCAGACCACTAGGCCACAACTACATTGTATGTTGAATGCAAGTATGTATACATGTAGGCCTATTCACAGCATGGTGGATATGAAAGCCAACTGAATGTGAAGTACATGGTACCGGAAAGGGTAACGTGAATGTATATAACATGTAATAAAGGCATACCCCAGGCCAACTGTGTGTCAAGTATAATTATGGAACTGAAAGGGGCTATGTGGATACATATTCATAGCATGTGGGATATGGAGGCCAAATGCCTGTGTAAAAATGGTATTGAAAGCTAAGGGGCTATAGTACATGTATGTGGATGTGTGCTTTAATGGAGGCCAAGATTGTACGGTATACATGGTAGGTATAGTACAGAAGACACTGAAAGGGTTACAATAAAACAGATTTAAATGCAATATTTTTACCTTCAAAAGACCATGAACCTGTACGCTAACTCATGGATTTAATTTTACGCTGAATTTAAGTAGCCATTTTGGAAAAAAATAAATCATGCATGACTGGAACAATGTAACTTGGATACAATGACAACTCTCAACATTCTCTTGCAATTATAATTGTACATCCGAGCAAATTCTCAAAAACGTCTACATATATGTACTTGTCTACAACCCAACAACATAGAAATGCTTCCCACGTTTATTGGCCTAATTGTCAACAAACGCAACTAGTGATTCTGGTTTCCATGACAATATGACCTTTGCATTCAAACCACCCAAGGCTAGCAGCACCCTATGAATATAAGGATCGAGCAATTTGTAAATAATCTGATCAAGAAATCTGAGAGAGTCCTGATCACGACCCCTGGCGTGGTGTAAAGAGGGAAGCATTTCAACAGTTATCGGTGAAAATTGAAGATGGCATCGCCGTGGAAACATCATGTCAGTCTTATGCAAATTAGTTTACGTTAAAGCATTTGTGCTATAGATCTACACATTCGATAGGGCGTTCAGTCACATGACTTGAGTTATTGGTTATCTCTTTTGCATAATTCATTTGCAACACTGTGTCACGTCCCGCTCTGAAGCTTGGTTTCGCATTTCTCATAAGTAAATTCCCCCTCCCCTGAGTATGGCCTAGCAGTCGAGACCAAGTATCATCTTGGTTAACTCTGTAATTCAATCTCCAGTTAAATCTTAAGAGGTGAATACAACCAATGTAGAATTTCATTTTGCATCAAGTTTGCACAATCATCCATATAATTCAATATTTTCACAGGTTTTTACATGTACCTTTACCATAAAACAAGTAAAATGAAATGTTCTGGGATGTGAAACTTCAGATTTAAATCTGAATTCTAACTTTTTGGTTAAGATTTCAACTCAGAATTTCAGCTTCTTTGTACACCTGCTCCGTACAAAAAGTATAGTTACTTTTTCCTAGGTGTTTTAAGATTTTTTGTGGCCACTCACATCTCTGAATGTTGTAATTTCCTTGATTAAAACCCCATCTTCCTGATTTAAAAAAACAACAAAATAAAATAAAATATTAAACAAAACAGTCAAATGTCATGCCTGTTGCATGCGCCATTGAGAAAAAATAAATGTGTGTTGGAATAATACATAGGTCTGTAAACATCTGAATGAGATCAAATTATTAAAAGAGGAAACATCGAAATGAAGGGAGAGATATAATCATGTAAGATGAGAACCCCAGACCAAAGAAAACCTGCCCAAGCACCTCACCCACTAAGCCTATCGATTATGGTTTACCAAATCCAATATTAATCAGCTCCAATTGTTGCAAGATCTACATGTACTCTAGGGACACCTTGGGGAGGGCTGAGGGGTTTGATCATACAGAGATGCCCTAGTTGGATTTGAACCCCCTACCATTCCAAAATAAGCATGAACATTTCTCTAAACAAAAATTGCAATGCTCAGTCACCGATGAAACAAGTTCAAAGGGGGATTTAGATATAAATAGAATGTTACTGGATTCGAACCCTGAACTACCCGAATGGAGATTTTCTTTCTAACTCAACTTTATACATAAGTCAGAGAGGGTTTTAAAAAAAAATTAATTATTGGATTTGAACCTCCACCCATGTGAATGCAGTTTAAGCAGTTCTACCACTAGGGCCTACTCTATCACTACTCTAGCTCCAGAAAAACTGAACTTCTTTCCCAGTAAATCATGTAATCAGAATGAAATAGTCAATTTGTTTCTTTTCAGCGGACGTGACTTGGTGCAAATGAGGGGTGTTACACACTACACAGGCCTGCTCATTCATCCAATATTACAGCACACAACATTTGTTTGAAAGTTTTTGTCACTCCACTCAGTTGCACTTCTTCCTTTTTGTTTCCTTTTGTTTTAGGGACCATTTCTATTTCTTTACATTGAAACTCAACGAAAACAATACCAGCATAGTAGCAATTTTATATTTTCTGACATTGATGCTATCCCCAACGGAATTGGCCAGATGTATTGACTGAATATTAAAAAGCATATCATGTGATTTGTTGTTGTTAGCACAAATGCTTCATTGTAAACATGAATCTTAACGTTAGAAGAGATTTTCAATTTCTTTCAAAAATATCGGAAAATGTGACCCATAATTCAAATCAAATTCCTTCTTTTTTAAAGATAATTTGATGATAATTTGATGCAATTCTATAGAAATTAAACAAACTGACATGATGTTTCTTTTTTTTTTTTAATTGAGATGGACAGGAACAATACGGTTTGTCCAAACGGTTTCAGTTCATCCCTGAAATGGTCTTCAAGGTTTTACAAATGTTCATGCCAATCAGTTTATTTCTCTGTTGAAGGTGATGGTGCTCATAGGTCCACTGGTATCCTGCATTCTGACGTGATGGTCCTCATTCAAATTAGGCTGGTTTTGAGAGTGATGTATCGGCGACCACCCAGTACCCTTTATCGTTCAAGTTCAACTGGCCAGTCCAGTATTGTTTTTTAAATGGCCTTGCCACCGGCTTGTACACTGGCTTGTTCACTGGCTTGTTCACTGGTTTGTACACTGGCTTGTTCACTGGCTTGTTCACTGGTTTGTACACTGGCTTGTCCACTGGCTTGTTCACTGGTTTGTACACTGGCTTGTTCACTGGCTTGTTCACTGGTTTGTACACTGGCTTGTCCACTGGCTTGTTCACTGGTTTGTACACTGGCTTGTACCACTGGCTTGTACACTGGCTTGTACATTAGCTTGTACATTAGCTTGTACACTGGCTTGTCCACTGGCTTGTAAGGTGATGTAAGCGGAGTCTTGCACTGTTGCCTTGTAATGGACTAGCCACTTGGCCCGTTAGCTGGTTTGTAAGGTCTTGGTCAATGGCTGGATGGCAGATATGTGAACAAACTTGAAGAAGCTTGTATGACGGGTTGAAGGCTGTCTTTGGCTTGACATTATGGCTTGTGTGGTGTCTTGCAAGTTGGCTGGCAGGTTGTCTTGTGAGTTGGCTGGAGGGCTGTCTTGAGAGTTGGATGGCAGGCTGTCTTGGGAGTTGGATGGCAGGCTGTCTTGTGAACTGATGGTCAGGCTGTCCTGACTTGTAGACTGGCCTCTAAACTGACCCACAAACAGGTTTATCTTTATAATAGGACAGCTTCACTTGTACAATCACATGAACGTATTGGTACAGACTTCCACTCCCGGTATATCATAGTATAATACAATATTTACCTTGTAATATTACATCTTAGACATGCACTGATTACTAACTCTAGCAATTGATGAGTATCTCCTGATGATTCTTGCTTGTTCCTGGTGTCTTTGCCTGCCAGCTGGTTTCTGAAGTTCCGTATGCTTGCAAACTCACACCTTTTTATGTCCAAGTTAGCGCATCAATACTCGCCAGTAGAGAATGCCAGTTTCCAAACAGTTTTCATTCACTTGGTGAATCCGTTTCAAGTTGGAAGGGTACTGGGTTCTTGAGTTCACACACCAATCGGCTGCTTGCGAGGGTACCAGTCTGATATGATACTGTTTATCATTGTTCATCAGGCGACGTGGGTACCAGACGATCAGACAATGGCATACACAGTCATGGTTCGTGTATCCGCCCTGGGTATGGAGCAATGTCATGGATCAATGGAATAACTCCATCTTCTGATCTCAAGATCCTGACGAATCTAAGTCAACCTCTTGTCCTCTTATCCATCCGAGACGACACTGAGCTGCTATTTCATACTGATTCAAGACCTGTACATATTTTCCACACTAGCCACAGCCTATGTAGTTACAATGCATACAGTACACAGTGCTGAGTGGTGGCTGCGCAGTTAATAACCATTGTGCATCAGATTATGACACAATCAGATTACGAGAGCACGTTCATATCAAACTATGAATGACCCATTTATATCAGTGAATATATAACCCATCAAGTAAAATGCTCTACAGCGGGTCAACTGCTTTAAAAATACAAGAACGTAACCCCATATAACCATGCTTCATTTGATCGAGGCTTTAATCTGCCATCCAATCAGAAAGTGTACAACAAGGCCTGACAACCGAAATGACAAAAACAGACACAAATTGCATAATATGTACAAATACCGTGGTGTCCGTGGCATTTTGGGTTGTGGGTTCACTAGATGAGCAGGTCCCCCGTGATGCTTCTTCCAACATGCCGTTTCCTTCTCTGCCTTGGATGCCAACCTGGTGTTCCAGAAGGTACTGCACGTCTGCACCCCGATGAAAAAGACCCCCACACTGTCTGGCTTGCTGAGTGCAGAGCAGGGGATGTCTTTCGGAAGGACAGGGCAATCTTGCTGTCTTATTCTGGGACCAGGGTAACGCTGATATGAGCTAGGTCGACCATGTGCCTGTGATCAGAGGAAGATGGAAACAAGAATCCAATTAAAGTCAGGTAAAAATCAAATCAATAGCTAGAATTTAAGAATCAAAAAGCCGCATCCTCTTTGAGTGATCCAGAAAACAGTTAGACCCTTGCCTCACCTGTGGTACTTTGCTTGGAAGGTCTGAGCATCCTCTGGTCGGCAGAACTTTGCAATGGCTCTCCGCTGTGCAGGAATCACCTCCACCTTCTACATCAACATCAAGACGAATAAAAGATTACAATGCCCATTACAATTCTCTGTGCTAATAAAGCAAATATGGTTTGTTTGGAATAAACCTGGAGCTCTTTACCAAACAAGAAAATGGCAAAAGTGGATCACATTAATCTCAACAAAACCCATTTCTGGAGAAAGTGAGAAATGTGGTTAAATCTTTCTAAAGCAACAAATGTTTAGGTTGCTTAATAAAACAAAAGACATAACAACAGTCAAGGGTGACGAAAATGTTATGTAACTCTTGCTAGAAGCTGACAAGTCTTATCTTAGATGAAGCCAGTCTAGTACCTTAATCGGTCCACACGTCTGCAGCATCTTCAGTAGGCTGTTGCGGCTTGTAGAGGCTGACAGCCCGTCAATCAAGATACCTAAAGGACCTGAGGATGCCTGGACACCTTGAGCAGATTCCAAGGAGGCACGCTTGACGACCCTCTGGGGCTGGGGTGGTGTGACTCTTGCCGGCTGGCCTGGTGGTACCTGCCCCGCCTGCATCGCTCTGCGTTGCTGCTGTTTCAGCTGCAGAAGTCGCTGCTGCGGCGTCATGTTCTGCACTACAGTCCTCTTCTGTGCTGCTAGAGACTGCTGCTGCTGTTGCAGATTGCCACCCTGGTTTGGACTGGTCTGCACGGTCCTTCTTGGAGGAGGAGCTGTCTGAGGTTGATTCTGCTGGATGACTCGTCTCTGCTGCACCTGTGGGGTTGCTGGTCTAGGCTGTGCTACAGCCGCCCCTTGCTGCTGTGGGATGCCAATCCGATCCTTCACAGATCTGATCAACAAATAAAACAATCAAGGAATCAATGACTATACTCAGTAAACCATAACAATACTAGGTAAAGATTGACGGCAGAGATAACTGAGGACACTTGATGGCGAGGTCAGCTACAGAATCTCTAGGAGGCATCTAGTCAAAATAACCATCTGTTCAGGGGATGGGAAGTTCTTTCCACTGGGAAAAATTGGGAAGTGCTTTGCGTTCCCTTCAATGTCAGTCAATGTTTCTAAGCTATTTGCTTATAAAAAAGAGCCTGCTGTATTGATTCTGCAATTCTGTACTAGGAAACCACCGAAAGAACAGATATTCTACCTCTTCTGTGGGCGAACTTGCACTTGAGGAGGCTGGGTCATGGCCCCCGGCCCTTGAGGTTGCCCCTGAGGTCTCAAGCCTCGCGGCTGCATGGGTCCTGGTGATTGCATCCTAGGACCCATCGGCTGTGGCACTGCCTGTCCTCGTCCTCGCCCACGACCCCGTCCAACCATGCCTCCCGACTGAGGTCGAGGGCTCGCCCCCTGGGGTAGAGGGGCCATAGACTGCGGCCGTACGTGCAGTTGCTGCGGTGTCTGGAACCTTGGCTGCTGTTGCATATGCTGCTGCTGCTGCTGGAACTGTGGTCTGTTGGGCTGGCCACGCCCTCTGCCACGCCCCCTCCCCTGCAAAAAATAATATTCGCATATTCAATTTAATTACAGAACTCACTTACCTACAATAAATTATGTACAGAAAGCATCTTATAAGCCTGTTACACATTTTTTATTTAAAAGGATGAACCAGCTAATTGGAGTTTTCATGTGGACAGGCTAATGACAACGGGGGCCAATTTCACAACCCTGCTTAGCACAAATATTTGCTAACCATGAAATTTCTGTCTTATAAAAAAACAAAAACAGGATTAACAACCAAATTTCCATGTGTTGTGCGTCACTTGTGATTGTTCTTTCACCGACCATGAATATCAAATGGAATTTGCAATGTTGGTTTGTTTGATTGAGCAAGACATTTTGTGCTAAGCAATTTTTTTGAGCTTAACAGCTCCATAAAATTGGCCCCTGTTGACTACTGCCAGGTTGAGTGGGCTCTAGGTTAGTTGGACGTACCCCGATGCCTTGAGGATGTCCAGGAGGCTTGTTGACCTGACTGGGCCCTGTTCGTCCCACTGCACCGACCACTCCTATTGGCTGTTGGGGTTGTTGAATGCTGCCACCACTGCCTAGCGTGGGTATAGGCTGTGGGTCAGCATCGACCAATACCTGGAATAAGGAAATACGGTTATCAATGGCACATATTATGAAGCCAAGTTCATACCCTTTTCCAAAACTCGGCTCCGGCTTAGGCTCAGGCTCCATTTCGTGAATGCATCCAAAAATAACAGGTATCAAAATAGAGACTTTTGGCTGCGGTTCTGAAGTACATGTAGATTCTCTGGTTTGAACAGGAAAAGAGAGCTTCAGATTCAATGAGAAACCACAAGCTATATTTTCAGCATATGGATGACAGACACAAAGCAGAAGCCTGAGCATGGAGGAGCTGAAGTTTGGAAAAGACCAAAATAAACGGCCAGTGCTGTATGCCTCTCTAAGAAGTTGATATATTTCAGAAGTGATACATTTGCCCAATAACCAGTGATCATGGTGATATAACAATATGGCGAAGCATATATTCTTTTTAATATTGCAGTTTTAGAACGAACATACATAAAGGATTTTACCAAATTTCTTTGCTAGCTGATCATAAAGTTTAAATAATTTTATATCCATGTAACAAAAGACACAATAAAACCTGAAATCTAAAATGGGTTTTTAGCAAGCTGGCCATCGTACCTTGACATTCTGTTGTTGTTGCCATGTCTGCTGTTGGAACTGTTGTCCAGATGGCCCGGGGTGTCGCATCCCATGTGGCTGACCATGCATCACCCCTTGTGGCCTGGGTTGTGACGTGGGTCTTGGCTGCCTGGGTCCCCCTGGCCACTGCTGGGGAGGGAGATTCTGGCGAGGTGGGTTGGTGGGCCGAGTCCGGTTATTGGACACTGGAAATTGGGTTGAAATAAAAAAAAATGAAGAGAATCATGATCAATTCGAAACAAGAAACTAGGTTAAGAACTTATTTAACAGAGGAAACCAAGAAAAATATAGAAATAACTACAAAGCAACTTGGGTTATTTTTCCTAGAACCAGTTTCACATATCCGACATGATTTATAAATTTGATAAAGCACCAAACAGATTCTGCTCAGCAACCAAACGTTACCAGTCAAAATTACACCCAATAAATAATGCCTGTGCCTGGTACTCCACAGTTTTTTTTCTAAGCATGAAAGAAGAAAGAATGTTGGGTGGCAATTTGGTACTGGTGCGGCAAGTTAAGTACCTGGTGTCATGTTGCGGTTGTCATTCTGACCTGCTCGCTGCTGCAGCTGTTGAGGGGAGGGCTGCCTCGGACCTGGCTGCTGACCTCCCTGGCTGGTAGGTGCTTGTCGCTGCTGCTGTTGCTGTGCTGGTGCTGACTGCTGAGAAGGTCGCTGTGGCTCCTGCAAGTCAATCCAAGCTAGTTTTTAAAAGCTACCTCCTAACAAATGTTAGCTTTCCCACTAAATTTGAGAATTTTTTTTAGGCGTTTCAAGGATGACAAATTGGGTAAGAAGCTAGTTCCAGACTCTGAAAGGCACTACAAAAAGGGAATAGAGTTCCACTGAGAGCTTCTGTCTGAATCCCAAATGATCCGTTTCAAACAGACCAAGCTAAGACCTTTGTTTGAGACACTCTTCCTAGAGTCTACCTTGCACCAGGTTTAGAATTTCGTTCTTGAAGGAATAAAGTATCTTTTCAATTTAAGAGGGCAATTCCAAGAGCAGTATAGAATGTATAGAAACATTTGAGAGGGTACTTTGGCCAAGATCTGAGAAAGCAAGATCTTTGCCTCCATATCCACCATGACATTCCAGCTGTGGTGAGCATCATGACTCAATTCTAAGTCCACAGTCAAATCCATCCAGTTGCCTCCAATCAATTTGATCACTAGTCCAAGCATCTTAGGGTGGGTGTCTATACATCAAGCGTGTACCTGTTTACTGCCGCTCCCTTCCTGGGTGTCTGCCTTCTTTTGGCCGGCCATACGTTTCTTGAGCTCAGCTTGCTTGGCTGCAGCAAGCTGCTGGCGACGGGCTTCCTTCCTCTGCAGGATCATCTCTCGGAGTTTCTTCTGCTCTTCCAGCTGGATGCGGAGTCGCTTGGTCTCCGCATCCTCGTCGATCTACATGACACCAAGAGGATGTAATATGCATATGATGTTATTGGAGAAGAGAGCCCTCAGTCAGTAAACGGTAAAAGGAAAGACAATGTACCACTTGAACTTCTTAATGCTTTTCACTATGTCATTATCGTTTTGCCTTTTGTATCAAGGCTCAACTTCACCAAACTCATCCTAACTTACTCTCAATCGTAAGACTTAAATGCATTACAGCACTCCATAGGATAAGATGGGTTATTCTAATAGTATTAGGCCTACTTACGATCGATCATAAGGCTTTGTGAAATCGACCACAGGGGGGCAAAACATCAATAGATAAGGTCTGACTATATCAACGTTTTGACAAGTAAATTGTAGTTTTCTAAGCATATGTTTTGTCTAACTCTGACGATGGAATAGAATGGCATAAACTGGATAATTGAAAATGAAACCAAGTCATGTACAAATAAAAGAATACAAAACAAACATTTGTATCAACAAACCTGGCCCTCTGGTGGTTTCTCACTGCCGACCTTTGACCCTTTCTTGCTAGCCTCCTCTATCAGCCGCTTTGGGGAAGGCAGGATCCTACCCTTGTGGACGGGGTTCTGCAGTGGAGGTTGGCTCTTTGGAGCACCTGGTTGCTGTGGTGATGGTTGCCGGGGAGACGGTTGCCTGGGTGGCTGTCTTTGGTTGGGGCCTTGAAAACGTTGATGGGGACCAGCTTGTCTGTTGGACGAGGGAAAAAAGAAATAAAAATCTAAGCAGCTCTTGAAATTGGACCCTGTGATGAATAGGACCTAACATATTGCTAGCTTTTAGTTACCAGCCAAATTCTTTAAAGGTTTACGATACGGAGGCTTAGGCTCAGGATCTGGCTCTGTCATCCATATTCTGAAAATATAGATTTTTGTTTTTTTCATTGAAGCTGAAGCTCTGTTTTCCTTTTCAAAAAAGAAAATCTACTTCAAAACTGCAGCCAAAAGCATTTACTTTGATACCAGTTATTTCTGAATGGATTCACAAAATGGAGCTAAAGCCTGAGCCTCAGCCAGAGCCACCGTTTTGTAAACCCATAGTCTGCAATGGTGTTGAGGCGAATTTAATAGCTATATAAAATACACAAATTGAAGCATTGTTTTCTTTGCAGTTTAATAGTGACACTGAAGACTACATTATATCAAATTGACGTCACAATTCCTTGGATCGGCTAGATTGTAGGGATTTCTGTACCTGACTTGGGATGGAGTCTGTTGCTGGAATCCTGGTCTCTGCTGATGGGGATGAGGTCCTCTTACTTGCTGCTTCCGCAAAAGTGGAGGAGAAGAAAAGGAACAAATGCATTTTAATGACAATGAACTTCAAACACTGGACTAGAAAATGAATCTATCCGTGCAAGATTTGGGGTATTTTCTATGGTTGTTGGAGGTCAATATACCTGTACACCTCCTGGCTGAGGCTGTCTTGGTCCTGGAAAAGGTTGGTTAGAAACAGGGAAGTGTTCATGCGTGGACTGTGGGCCGTTGTATCTGGATGAGGGCTGCTGATGGTGTGGTCTCCCGTGGAATTCAGGTCCTGGCACGAGAAAGGAAACAGAAGAGTAAATTTGAAATCCTAATCGTGTCATTTTTTTGTTAATAGCTGCCCAGCCGTCCAAAGTGAAAAATGGCCACAGTATCTATCCTGAGGTTGGTAGTTTGTACGAAGCTCAAGTAAAGAACTCACTGCAAGCAAGGCAGGATTAGATCCGGTCGTACATTGCATAATTGCAACAGGAAGGTTAACTCCTACTTTTACAGGGCCTAATCTCATGGCTCTGCTTACTGTAAGCATAGAATCAGTGCTTACAGAAGCAGACGATTCCGTGCTTACCAGAGCATATCTCATGCTCAACCAAGAAATTTCAGTGAAGTGTAACTAAAGTTTTTTTTAGCTGGCTTGGCTAGTGTAGAAATTTGACACTAGCCATTTAACACTATCCCTGAAAGGAAGGAACAATAAAAATAATAACGAATATTTACAAAGTGCCTTTACAAGAAGATGAAAGTACTGTACAGACATATTATTGTTCCTGGTCCATAATTTACATTCCTAAAACCGTCTCAACTCCCTGGGGAGCATACAGCCCCGGCTATCGTAGGGCACACAGAGGCTAGTCAAACTACAAAGCCATCTCTACCCTCATAGCTACCCATTTACACCTGGGTGAAGAGGAGCAATATGTGACCAAGGACGCAAGCACCACTAGCCCATGGCTGGATTAAAACCCTTGAAGTTGAGCCCTGCTTGGTTAGCATCTGACTTACTCTGAGGATGACTCCAAGTGACGGACACAGGATCAGGCCTCCGTGGCTGAGACCAACCCCCTGGGGGTGGATGTTGACTGCCAGGAGGGCTCCACTGGTGAGGAGGCTCTGACTGATTGGGCCTGAAATGATCATGGTTCTGCTGTGGACCCTACAGGACAAGAAATTTAATAACACGTCATCAAAGATTTCTGACAACCTACCAAGACTGGAGTGAGAAGATACCTTGCCGGTGAAGTGCAGCAAGATTATAGAAGGTTTTATTTAAAAGGTACTATCATACTTTGGTAGGAAACCAAAACAGAACCGTTGCAGATTTACGTCCAGGGAATATAAAGATGGACCTGGGACATAAGGCCTTTTCACACTATCTCCTTTTCGATCCGTGTTGAAACCAACCCGGATCCACACCGGTTCAGCTCGGTAAGTTTTTTAACCTGATCGAAGCGACGCAACATTCACACTACGTTTATGGTGAACTGGCTCATACAACACAGCCCAAAATGCAGTTTGGAACCAGGTTGAGATTTTCAACCCTGCAAAAAACAAAATTACACGTGTCTTTTTCTTTTCAGTGTAGATCATATATCTGAATTTTTGAACCTGTAGTCTCCCTGCTAAGCGAAATCTGTATGTGTATTATAATATGGCAGCACGCAGTCTAATCCTATATTTTGAACCCGATCTTTGAAAACTGCCTGCTCATTTCTGGGGAAAATTCAGGAAAAACAAAATTATACGTGTCTTTTTATTTTCAATGTAGATCATATATCTGAATTTTTGAACCTGAAGTCGCCCTGCTTAGCGAAATCTGCCATGTTTTATAAATCACGTTATGACGTGCTACACTGTTTGTGTATTATAATATGGCAGCACGCAGTCTTATCCTATATTTTGAACCCGATCTTTGAAAACTGCCTGCTCATTTCTATGGAAAATTCAGGAAAAACAAAATTACACTTGTCTTTTTATTTTCAGTGTAGATCATATATCTGAATTTTTGAGCCTGAAGTCGCCCTGCTTAGCGAAATCCGCAATGTTTTATAAATCACGTTATGACGTGCTACACTGTATGTGTATTATAATATGGCAGCACGCAGTCTAATCCTATATTTTGAACCCGATCTTTGAAAACTGCCTGCTCATTTCTGGGGAAAAATTCAGGAAAAACAAAATTACACGTGTCTTTTTATTTTCAGTGTAGATCATATATCTGAATTTTTGAACCTGAAGTCGCCCTGCTTAGCGAAATCTGCAATGTTTTGTAAATCACGTTATGACGTGCTACACTGTATGTGTATTATAATATGGCAGCACGCAGTCTAATCCTATATTTTGAACCCGATCTTTGAAAACTGCCTGCTCATTTCTGGGGAAAATTCAGGAAAAACAAAATTACATGTGTCTTTTTATTTTCAGTGTAGATCATATATCTGAATTTTTGAACCTGAAGTCGCCCTGCTTAGCGAAATCTGCAATGTTTTATAAATCACGTTATGACGTGCTACACTGTATGTGTATTATAATATGGCAGCACGCAATCTTATCCTATATTTTGAACCCAATCTTTGAAAACTGCCTGCTCATTTCGATCCGGCTAGACCGTCCTACCCGGGTTGGCTCGGGGTTGAAAATGATCAAGTGTGAAAAGGGTTGAAAAAAATCCCGGGGTTCGATCCGGTTCCAACCCCGAGATTTTGGATAGTGTGAAAAGCCCTAAACATACCAAAGTCAAGAATTCAACTCTTACCCTATAGCCTGGTCTAGGCTGGTCCATCAAGGGAGGTGGCCCCTGAGGATGCGTCTGCATGTGCGTCGGGGGTTGCGACTGGCTGTGCCCCTGGGGAGGGGGTGCTGATTCTTGTTGCTGGAACTGATGTTGAGGGGCTTGTTGTTGTGAAGGAGGGGGGTAACCGTGGGTGCTTGACTGGGGGTATGAGACGGGGGGCTGGTAGGAGTGACTTGGGGCCGAGGATGGGGGTTGGTACTGAGCTGTGGGCGGGGCTGCAGAGCTGTGGGCATGATGAACGGTGGGAGGCTGGCCACCTGTTAAACGGACACAAACTACGAAAGTTAATTAATCCTAAATAATCTTGGAATCAAACTGTACAGAATCTTCATTTTGTCTCTTAAATATCTTTAAATTCACAAATCATTTGAAAATAAAAATGCCTTCAGATCGGATAATTGACCATATTGAGCTTCTTCTGAATGATAAACGTTTTGCAGTTCCCACAAGATTAATAGTTTGATTTACCTTGCTGCGACAGGACTTGTACCTGACCTTTGAAGTGTGGATTGATGTGAATTGTCTTGCTCTTTGGTGCTGGTGACTGGGAGCTGACTGGGGCACCAGACTGACTTGTGTGCTGAGGTGCTGGTACCTGGCCCGACGTGGTTATCAGACCTCCCTGTAGTGGATAAGATACAGATGAACTAGTTAGAACCTGACGGTGCCATCAGAGCTGCCTTGCTTTCTATAGGGACATTTCAACTGGCTCTAACTAGTTTTTTAAAACGGATTAAGCCATCTGAGCTCCCTTGCTTTCTATAGGGACATTTCAACTGGCTGTAACTAGTTTGAACCGGACTAGATAATGCCATCAGAGCTCCCTTGCTTTCTATAGGGACATTTCAACTCGCTCTAACTAGTTTGAACCGGACTGTGCAATCTGAGCTCCCTTGCTTTCTATAGGGGCATTTAATATGGCTCGAACTAGTATGAACCGGAATGTGCCAGTGCGGCAACCTTGCTTTGAACTGGTTCTAACCGGTTTAAACCAGATCCAGGTTGTTGTTTCAAGTGAGTACTTACAGGTGGTTGCAACTGGTTTGTACTGGACTGCTCTGGTTCTGCACCTGGCCCTTGCGTGATCAAAGCCGGTATCCTGCTGGGTGTCTCCTTGTCGGGCTTGTAGGGTTCAAAGTCAAATCTTCCCCCACGGTGGTGTCCCGCCGGCGGTCCCCTCACGATCCCCTGCGGCCGGAAGTCAGCTCCGCCCGGGTGCGGGGGCTGCATGTGCATGAAACGGGCACCCATGTCGCCAGGGAAACGGGGACCCAGGTCGCTAGGGAAACGAGGCCCCATATTGCCGGGATAACCCATTCTCATTCCTAAGAGCGGAGGTTGCCCATGGTAACCGCGATTGCCTCGGTTGCCTCGGTTACCCCGTTGGCCGCGCCCGCCACGCCCTCTGTTTCGTTTCCACTGGTTTTGCTCTTCCTTCTGACGGGCAAATTCATCAACTGTCTGCTGGATTTCAGCTGTTATTTCTGTAGTTTTAAGGAACAGGATAAAAACAAGACTACTACTTTTGGCAGAGGCATGACAAATTTGTACAAATCCTTATCATATCAAACTAAAAACAGATCCAAATGGATTACTTTATGACAACAGAATTTCAAATTCATCAAGGCAATGCTGGCAAAGTGCTTTGAGGAACAACAAACACTGCCCACAACTTGAAAAATTTGAACAAACAAGTTCAAGACACACTAAGTGAGTTTAAAGTGGTAGACTACAAATTGAGAGTAGAGATGGAAGCAGCAGCTGCCAGGGTGAGGTCCTACTTAGCAGAGTTGTTGACTCGAGTCGGTGGCTTGGACTCGAGTCCGACTCGAGTCACTGATTTTAGTGACTTGCGACTTGACTTGACTTGAGCCAAAATGACTTGCGACTTTACTTGAACCAAAATGACTTGAGACTTGACTTGACTTGAGCCGAAATGACTTGACTTTTAAAAAAATGACTTGCAAGTCAACATTAGACCATCGTGTATTTTAAATGATTTGCCTCCCGAAAGAAGAAAAGTTAACTTTTTCTGACATAAAGCACCGAAACAATGTTCTGTAGCGTAAAACTTACACAGCACGTATACGGGCGACAGAGCTCACACAACGGTCGACATATCTCGATCGCACGGTGCTTACACAGCGACCACGTGGTATAAGGTGTGCTGTGAAGAACGATGGGCCTGTTGTGCTCGGAATTATTAGACTTGCCTCAGTCTTCGGATTACTTTAACCACCGGGTTTTTTAAAGTACGTATGACGTAATGATTTGCTCTAATAGTTCAGCTCACGTGCGTGTGTAGCCTAGCTAGCGCCGGCCGTGTACACACTTACACACGAGAGTCAAGTAATGTTGTTTACCGATGGACGAGCTTTTCGCGTAAAGGTTCCCATGATATCGACTGATACAAATTTACTATGTCTGGTTCTTGACTACTCTTGAGTCTCGTCTCTAGTTTACTATTATGTGATTCCGTAACCAGACTTCCATTGCATCCACGGTACGTTTTGTGCCATGTGTGTAGGGAACACGAAGCAAGTGTTTCTGCTGGTCGTAGAGGACATTAATTTCCGACATTAGGACCTATTTTTTTGTTTCGCTGGGTAAGGGAATCTTCCATAACCCACAGTGAATGTTCATTTTGCTTGTGCTTATAACTCGCAAATGGCAGGATCATTATGATGTTGGATTATTAAAATGGAACGACAGGAACAAGTTTTTCACCACTAGCATGGAGGAAGGAAAAGCTAACGTCAGCTATCGATTAACGTTAGTTTTAATATCATTTTTCGCTGAAGTTGAGGTGTTTCAATATATTATTCTTTATCTAAAATTTAATTCGCGATCACTTTACAATGTGATATTTTATATTTATTTATATGAATTTTTTGACGATTGAAAAACAAGTTTTCAGCCGTGTTGTGTTTATGGGTTCTTTTACTAGGCCTACCAGTAAAATGGAACAGACTCACCGTGTCAACTTCAACTGTCGTGGCATGGCGGCTGCCATTTTATTCACACGCTCCATGCCCAACTCTTGTAACATGAAGCTGGTGTCTTTTTAGTAAGCACACAGTTATATACAACAGGCCGATCTTTTAAAGCTCTTTATTCTTGTTTCATAGGCACCCTCTAATGTGTTAGATGTCCCTTTTATTCAACGGCCATCTATTAAATAAATGTTTTCCCATCTGCAGCAAAGACTGTGCCGAGTAATTTATTTTGGGGCAAAATATTTTATGTTTGACTTGTTGACTTGACTTGACTTGCGACGAAATGACTTGTGACTTGACTTGACTTGCGACGAAATGACTTGCGACTTGACTTGACTTGCGACGAAATGACTTGTGACTTGACTTGACTTGAGACAGAATGACTTGCGACTTGACTTGACTTGTGAAAAAATGACTTGGTTACAACTCTGCTACTTAGTGTCTCTGGAATGTCCTTTAAGGAGGAAGAACAAAACTGCCCACACCTTAAACAAACAAGTTCAAGACACAATTAGTGAGTTTAAGGCGGTACAAACTGAGAGTAGAGATGGAAGCTGTGAAGGTAAGGTCCTACTTAGAGTGGACGCTGCGAGGGTGACATCCTACGTAGTATCTCTGGGATGTCCTTTAATTAAGGAGGAAGCACAAAACTGGCCACAACTTGAATTGAAACAAGTTCAAGACAAACTAAGTGAGGCACGTAGAAACTGGAATTAGAGATGGAAGCTGTGAGGTTGAGGTCCTACCTAGTGTTTCTGGGATGTCCTTCCTCTTAGACACACCACCGACCTTGACAGTGACCGGCTGGCGCTCTGATTTGAACCGTGCCCTGGTCGAGTCGTCATCTTCCTCCTCATCATCGTCGCTGGACAGGATGTCCTCCTTAGTGTCTGATCCTTCATCATCTTCATCTTTCATCAGCAGAGACGCAGACTGAGATGATGCGGGGAAAATATATCATGAGTCTCTTTGAAGGATGGGCGGTTTAACGACACAGTAAAATTGAAAGAGAAATAGCGATTCCTCATGAATGACTATTTGAATGATTATTTGTTTTCCTGTACAAGTTTACATAATAAGAACCAAAAATTCAAGAATTTCTTATCCCTGAAAAAGGAGCACAAATTTGTTGATTTTTGCCGGTGACTCTCTCCCTACACGTCATCAGTTTACGCGGGTAAACTACGTTCATGTATTGTATCTACTATCAACATTGGGCAGGGTACCACCGATCCACACATCCATTTTATTCCGTCTTTAATACCAAAAACTCAGACAAGTTTGAATCTACAACAAGCTACATGATTGATGACATGGCCCAGACCTACCTGCTCATCATCAGGCTGCACCTGCTGTTCACTTGTCTCTCTGCGTTCCTGCGGTGGCTTCGATGCAACAGATGTATTTGGAGTTGAGGCTTTAGGTATTACACCACTGCTTCTTGCTGTGGAAAAATTCAAATGCGCCAATCGCTAGTCAGACAAGCAGGTAAAAATGCTGCAATACATGCATATAGCTTACAGATACAGGGCTCAAAATATCCACTAGACCGAGGACCGAGTCTAGTGATTTCAGTGTCGGTCTAGTAAAGTGTGTATCGCACTAGTCCGGCTGTCTAGTGATTTTGTTTTCCTTGCACAATTAAAAGCCTTACCAAATTGATGATTTTGACACAATATTGCATACAATTACAATTTTCTATGTACACTACATGAATGCCACAGGTCTAGTGAAACATTTTCAGGTCTTGTAAAATGCTTCAGTTACTACTTACTAGACCTGCTGTCCAGTGCTTGTTTTCACGAAATTCGAGCCCTGAGATACACCATGTAAGTTTGTGACTATTAAAGACTGCCTCCAACTTTAAACATCCACATTGATATGGTTTTATACCTTCTGACATGTTTGAGGACTTCCGTATATATGCACTAACACTGAATGGTGCCTGCGAACATAGTTTTCACTTTCATACTTTGGTTTTTGTCATTGAAGAAATGCAGATTCATGGGCAAAAATATCAAGAAAGATACAGTACCCAATCCCCAATCCCATATGGTGCACTCTTTTTGAGACAACAGTGAAAAACAGCCACATTGGGTATTTTAAATCCTTTCCCAGGATGTCCGATCTTTCGAAATCAAAATTTTCGGTCAATTGGTTTTACTCTTTTCTGAATAAATACAGCATTTCAGGCAGAAAAATGTGAACGGTATGTTCCTACCATCGCCATCTTTATACCCTGTAAGTTATAGGTAAATCTGTGAAGATTTCTGTTTCGGTATGCTACTAAAGTTTGACAGTAGTACCTTTAATATACACATAATTGAAGCATAATAAACAAAATGATCCTTCTTTACCGATTCCCTCTTCAGCTGCTTCTTCAATGAGACTGTCATCCAGATCTTCAATGTCAAGGAAGTCATCCATTCCTGGCTCAAGCTCAATGGCATCTTCCAGGATGTCATCATCCTCATCATCATGGTCATCGCTGGCATCTTGGGCTGCTGTCTGCTCCAGATCTGCCTCTTCCTCAAAGCTGTGCGGAAGGAAAGACAAATTATGAACAACAACCAGAATAAAGGAGGAATACTGTAGCACACTTGTTTTAATACTTGGAGCCTTTCTCAAAGCTCGGCTCTGGCTCAGGCTCCAGCTTCGTCTGTCATCCATATGCTGAACATATAGGTTGTGGTTTTTCATTGAAGCTGAAGCTCATTTTTTTTTCTTCCTTTTTCAAAACAGATAATCCACTTCCGAAGTGCAGCCAAAAGCCTCTTATTTGATACCAGTCATTTTAGAATGGATTCAAAAAGTGGAGGCGGAGCCTGACCGAAGCCAAGTTAAAGTGATTGTTTGTTATTGTGAATTAAGGAACCGGTATGTACAAAAATTGGGAGCCAAGGACGATGTTCGGTATAGCCAAATGTTCGGTACAGCTGTGTTAGGCCAAGTCTTGAATTTTAACGGAGACCATGGAGGCTATGGTCTTCGTTGCCCTGGTTCTTGGCCTTTGTGCCCCCTTCGAATGTTTTCATAGACATTATGATTTTCCAATGGAAGTGCCCCTTGCAATTGAAAGAAGTCTTGCCCTTTCATAACCAAATTCAAGACCTGTTTAGGTATAGGGGCATTCTGCTGTACTTCTAGAATTGATAGGTAAATCGCAGAACAAAGGGGACACAAGCAAAGGCTGTCCAGAAGATGTCTCGCCACACATTAACTTCTTGCCAGTTGAGCTCATAACACCAGGTAACTTTCCACTCATTCTGTACAACCAGGCCAAGTACGGACAACATAAACAGAGACCAGACTCACCCTTCCCCTTCGAATTCTTCCTCAGCATCTCTGTACGTTTCTCCACCAGCTTCTTCATACCCTTGGTCCTCCTGGTAGTCCTCTTCCCCTTGTTCTTCCTGGTAGTCATCCTGCACTCCCTCTTCAAAGGGTTCTTGGGCTTCCTGGTCGTCTGCTAACAGTTCCTCTTGATAATCCCCTTCCATATCAGCATCTTCCTCGTGCTGTTCCCTGACCCCATCCCAGGTGACTTCATCCTGGGTCTGGTACAATATTCCAGAGTCATCAACAGACAGATCCTCCTTCTGCCCGAAGGTGGTCTCTTCTTCTATGTCCTCGTAGTCTGCAGTCTCCTCGGCTGCCTGTTCTTGACCTGTTTCCACTTCTCCCATATCCTCATATTCCTGGCTGAGCTGTCCGTCGTCCTGTCCGGCAATTTGGCTGTCGGCCACAGCCTCCTCTTCATCACTGTCTCCGAGCAACGCATCCTCGTCTATTTCTGATATAGAGTGACCTCTTGACTACAAAACAAGATTAAATGATCAAGCTAGTTAGTACATCCCAAAAATACAAAGGCAAACTTTCATAATGCTGGTGCATGTTAATATATCAATATAAAGACATCTTCAACCCACCCAAAGCTGCTCAAGGTGCTTACCATTATTATCCCTGGTCATTGGGCCCCAGTTACATAAATTATTCCTGAAACAATCTCAACTACCTGGGGAGTACTATACTATACAACCCTGGCTACTGTATAGCGCACAAAAGTTTATTAAAGGGATGATACAGAACTGTTTTTTGCGACAAACCCGTTGCTGACAGTGAAAGCACATTATGTAATCCATCATATACCTAAACTGACAAACCTGTAGAAGTATGAGGTCAATCAGCCATCTGGGTCACAAGAAAATAGTGAAAACCCGTGTACAGAGAACTGTACACATTTCAACGAATGAATAAAACGCTTCGAAGCGATTTATTCCAATCGGAAAATAGTTTCATTTATTTCTCAACGAATATGGCATTTCAGACAAAAACATTTCATGGGATGTTTTCTGCTATCATCACCATTATACTGTGTAAGTTTTATGTGAATCTGTGATCATGAAGTGTATTTTGTCTTACCAATTCTGTACCCTCCATTTAAGCACAAAATGCCGTCTCTACCCTCGCAGGTACACATTACACCTGGGTGAAGAGGTGCAATATGTATGTGGCAAAGCGTCTTGCCCTAGGATGCAAGCACCACTAGCCCATGGCTGAATTCGAACCCACAATCTGTAGATTGACTACAACGTACAAGATCTTGAGTACGACACGCCAAACCACTACTAGGCCACAGCACAGCACACCATCAACATTTGATGTTGTCAAGTTCATGTCAAGGATAATTGGGGAGAGCAAAACTTAAATCTAGTTCCGTGACGAACCTCACTCTAGCAGAGTGAAGAATTGCATCAAAACTTGCCAAAAATAAACTCTGACCTTTTTAACAGGGATGTGATCCTCCTGCAAAAGTTCATCGTCGCTATCCCATGATGACTCAGTTGGACGTTTTCTCTTGAAGGAATGATCATCACTGTCATCTACATGTAGCTCGTCAAATGCAAGTTCATCTGTGACAGAGGAAATGAAAGGTTTTCTTGTCATATTGTAGAAACCGTACATGTAGAAATCAAAACCCGCCAAACATGAACCTTTCATCTTTTCCTGGCGATTGTGTAGTTTAACTTTAGGCCACATAAAAACACATTGATTATTTAAGTTACTAAAATAGCTTAATAGTTTAGTTTTACTGTTCCAAAATAAAAGGCAGTGGATATTTTGCCGGCGACGGCAAAAGTTCCGAAACGCTATTTTGCCGGTAAGTGTTTTCTGATTGGCTGGTAATGAAGTCATCTCCTACCGGCGCGCGCACCTCAGCTCAGATAATCATAAGCTACTGGAAACGAGACACCCGCACGCTGGCCGGATGCAGCTGCCAAACGAAGTAACGTCAAGGGCAACGAAGTGCTTGTTTATTTTGAGTTGAAATTTGCTTGCGTGAAAGAATGAGGAAAACGGTGGCCCTATCCCACCCAGAGACATTACTCTTATAGTTTGACTTGAATAAAACAATGGGTTTATTCATATAGTGTATGTTCTCTCGTGTGTTTATTTCCCGTGAACAAAACAGAGTGGGTTTTGTTAATGGTGGGAATAAAAGCATATCAACAACGCTAGTGTGCGAATCAAAACAAACGGTACCGGACCCAAGCAGGGGGTTGGGTGGGGGTTGTATACCAGGGCATAAGCGGGAATGCATTTTCGTCCGTTCACGGACTCATCAGCCGCTAAAAGGGTATTGGTTTCGAAAAAAGTATGTGAGTGGTGCCGACATTCAGATAAAATTATTCGTTTTAGAACGTGTTGCCGGCGCCAGCAAATACAGCTCCCGCACGTGTTGCCGGCAACAAATACGTCACGGGTAGTGACCAATCAGAAAACACTTACCGGCAAAATAGCGTTTCGGAACTTTTGCCGTCGCCGGCAAAATATCCACTAGCAAAATAAAATTTGTGACTTTGACTTTGAGGAAATGTTCACGAATCCTTAAAATCCTAACGTTAGATTGAATTAATGTTGGTGCAATTTGCTTACCCACTTGTTGCGAACTTAATAAAAAAGAACCATAAAATAAAAAAAATGTTAAAGTAATATTGCTGTAAACTGCTCATCAGCCAAAATGCTTGGAGTTAGGAGGGCCTGATGCATTTCCATCCTAGCAGGATCTTTTAGCCTTCGATAAAGACCCTGCTAGGATTGAAATGTATCACGCTGTCAGGCCCTCCTCACTCAAAGTCCAATCTCCAGTCCAAGCATGAAATTAAAAAGGCATTACAATCATGGTGACAATAGGGCCAGGGGCCTACAAATTTCAATTTTAGGCTAGCCTACCTACATGTAGGCTACACTTTGCACTGTTTTTGTTGTTTGTACACTTGACTAGACTGACCGTTCCTGCGTTTATAAATTGTGATAGGCCCCCTTATTCTAGTTCTTTTAATACTAAACTATTTTAGACTCCCTTCAAAGTTTAATTTGCAATTTTGTCTAGGCCTGTTGTACATGTAAGTGTTCAACGAAGCCTAAGTAAGGCGTCTATTTCCGACATAACACTGGCTGCAAACACAAAATATCAAATTGAAAAATAATCACAAAACACCTGTAAAATAATGTACAATTATCAGCCATTACTTACCATCATTTATTAAGTCATCCATTGGACAGGGACTCTGCCAATATTCCAATATCCCTCAACAACGGTTACAGGGTGAATTTATGGAAAATACAACCAAAACTTCGTTAAATTTGTCAGGTTCTTTCATTAAACATGATGCCCTAGTCACTGCCGCACGCTGTGCATATCATATGGGGAAACACAAAAATACAATCCGTGCACCAGACTACCCTCACAAAGCATGATTTCTGGACTATAGGTGGCGCTGTATAAAAAATTCACGGTGCACGTGTGCGATATGTCTGTGTGACGTAGACCCTACCCTAGATATTGATTTATTTTCATACAAAAATAATAATTAATTATAGCTAGGTCATTAACGTGCCCAGTGCCCCCCTCCCCTGGAAAACCTCGTGCCCCCCCCCCCCCCGCGTGCCCCCCCCCCCCATTTGAGATTTGAGTAGGTGAAAAAAAATATAATATATATTATTGTAGTGCCCCCCCAACAATTGCTAGTGCCCCCCTTGTGCCCCCCCCCCCCCCCCCCCCCCCCGACTCAAAAGTCTGGTGACGCTACTGTTTCAGGGTAAAGTGAGGGCGCTTTTTCTGTTGGGCGAAATCTCAAGTTCGTACGATGCATCGTCGCGTTTTAAAGCTAGCATGTGATATCTCATTAAGGTCAGTCACCGCAACTTCAGATACATCTCTTTGCTAAAACAGAAACATGCAACGGAATTGTGTAACTCAAGATATACCCTTTTGCCCTACAGATCATTGGCAGGGAGTTTGCGTAACATATATTTACATCCTTTTGCCAAGACAATGCATTCTATATGACTAATTATGGGCAATAATAACCCTTTTGCCAAAAATGTGTTGAGATGGTCAACATTGATTGTGCTGTCAAAAGGGAGTATCAACTTTAAAATGCCTCTAATGTGAAAAATAATCATAAAAAATGGTTGAAAAAATAAGCCTTCTGTATGTTATAAATATCTATTTCAGCAACTTTTTCTCTGAATTAAATTGGCCAGAAAAAAAGTGGTACTAGACAGAATATTCAAAGCCGTTTTTCTCAAAACATGATTTTTTCGAGATACATGTACACCCTTTTGCCATAATTATTAGGGCCGAAAATGTCAAATGGTTTGTCTCATAACATACATGCATGTATGTAGTAAGAAAGTTTTCCTATAATTATGTACATGTATGTAATGATGTAGGTTAATGTTATAGACTTTTTTTTTGTTTACAAACATTGGCTGCTGGTTGGCATGGGCAGCCATATATTGCAAAACATTCTGTCTTCTCGAAAGACGACGTGACCAAATTCAACATTTTGACAAACTGTCCATACCTGTACAAAATACATACAAGCATTGCTTGTGTTGTTTCCATTACATTCAGCAATATCTTTCAATGTTTATGAAACGTTGTGCACAGATTGGTTAAATTATGTGGTTATTTGTTATGCCTGGCTTTGATGGCTCGCCATAGTTTTTGACATGCTGGTTGGCAAAAACTCGGTCTGGGACGTTGCAAAAGAAAGGTCTTTTGAAAAGGTACGGATGCGAAGAAGGGTCACGACAATAATAATTATCCTTGAGGCGAGTTACAATCTCTCCGCCGGGGACTTGCTACTATATTATACTGCGTACATTGTCCCTAAGCATATTTATATGTATGTAAAAGGTTACAAGAAAAAGTCAAACACCTCCCAGTAAAATGGAGTGGGAAGTCAGGCTTTTGTTGGGAGTGATTTTGTTGGGAGTGGCCCTTCTACGCCTCCGTAGAAAGGAGCCCATCGATATTATCATTCGGGATATTGATCATACAGTGGCCTCGATGTTGTCTGCCTGTCGCACGTGTCAGAATAAAAACCTTGTGAATATTAATTTTCACAGTTGGCTTGGTTACACATCGGAGCCCAGCTATGGGAAATCGTCAAACCGAGCTTGCATCTGTGAGCAAGAAAACCTTGTAACTACTGAAGAATGACTAATTTGACCCAGTGACAGATCTAGGTAATTACGGAAGAAAAAAAAAACTACAAATAGATGGGCGTCTGAAAATTAACTTTCGTTTACCTCCACTTACATTGCAAGCCCGTGTGGTTGTTGTCAACCGTCCCTTTGGGATTTAAATGCAATTACAGCGGATCCGTAGCCTATAATTACTGTGAAGTTAGGCCTACTATTGAGATAAAACTCGGCCCTCATAGGTGACAAATTCGCCCATGGGGCTCAGGAGAAATTCACAATTGTATTATATGCTGAAACGGATGGCTTTTTATTCCAACCTTCTCGCGGGGAAAACGCAATCTTCCTTCCCTTCACCTTTCAAGGCAAGACGCTTGAGAGTTTCTGGCTCTGAATCGAGTGGATGATGACGGTGTCAGCTATAAGAGCTTTCTCTCCAGTCGTGCTCAGGGAGGGTTTTATGGAAAAATGGGCAGACGTGACATCTTCTGCCAATTCCCGCGTTTTTTCTTTGATCTCTTAATTTTTCAGATCTCGCGCAATTCGACCGTAACACTTCAAACCTATTATACCATGGTTAGCTGCTACCATTTTATGAAAGGGAGACAATGGGTTTGATCTATCAGCCCTTCCTTTCTTAGCCACACCTAAATTTTGTTTTAAAATGAACTAAATAAAATAATGTTATGATTTGCGCTTGTGAAATAATTCATTATACATCTACTGTACCAAGTCTTGCACTTCACTCACCACAGGTCCGCACTTTTTCCGAGTGTTCGTACTAAATTACCGGCTTTGCTATCGGGCGTCCAAGCTGTAACTTCCCGGGGCCAAGTTTCTGCTTAAGCACCCAAATGTGCTTAAAGGTAGTATCATACTTTGGTTTTTGTCAAAGAAGTACAGATTCATGCGCAAAAATATCAAGGAAGATACAGTCACAGTCATCTGTGAAAATTTCAGTCCCATACGGTGCCCACTTTTTGAGAAAATCGTGGAAAACGGCCGCAGTATTTCTTAAGTCTTTTCTCTTTTATTTTTGATCTTTTAAAAGATGGGCGGGGCGGGGGGGGGGGGGGGGGGGTTAGACGGTATAGGGCATCGATGTTGCTTAACTATTGACATTGTGGATCCTTTCAACCATGTGCATTTCAATTTTTTTGAACCATGATTATTATTTCAACTAATGACCGAATCAAATGCATTTTATGCCATAAAGAAATACTGCCTTTCTGGTGCTTGCTTGTCCAAGGCCTGTAATCTCCAATGCCTGTCTGCGGTTTAACGACTGGGGACTATTCTGGTATAGAAAGATCGATGTCGCCTGTTATTCTTGGACTTCCTACCTGGCGCAATAACCTGTATATTCAACGTACAAACTATAAACCAGGGCACCTCGGCCTCTACTTGCCTTTAGGGGGTAATTCACCGCTTGAGGGCGTTGTTGGGCATAACGCATCTCCGAATAATTACTGAACTCGCATTGCCACTTCGTTCAACGAGTGTGGTTTTTAATTTTACCCAACCTATGACCACAGCCTGTGCCTAGAGTACCACGTGTGTGTATAGGTCCCTTTACGTATGGCTTCTGGTGCAAACAGTGTCGATCAGTACGGCATATGGTGGATGGCCAAGCCTTGTTGATGAAGCTAACACCAGGACGTCGACAGTGTGCTCAGTGGTGTGCATGAAGTTAAAAGGCTTGCGTGCGTTTGGTGGTAGGACTCTTTTGGTGAAGGCTGTCAGCCTTCAGGGAGCGATCAGCGACGGACGAACGTGCTGTTGAATCAACGCTGCACTCCAGCCGAGGAACGTTTAACACGAAGCAATTTACACGTCTCTCTTTGCCTTCTATACGGCGCCACATCCATCACCTTCTAAAGGTAAGATATAATACCCCGAGATCAGAACTGTTTTTGGTCTTTGTTTTACTATTATTTCTGGATAAATACACCATTTCAGGGGAAAATATTTTAACGAGTATGTTTCTACCAGCACCATCTTCATAATTATAATGAAAGTTATACGTAAATCTGTGAACATTTCTGTTTGGGTACGTTAACAATCCTAGTACTGTACCTTTAAACGTGAAGATCCTGCATGGGCGATTTATGCGGTCTAAAACCTGGAAGATATCGACAAAAGCTGCACCATTCGTCCCATTATAGCTAAACGTGAGATTCTTGTAACGTGAACGTATGCGACTTAACTGTGGTAAGTTGTGAAATGTTTGTATAATGAGAACAAAGTTAGACAAAGGGCAAACTATACGAAATCCATCGCTAATAGACAGTGAGCTGCGTATCACTGCTAGAATGAACTCAGAGAATTTGCAGAAAGTCTGAGCAATTTTGAAAGACGATTGGGTGCAGCGTGCGTATTTTATTCATTGTTTCAGTGGGTTTATGAATATTCTTTTATTCATTAAACCTTCGTATAGGGGAGCCGTATATAGAGACGTCCAGACAACATTATACAAACGTACCATTCAAACACCTGGGGCCAATTTCATAGAGCTGATTAAGCACCAAAATTGCTTAAGCATGAAAAATCTTCCATGATCAAACAGGATTACCAACCAAATTTTCATGTGATATGTTTACTGCTTTTGACTTGAATTCGGCCATTGTTTGCTCCGTGAACAGAACATTCACATGGAACTTTGGCTGGCATATTGATTTTGTTTACCAAGGTGTTTGGTGCCGAAGCAATTTGTGGCGCTTAAAGTTAAGCAGAGCTATGTCTATATATGGAGTGCTTATAACGTACACAGCTGCAATAGCCTGAACATGATGTGCCTTTTTAAGGCACGTACTGTTGAAAACCATAAAATGGTGCAACATCTTCAACGAAGGAGCACATGCAGCCATTACTCACAGGTTTGTTTTTAGACTCTGAGCTAAATCAGGATTCAGAGAAGGGTAAGGGTAACTGTGACATCTTAATGGCGTTCAGATTATTATGAATAATGTGTATTCTCAAGATGCTGTCAATGGGGCACTCAGAATATCCATCTTAATTTCTATCCCACTGGCTCTGACTTTCGACAAAGATAAATCCTGACGTATAACAATTTCCCTAATTCTGCCACCCTTTGTGTTGCATCCACAGTGACCTTTACGGCTGCCCCTAGCCTCTAAATCACGTTTTATTGATACTGTGGGTAAAGTTCGTCTGATAACAGTCCAGAATATTGCAACAATTCATATAAATTGCATCATTTTCAAAGGGCACATGTTAAGGACTTTTCCGACAGAATTTTGGTTACTTTACGTGTATAATTTGGTTTACTTACGTCTCGGATCAATGATTGCGCGTGGGCAGACGACTTGCAATTCACATAACAGGATCAGGGTAAAAGCAGCGTGGCCTCGCGCAATCTTAGCCCCACTTTACTATACACTGGTCGGACTTTGAAATTCTCCACAGCCTTAATCGATGTTTGTCGAAAAAAAAAAAAACGCGCGCCAAAAATCCGCCAAACAAAGACAGATGGGGTACATTACACTCTGTCCGAATAAGAAAATTCCCCAACGGAACTCTTGTGTGGATTCATTAAGTACTTTTATGTAACCGAATACGCTTATTTATTCCTGGTAAAAATAGACCTGTGCTTTCGTCTCTTTGTTTTGGGGATAATTATTGGTTATATCGTTTTTCACATTCGGTCGGCTCAGGTACTTCCCTGTAGATTTCACGAATTACCTCAGGGACCCAGTTCCAATCTTAAAACAATTCGCCGCTCATTTAATTTCAACATGACATCAGGGACTTCAAATTAAACCTTTTTGTACTTATGTGTATAAATGAAATCTTAACGTGATTTCCTTGAACTTTTCCATCAGGACCTATAATCATGAGTGTCTATTTTGCATTTCACTTAAGCTGATTGAATGGCCAAATCATGATGCGGCTTTTTATAACGAGAGTGAAGTATTTTTAAAGGTCATGATTGGTAACATTATACCCAAACAAATATGTTCTCAGATTTACGTATAAATTTCAGGATATGAAGATGGTGCTGGTAGAAACATACTGCTAAAATATTTACGCCTGAAATGGTGTCTTTATTAAGAAATTAGTCAAACAAAGACCAAAAAGGCTGCAGTGCTGTATATACAAATCAACAGGGTCACGAACTGATGAAATCTTTTAATTTGAAAATGTAAGGTGAATCTGACGCCCCAATCCCAAACAGAAACTCTCGTAAAGGCGATGTATCTCTTAACGGTTTTATACAGAGCTTTTAATGCACCGTTTTGGCATTGGCTTCTCCACGTGGTTTGCTGCTTGTTCACAAACTTACACTCTACTCTCTAAATACAAACGAGTGAAAAGGCACTCTTTGAAGAGTCATTATGGAGGACAACTCTTTTACCAGTTGTCTTGCACCGTTTTAGAGTGAAGTTTGCATCGTTTTGAATGATTTTCACTCTGGCCCAGTGTTTGATTCCCCTCTTCATATTTATAGCCTCTTTAAAGGTAGTATCATACTTTGGTAAGAAACCAAAACAGAAATGTTCACAGATTTACCTATAACTTACAGGGTATGAAAATAGTGCTGGTAGGAACATACCGTTAAAATCTTTCCGCCTGAAATGGTGTATTTATCCAGAAATTAGTAAAACAACGACCGAAAATCTTTTTTATCTTTTAAAGATAAAAAATGAAAGAGAAAAGACTTAAGAAATACTGTGGCCGTTTTTCACGATTTTCTTAACAAGTGGGCACCGTATGGGACTGACATTTTCACAGATGACTGTGATTGTATCTTCCTTGATATTTTTGCCAATGAATCTGTATTTCTTTGACAAAAACCAAAGTATGATACTACCTTTAATACCTAGAGTACATGGCTTTTAGCCTTGACTGTGTCAAGATGCATATGAAAACTCATGAATTAATATTTTGCCCCGGAAATAGTTTTTCTATACATAATACATGTACACATCTTCAATAGTTTGCTTGGCACTGAGTGCCTTTGAATATTATCCAGTATGAATGTACTTATAGGGAAGTATATACCTTGAAATATCTCTTAAAGTTAATATCATACTTTGGTTTTTGTCAAAGAAATGCAGATTCATGGGCAGAAATATCAAGAAAGATATAGTAACAGTCATCTGTGAAATTTCCAGTCCCATACGGTGCCCGTTTTGGGAAAACGTTTGCCCATGAATCTGTATTTCGTTGACATAAACCGAAATAATTATGATATTACCTTTAATTTATGATATCAATTCTTCGCCGGAAACGTCAATAACTACTTTTGAGGAAATATTTATGTTTGATTTGATTGTTGTCACCTTTTCATTATTTTATGCTTTTTGGCTTTGGTGTTTGAAAGCTAGATTATTTCTATGTCTTTGTATGGGTCTCTGTTTTTAGTTGTGTTTGATTTTTCGGTTCTGTCTCTCTTTGGTTGTCTGCTGCTGTGTCTGTCCGTCTGTTATGGTTATGAGCTAGCTAGGCGGAGCTTGCATGATTCCCGATCAGCGATCACCAATGTCTCTCCATGTGCTATACATTCGTGAATCATATTAATAACAGGCGCCAGTCTGCCTGAAATTAATTTAGGTAAGATATTGCTGGAGGATCATGACTACGAGGAAGACTAGATAAAATGTGCGAACCCAATACCACTCCGACATGAGTGAGCGTATGTCTTATATTCTGATCATTTCGCCCATATCCAATCTATTATTGTTTCCCAGTTAAAAAGTGGTATTGATTTCTTATAATGCCGCGTTATCCATAGGGGAATTTGGCGGGAAGAAAGCAGGCGGGTATTTTTCGCGCCAAAATATATTACTGCGCGGGGATATTGTGTTCATAGTTTCGGGTCAATACTTCATCATCTTCCATATACGACGTCGTGAAATCTAGCACACTTGAGCCCTGCAGTGCGATAGGCTCTTCGGGTAATCGAAATCGAAAAAATGGAAAATTGAATCTGCCAGTGTTTCCTTATGATATGGCACCGAGGGGATGGTCTTTTGTTTGGTTAGCAATTTAGAGTGTTTAGGGGCTACCGGGGATATGTCAAGATCACTGATACATGGTGTATGTTCCCACGATCTACTGTAGTCTCATTGCAGAACAGTGCTTTGGTGAGTAGCTGCGTATAGTCTTTGTTTTCTTTTGAAACTAGGCATGCTATTCCACAAAAGTTTTAGGTTATCTAATGTTTCTGTGCAAGTGTTGGGTATAGACTTGCGCATTGGTGGCTTATATACGCCATATACACGGTGTATCCATCTACTACATTCAAAGCAGTGCAATCAAACCGAGGCTTGGATTCAATGAAGTCTAGTCTGGTACCCGTTTCCCTTTTTAGAATTGGTGTTATCTTTTCCAACGGGTATACAACGAAGGCGAAAATATAAATATGCACTGTGAAGATAAGGCCTATTCATCAATCTACCTCGACCAAAACTTTCCTGATATTCGTATAGCCACGCAAAGCATCTAGTATATGATAGTCAACGTCACAACAAAATTATATGTATTTCAATACAGAAACACCATTCCTGCAAAACTTTAAAATCTACAAAATTTAATGCATTGTCAAAAAATATGAGAGCAATATTCAGCCGAATTGACTAGATCCAGTTTCATCTTAAGTTGCCTTAGCAACAGGATTCTAGCAAAGAGGACAGCGGGAGCGACAAATAAACCCCTGAAATGTCACAGATTGAGGAATCGGATTACGTTGACCGATTATGCATACATCAAAATGTACTCCAAAACGTGCGTTGGGCCAAATAGGGTGCATTAAGACGCAGACATGTCGATTTTACCCAATTCAGCAACAGCCAGTGTTAAAATAGACGCACCAAGAGAAGAACTCCAATCTCATTGGTTGATAACATGATCACACTTTTTTTTTTCAAAAGGAGACGACCCGAAGCTAAGGTATATAATTATATAGCAGCATATGTCAGTGTGGTCTCATTGCACACTAGTGGCCAGCGGTACACTTGGCCTATTTAGACAGTTGCAAAATGTGTGATATACGGAGTGAAATGCAATTATCGCATCACAAAAAAGCAGTTTGTTGAGAAGGGAAAGTGACAAAGAAAAAATTTTTGTGCTTACAGATGATAAGAATATTCGGTAGCATATTTGCATATGCCTATTTCAAGAGGTATCGCCTCGAATGCACTCTGTTATTCATTTTGAGATGACTGAATAGACTTAGCGCTAAAGAGGGCTTGGGTACTTGTTTACGCTGATGTTTTAATTGCATTCATGGACGAGAGAGCTATCTCATTACAGAAATAACATGAGAACAAACAGGTTCCTGTCAAGCACGTAAGCAAACAATAAACTACAAAATCAAACAGACAAACAGTGGCACAAAATGATGGAGAAATTAAACGCACAAGCAATGCAGAGGGCACACGGGAGACTAGAGAGCACACGAGCGATATTGAGAGCACACTTGCGACATTGAGACCACATTTGCGATATTGAGAGTTGAGAGTACACGAGCGATATTGAGAGCACACGAGCAATATTGAGAGCACACTTGCGATATTGAGAGCACACGAGCGGTAAAGAGAGCACACGGGCGATATTGAGAGCACATGGGCGATAAAGAGAGCACACGGGCGATATTGAGAGCACACGGGCGATATAGAGAGCACACGAGCGATATTGAGAGCACACGGGCGATATAGAGAGCACACGAGCGATATTGAGAGCACACGGGCGATATAGAGAGCACACACGCGATATGGGGAGCACACGAGCGATTTAAAAAGCACTGACCAGCGATATAGAGAGCAAGTGTAGGCTTATACAACCAAGGTATAGCTTGAGTATACTCGGGAATACGAGCCAGTCTTTGTGCAGTTTGTCGAGTTCCAGTTCGCAGTGGATATAGACTGAATTCGATCGTCTAGAACACAATCATGGAAGATTTTCAGAAAGCTAGCTATTTCACCTTGAAGGCACAGAACACACGATTCACGTTCACCCCCGTCTCCAGCCTCCCCAACCCTAATCTGCGCAAATAACTTAATTTGGTATTTGGGTAATTATAACTTCGCCAGACCGCAATTTCGTTAAGGGATCATGTTACCGGGAAATTGAATGGCCCAGGCGAATCGTGTTTGACGACCAGACAGTACATAGGCTTTTTAAGGGACGCGGTGAAAACTGAGAAGCAAACATGAATAGAAGTCGGCTTGGCAAAACGGAGATGTATTTACACAGCTCAGATTGAAATGTTATATGGATGGAGACTCGATACTGCAGAGAGTCTCCATTGTGAGACTGGTAAATATCAAGAATATTTAGATATGTGATTTTGGGTTTTACTTAATATAGCAACGGAAAAATGGCATCTTCGCGACCCTACAGGTCTTGCCCTTACATATTTTAACAAAATTGTTCATTGGGTCGACGCCCTTTGAATTTAATGTTACCATGGCAATTCATGAACCTAATTCCGCAGGATCAATACATTATGTCAAACTCAGATGTTTGCCTCGGACCACTGCAAAGACACAAAATACTCGGTGGGTTGTGACGTATAGCTGTTTGCGCATGTTTAGAATGAACTCGTTTTGCACCGGGGGCCTATTCCAAACCTCAGCTCCGGCTCAGGCTCCGGATAATTGCGTCTATATCTCAACTGTATAACAAACATGAAAGTTCACAGTTGTCGATGTTAATACAGAATGATTCCAAAATTGATTTGAATTCATTGTCGTCTGTTTCGCGCCGTTTTTGTGCCCGTGCAGCCAGGTTACATTTCCTTCGCAATTAAGCGTTCCGAATACCCAAAGGAATCGCAAATAATAAGCAAGAATATCTGAAGTTACCTCGTCTGTATTTTTCGATCATCAGAGATTGTTTTCGCGCCTTGATTGATAATTGACTGTGCTATTAGTGAGTTTGGACCATGCAAGCAGGTAGTTAATTCATAATGTTAAATCACCCACATATTCGTCAACAGCAGAAGTCTTGGTCCCTAAACGCCACAGGCATTGAGCAAACATTTTGAAGATTGCTTTCACCTGTGACGGAAAACACAGCAAAGACATTTTATACCTTAAACACGGACTTAATTTCCGGAACGTACGTGAGTATTGTGGTGCCCAGACAAACTTAGGTGCTTTTCACGTGGGTGTATGATTATATTTCGCAAATATACTCACGTACAAACAAAGTTGGTAAAGAAAAAGACAGAAATAACTAGATGTTGCACACTTGAAGGCCATTTGTGTACTTTTATGCCGTACTTTGCCCTAAAAAAATGTAACTTACGCATTTGGATTTGTACACTTTCCAAACAAAAACTAATAACCACATTACAAGATTATTCGTGATTATGCTAGCTGCCGAAAGTAGAGACAAATTGCGAGCATGTGCTGTCATAGTTTGAGCGTTCTTCTACTAAATTGGAGTGCATTACAATGCATACATTTTTACAGAACAGAATATTTGACAAGAAAGACACGTGTTTGTAACCATTTAATGAGATGTAATGTTATTTGATCGCAAAGAGATAAACTGACGCCAAGTTCGTTGGAACGAATAGCTGTCTTGAGAATCGCTGGAGATCAAGTTGAACCATGTGTGCAACTAAGACAGACCAATGTTGTCATATGCTAGATAGATGACGCCGAACATCAACATTTAACCAGGGGCAAACTTCATGGAGTTGTTAAGCACACAAAATTTGCGTAGCACAAAATGTCTTGCTCAATTAAACAAACCACCATTAAAAAAATCCTTTTGATATTCATGGTCAGCAAACAACAGTCATAAGTGAAACAAATTCATAGTAATTTGGTTGTTAATCCTGTTTTTATTGAGACAAAATCTTCATGGTTAGCAACTTTTTTTGGGGGGGGGGGGGTGTTAAGCAGGGCTGTGAATTTGGCCCCTGAATGAAGATTTTATCGTTTCCTTGTTGTTTATGGAAGAAAATCTGTAATCTGTGATTTAGTTGCTTGCCTTTTATTTGGGATGTTAGCTTGCTTGATTTTTCCTCGGGGGTTTAATTCAGTGTTTTTTTATCACTCGGCCGCTCGATTCGTTATTGTTGTGAGCTTGTATGTCGTTTTTTCTGCTGTTGAAGTATTTCTTATAATGGTGTTTAATTTCTTCTAATTAATTATTTACTCTAGAAACTATATAAACAAATCCCAGCATATTTTGAGCAATTAAATGTCACTTTATGTCGGCGATGGCTAGACTTGATAAAAAAAATGCAACATTCAGCGCATGCGCAAAACTGAAAGGTTAATTGGCAAACTGTTTGCCGAAAGGTCTCTCCTGTTGTTGTGTGTAAAGTCCGCTGTACTTTGAGGCGCGTGAGGGATGTTAATTGAGCAAAGTGTGCCACCAGCTGTAAAATGGACGAGTCCGGGTTATTGTAATGAAAAGCCACGAGTCGGAATGATGGATGCACGTAATTTATTGCCATTTGTTATGATGGAATGGTTTATTTATTTGTTTATTTTTTCTCGATGAAAGTTTCTCTGCTCGGCGGTTTAGAAATACCGCTCTGGTTAACTGTCAATGCGAGGCTGGGACGGCCGGGGAATCGGGATATGACCTACAGTATAGTTCCTTGCTCTGCAATATGCCTGTGGCAACTCTGCATAAGTTGTTGTTTCTACTTCTCACGGTCCGTTTGTGGTGCATTGAGAGACGAGCAAAATTGTTTGATTCTTTTTTTTTTCTTCTTATTTAGTCCGCAGCGGTGTCAGAAGTGGGATACACCGCTGGGTACATACGGTACTGCCAAGTCAAAACACGTGCGCAGTCCATCCACTGTGTGTTTCTTTATTCAATTACTCGAATAGAATGAAATTATTGGATGAAAACCTGATGCCCCGGCTGCCATGATAACGCTTTTATAGACTCTGACATGAGAGTTCGTAGTAGTATACATTCATCGTGTTCACTTTTATTTGCATGCATCTGAGTTTAAACTTCAGGGAAATCCACAGTTAGACATCTGATGGACCTGTGATTCCAGATCTCATTAGAGGGCGCTACTGTGATCAGTTAATTCAGAGAGTGTCTTGGTAAGGTATTTCGTGTGATCTCAAAATTAGGCCTCATTCAATACAGCTGATCGTTGGTTAGAATGATGTTGTTTTATAATTTTATAACGTTGGTTTTGCTATACAAGTTGACGTTTGGTGCAATAATTGTCAGAATACTAAAGAGGCCACGCCTTCCCTTTTGTAAAAAGGGAAGCATTTTCATTTAATGGGTACAATCTCAATTGGGATTTCTCTCTTTCATTGAAGCTATATACATGGAGTGGTAGCAGGAAAGCTGGTAATAACTAGATCAGCCAAGAAGCTATCGAGAGCACGGCATCACACAGCTCTCAACGAACAAACTGCATCTCGTCATAGCTACAGCAACATAATAAAACATCCTAGCACATTGTTGTCAAAGACGAAACAGAAATGAAGTTACATTTTCGAGGAATAGAAGACAAAAAATCGACAAAAATGTCGAACCGGGACACAAAATGTAATTACTAAGATCGAACATTCTGAGAATCAGAACGGGCAGTATTGTGAAAATTGCTTTCGTCGCCCGTGGTCAGAAACCTTAATTTGAAGGAATAGAGCGGACGGATATGGCCATGTGCTCCCGGTAATTATAGGTTGTTTTGTTCTAGCGTGTGCGTCTTCGCGGAAACGTTTGGCTTCGTGGCGAGTGAGTTTAGTAGAACACGCACCTAGTTCTGTGAATAGCACATTGACCTAGTGTCACTTGAGCTGACAGGTGTCTCCAGCCGACATTTCCATATTATCTTGAAGATCTCCAGAATTGTCTCAGGTTTGAAATATGAAAAGGTAATATCATAAGTATTTTGTATTCTGTCAAAGAAATGCAGATTCATGAGCACAAATATCAAGACAAATACAGTAACAGTTATCTGTGAAATTCCCAGAACCATACGGTGCATACTTTTTGAGGAAAGAGTGAAAAACGCCAATGGTACTTTTAAAATCTGTTCACAGGATTTTTGATCTTCCGAAGATCAAAATTGTTTTCGATCATTTGGTTTCACTATTTCCTGGATAAATACAGTATTTCAGGCAGCAATGTTCACGGTATCTACCATCACCATCTTTATACCATGTATAAGTTATAGGTAAATCTGTGAAGATTTCTGTTACGGTACGCTACCAAAGTATGATAGTACCGTTAAGACAGAAGAACAGTACCAAAGTGGAATATATAGAAAGCTTTCACCAGTCTGTATTCAGTAGAAATATCAAATTTATCTTGTTCGAAATTTACCCATTTCGTTGTGAGACCATAATTATTTTTGGTGCTAATAATTGAACTGAAACGATTGATTTAATTTTGCAAGGAATGTTTGGATACATTACCGCGCTCCTTTCATTTACTGGCCTATTGGTCTAAGAATACGTATCATCATCTTTAAAACAAAAAGTAACGCGTGATAATAAATTAGAACAATATTATAATAAAAACGAATTTGACTCAGAAAATGATGACAAAACAGAATCAGCAAAATATCGATGACCCAGGAGTATAATTCTTCCCCTGGTTGTGAAGCTAATGTTTCTAGGTGCCACTGTGACGCCAACATCCAAAACATATTACGACTGTAGCAACCTTCCCGTTCCCAAATTAAGCCGCCATACAAGCCGTCATAACCTTTAAATTAAGAAGTCCTTTACGAAAATCAAATCCCACAAGTCTGGTACCTCGCCTTCTCTCTGCAGTCTCTTACCTCGTTTCTATCTTCCTGACTGGTGATGAACCGTCTGGCACCATTCATTTATCCACGGACGTTGCTTGTGCCAACAAAGCGGCTTCAAGTGCCCTTCGCTAAGCAGGTGTATATACACCTTGCTGTAAGCTCCATCGGGTCTACTAAGTCAGTGGCTAGATGGTGGATAATACCGAACAGACTCTGGGTAAACCTAATGTAGTTGTTCCAGCCTGTATTCTGCAACTCGGTCCAGCCTATATACTCTCCCTCAAGTTGTCAAGTTGGGGAGCCAGTTCGTGGAAGGAAATGATATGATTAACTAGCCGTATGATCAATTGCTCAGACAGTGAAATACCGAGAGAAGAAAAAACACATAATACGAAAGAAAATGACGCCTTGATTTCAAATCACTTGGCGAACAAAATGCCATCCGTTGCTTCGTGTTTCTATCGGCGTCTGGGAAAACTAAGTGGGTTACGAAACGGAAGCTCAGGCTCCGGCTTCATTTCGTGGATCCATTCTGAAATAATGAGTATCAAAATAGAGACCTTTGGCTTCGGTTCGGAAGTATTCTCTGGTCGGAAAAGGAAAACAGAGCTTCAGCTTCAATGAAAACCACAACCTTTTGGAGAAAATGTTTTGTGTTAAGGAACAACATGAGTTTTCAGTGAGTAGTTTCGAGGCTCAAGTGCGAAGCTGCAGGCCCATGTTAATCCTGGAACTACCTCTTGGCTCACACACTAAATGAGGTTTACTTGAGGTATAATGATAGCGCACCCTTAATGATAGCCCACGAAGCACTAACATGCATGCATCTATGACCTTCTCGAAACGGAGGCAGGCTCCCTTTCGTGAATCCATTCTAAAATAACGGGTATCAAATAGAGCCTTTTGGCTGTGGTTCGGAAGTAGATTCTCTGATTTGAAAAAGAAAACAGAGCTTAAGCTTCAATGCAAAGCCAAAACCTAATTTGTTTAGCCATGGATGACAGAGCCTATTTAAGCCTGAACCTGCAAGAGCTTGAGCCTGAGCCTCGGTTTCGTAATTTATTTATTTATTTCTTGTTTACCCTAGGGTTACCTCTCAGTGAAACACTGTTTTCCAGAGGTGCCCAGCATTTACAATATGAATTACATGTATGAAGGATGGTGCTACATGTGACCGAGTAGCATGCTTTCATGGGCGCCCTTTGGCAGCCAGCCACATCAACCCATATAATGATCACGGGGCACAGCTTAATATCGAAAGTGTTTGGTTTTTGCGGAGGGAGGAAAACCGGAGAACCCGGAGAAAAACCATTGTAGCATAGGAGAGTACCTAGATGCACAACTCTACTCACATATGACCCAAGCCAGGATCGAACCTGGGCCACATTGGTGAGAGGCGATCGAGTGTCTAACGCACTTTGTCACCCATGCCCCCTCGTAAGCCTCTAAGAACCAATCCCTGCTTACGGATTTAATATTCTCAAGTATATTTCTTACCATTTTCGATGCAATTATACACTGTGCATTTCATAGCAAAAGTGAGAAAGTTGAGAAAACTATGCTGTAAATCTGTGCATGGAGAAACGCACGTCACTAGGCCTGAAACCTCATCAGCAGAGAGATTTCCATAGAGGATATATCGTTATTCACCGACTTACAGCATCTTATATTTCAGTCACGCTCTAAGGTGTCATGAGGACTGAATTTAATTCAAAATGGATCACTGACATGTTGACCCAATTCTTTTTTTTAAAAGATTTTAATTCGACACGAGAAATCCTTGAATATTTATAGAAATACGGTAATATGTAGGGATATAGTACACAGCAACTCCTCAATACAAACTTCTCATATTTCACTGAATTATGTTTCCTTTGAAATTCGGACTATGAAGAGGGATAGTAAATCTTTTTATTGAATCCAAAATCTGGGGCGTACTTCAGGTATGCTGTCATTTTTTCGCATTGGATCAAACTAAATACCCACATTCATGTCTATTATGTGCTATTTATATACCGGTAGGCTACTAGTTGAAGAAACTGAATGTGTTAAGCGTTGAATTACCCAATTTACGACGGAAAATTGATACTTAAGCGGACAATGTAGGTTTCAAGTTCGCCACAAAACTCTCAATCGCTACAATATTTCCCCCTATTTATACTGTATCACATTTTTATAGGTCAGACTGGGACTGGAGCAATCTCATAGAAGACGTACTTAGAATGAAATAATATAGCCACAAGTACAATTACTACTCCAGTGTTTCATCCAATCAGCACAGAACATTTTCTGAAACGTGAGACTTGATTGGCTGTAATCATTAACAGGGGACCGCCATCTTGCACCGTTTGGTATAGAGAAGTGGCGCTTTAATATCGATCAATTTTGGTGCAATTTTCACCGAGCCGCTTGGGAAACGAATAAAAATAACAGCTCCAAACGCCTGATCCTGTCAAGTGTTCTCCCCCCAGTTGTTAATTTGTTTCAGTAATCAAATTTGAGAGGGAACATAACCTCAGCCAAGAGCCCGTGGAATAGAACAATTAGACGGGTAATTGCACTGCTTATTGGACGAGTAATTGAAGATGCCATGTGTGCTGGCATTTGCAAGAGGGAGGCGGTTAATTTCGTCAGCGAGACGAGTGGTTCGCGTCCCCCTTGCCACATATAGCATAAATAAAGCCACCAATTACTGCGCCGTTTTTCTGGTCGGTTGGTCTTAATCCAAACCTAGATATTTCAGCTGAACTCTTATACAGTTTCAAGTATCTATTCTGCCACACTGCATCGTGATTGCCTTTTTTTCTAAGTGGCTTCGTCAGCTCAAGATGATACACCTCAAAGAATTAGAAGTTGATGGTACGTCCCGTAAAAGTGATTTAGGCATCTATACAGGTGCATTTTCTAAGCAATCTCCGGTGCGTGTTCTATATTAAGACCTCTGTATTCGACATTGGCGTAACTAATACAGCGGGAACCATCATACCATGCCGATGACATATTCCATGATCTTGGTTATCTATCATTCTACATTCTCACCCATCGGAGCCACAATGTACTGATTTCTGTGTGAAGCCACTGCATGAGAAATGTTCGGCCACCTTTGTGACAGTTACTCAGATTAAAAACCTGAGATGGATCACTTTGCTAGAATCACTTTCATTCTAGTCTAATGAATAATAACGGTGACCTTTCGTTCAGTAATCATTATTTTCAGGTCTCTCCTTGAATTAAAAAACAAAATCTCTTTGTGGGGAATGAAAATCTATTGTCTGAGCTTTCAGTGGCAATGTATGAGTAAATGCATCAATTATTGTAGTGGATTTATTTGAAACTTTCTTGAGTGGAAGATGATTTTAAGCAAGTTATATTAGAAAGAGCGTCTGCTATTCATGTGCAGAGATCAATAAGCAAACCAGAGGCGAAATGTTTTGAGTTTATCATAATTGTTATCAATTTGGGAATTTGTTAGCTGCTGAAAGTCACATCAATGTTTACGTATTTTATTCTACGGTTTAATTTGTACATTTATTTATTCGTTGATTTAATTATTAAATAATCAAATCTGTCCTTTTCTAAAGTTTCTTGAATTTATCGAGTGTTCTTGAAGTGTTCATATTTGTAAACGTTGTGTCTAAACTTTAAGACGCATTCAGGTTAGTTTCTTCTTTAGTTGAGAAGGTGGAATCTTAATTATCCTGAAAATGATAAGAAAACATGTTAATGGCAAAATCTCAAAATGTACAGAACTCTGCACATATACCCCTCAGTGTAAGGCGTTTACGAAACGGAGGCTCAGGCTCAGGCTCAGGATCCAGTTCTGATATCCATAATATATGCTGAAAATATAGGTTGTGGTTTTTCATTGAAGCTGAAGCTCTGTTTTCCTTTTTAAACCAGAGAATCTACTTCTGAACCACATCCAAAAATCTCTACTTGGATACCTGTTATTTCAGAATAGACTCGCGAAATGGAGCCTGAGACGGACCCAGAGCCTCCGTTTCGTAAATGCTCTCAATTCCGAATTGTGACGCAAGCACTACACACAAATAATTTTCTTAACACACTGTGCTTAAACTATGCAATAATAAACGAATATAATCATCAAATAGCCACAATAATAAACGACGTCAATTGTTCTGTTCTGACTATTTTTATTGTTCCGAATTAGATAATGACGTATATCACTGAAGCAACAGACGCAAATTGTCTAAAATTGAATCCATTTCGACAAATCTTCTATCAAGCTAGGACCATTGGGACCTTGACTGCGAGTCAGATGGCCATCCCACTAAATCCCCTACCTCCCCTTCGACTAAAAATACTGGACACAATTAAGCCTCGGAAAATTGTTAACAAAGATGTACACGATGACATTATCACGGCTGGCATCACCGGGGAACAAGTGGAGGAAACGCGGCGTGCTAAGTGATTGACTCGGGGCTTATTGCACTGGATGGTCTTATAAGTGCACGTGGGGCTAAGCTTCCCAGATAACAAGCCAAACCCAAGGCCAAAATAAAAATTATAAATGAAAAATGGCCTCTCTATAGCAATTTTTTTTACTCAAAAAATGTGAAAAGGGGAAGAAAATGGGGCAATTTTAAAGGAGAGGCAGAAAAAAAAGGTCACGTTTTGATTTCATTCGAAAATGATGTTTCTATTCAATCTAGAAGGGATTGATCGTGGTATTATTCGGCCTCTGGCTGTCAGGCCAAAGTAAAGACATTTGAAAATAAGTATTTTGAAATTGGTCCCTTAATAAGATGGGATAGCCCTGTTGCGTCGTGCCAAATCTTCCTCCATCTTCAATTAAATTCCATTTGCCCGCATGTCATCTCCTTCAAAAGGAAAGCGTAATTTAAATCACTTCTTCGTTTGGCCGTTATATCCCCACTCATTTTGGAGGTCACACTACTCACATTGCTATACATGAATGAACGATTTAATGAGAAACATGTCAAAATCTGCTCGGTACACTGACTGTTCAAGACTCCAAGGATACGCGTCAACTGAAACAGAACCAAATGCGTGTGAGATGCGTCTGACACGTGTCTTAAGATAAGCTCTCTTAGCTCCTGCTTCGAGTATCCAAAAATGAAAAGGAATGGGAGAAAATTCCTCAGATTGTTCACTATTTGAAAACCTTAACAGCTTTTATATAATACCAAAGTTGAGGCTTTACAATTTTCGTTGTCCGTAAGGTTGTAACATCTTTTACTTACAGGCGTGCATACCCGATCCCATGATTATACAAAATGGTATGCAGTAATTTAGATTCCCTTCCGAGGATTTACTATGTGATAAATGAACTTGAGTACAGCGAGTTCGTACGTAGTGTGTAACACTCGGAGATAGAATGGGTGACATTCCTAGGGGATTGACGAAACTGAGGCTTAGGCTCAGGCTCCGATTCCGTCATCCGTGCTGAAAATATAGGTCGTGGTGTTTCAATGGAGCTGAAGCTCTGTGTTTCTTTTCAAACCAAAGAATCTACTGCCGACCCACCCCAAAAGTCTTTATTTTTATACCCGTTATTTTAAAATGAATTCACGAAATGGAGTCTGAGTCTGAGTCTGAGCCTGAGCCGGAGCCTGAGCCTGAACCTGAGCCTGAGCCTGAGTCTGAGCCTGAGCCTGAGCCTGAGCCTGAGCCTGAGCCTGAGCCTGAGCCTGAGCCTGAGCCTGAGCCTGAGCCTGAGCCTGAGCCTGAGCCTGAGCCTGAGCCTGAGCCTGAGCCTGAGCCTGAGCCTGAGCCTGAGCCTGAGCCTGAGCCTGAGCCTGAGCCTGAGCCTGAGCCTGAGCCTGAGCCTGAGCCTGAGCCTGAGCCTGAGCCTGAGCCTGAGCCTGAGCCTGAGCCTGAGCCCCCATTTCGAAAAGGCCCCTAGTAAGGATTTGTACGGGAATTTGTTTAAACAAAGGTCAAAGGCTGCCAAAGCCTGGAATTTGAACGTTTTACCACTAGAGGGCGCCCCCTCAATGTTGACACAGTTACGACAACAATGGGTCATTTAACAGGTCACAAAATGCGCCGTATTTTTGAACGCAAGGGGGCGCTGTTAGGTACAAATTTATTTACTTTCTGGGGGTATGGTCCGATTAATTGTCAATTGAGCAGAGGTCGTTTACGGACAATTTTGTCTTTTGGGATACGATAGAAGTGTATATTGTTACTACGACATGTACGAGTTGTCTTCTCACACAGCGGTACACAACAACAACGCATTGTCAAATGACCCCCGGAAGTAATTCGAAGCGCCCTCACTCGTTCAAAAATACCGCGCATTACTCAGTTACGTTAGGTTGAAACAGTGGTTCATCTTCATCAGTCTAAAAATGACGAGAGGGCGTGGTACTACTATATACAGCATTATCACATGAGGTGTATTTATACTGGTTTCCATTGTAGGTTGAACTTGACAGCGACAATCTTAAAAAGCTTACGATTCAAAATCAATGTATGGCCTTATAGTCAACATGCAATGTAGTTAGGAAACTCTTGAAATTTACTGAAATACCGTATACGGTTTACCAATGTCCACTGTTTCAGACGTCGGATACCTTTAATGCATAATATTGTAGTCGCTCATCTATGAACTGAATTGCGTGCCTGCAAATTTCTTCCCTTTTTTTCTGAGTTAAATTTCGAGTCTACGGTAATGGGGTCGAATATTGACGCGACCGAGAAATCAACCTGGAACTTCGAAAGATTCCTTGTGTTAAACGACACGACAAATTCATGATTTTCCTGTCTACAGGATGATTGCAATAAAGCCATGGCATGCACTGGTCAATGCATAATGTGTATGGTCTTATATTATACAGCTATTGCTCGCCATGTGGCGCCAGCTGGGAGCAACTTTACTCTGTCTAAACAGTCCTGTAGAAACGGGTCAATGGGATGATTTGATGTAAATTGCTGGCCCATCTACCGGTACCGCAATTTGTCTTCTTTTCTTTTTCCCCTCTTTTTCTTTTCCCAGCTTACAGTTTATCCATTTTGTGGCCTTTCTCAAAGGTCGTCTCCGGCTCAGATTTCGGCTCTGTATAAATCAATATGCTGAAAATATAGGTTGTTTTCGTTGAAGCTTAAGCTCAGTTTTCTTTTCCGAACCAGAGAATCTACTTCCGAACCGCAGCCAAAAGTCTCTATTTTGATACCCGTACGTTTTAGAATGTATCCATGAAATGAAGCCCGAGCCTGAGCTTGAGCCAAAGCCGTTGCCGAGCTTTGAGAGATGCCCCCGATGAGGTAAAAGTTGTAACACACTGAGGATTGTATTTCCGTGTGGTCGTGTTTTCATGAGTCGTGAACAATACGACGGAGGTCGTTCCATTGTGACAGTTTGTGAAACCGTCTGGGCGTGCCCATACAATCAGGCACGTATATATTCCAAAGGAATAAACACACTGCAAAAGAAAATCAAAGAATGTTGTTAAAGCATCATCATCATTTAAAAAAAAAAATGTTTTCCCCAGGGATTATTTGCCAAGTTCGCAGTCAATAGCGAAGGTCTTCCTGTCTTTCATATGTTTACACAAGGCATAGTATATGATTACACAGGAGAGGCGGAATCTATTTCAATGCACATTACTTTCTGTGTTTTTCTACTCATGCCATTATGCAGTGACATAATGCTATGCCGTTTACTTCTGGAACTGTATGCACTGAATCCGCTGACTTTTCAAAATAATGAACGATCTGCATTTTGTATCAAATGCCGTTCTATAGTGGAAACGCCAATTCAGGCAGATATAAACATGAATTTGGTTTGTGTACTGCTTACAATGCAGTGATAATTATTTTGTTTGCTTTTACGATCAACTTTCGAAGGTTTTATTTTGTTATGTCACACGTATTATACAACTTATCTTAAAGGGCATAATACAACATTGGTAACAAACCAAAACATAAATGTTCACAGATTTACGTATGGGTATAAAGACGGTAATGGTAGAAACATATAGTAAACATGGTTTTGTCTGAAAGAATAAAACCAAAAGATTCGTTCTTTGAAAGATTGGAAATGTGACAGAAAACGAAGTTGGCGTGACAATTCAAAGTTTTTCCAGCTTAAAAAAAAAATGTTTCCAGTGATCGATTGAGCAGAAGATTTCACAGGTTTAATTTTATTCCATGACAAATTGAATTATGAGCAGTCTGCGGCTGCTTTGTCAACCAATGTTGTTCATACCCTTTAATACTTAAATTAATCGTTGTCCACAATAACATTGCTGAGTACAATGTACGTTGATGTTCTATGCTTTACCAAAAGTGAAGATTCTGACGTGTAAACATGATATATTCTGTTTTCACATAATTTCTATACTTCTCGCCGTCAAACTGGCACACAATCATAGACCTCTCGGTGAATTTAATATTCATTGATTCGTTCCAGAGGCTAGCCTTTTGGATCAAGAAAGTGTCGGACACAAGTCCTTCGCTGACAGAGAATTGAAAATCAGGCGACATGGACTGAAAGAAAAACAAGAAAGAGAGAAAAATGTCTGAAACTCAGGCGTCACATTTCAGTTGGAACGGACTTTGTGCATAAAATACTGATATTGAGGGACATTATTCGTCGTTTGTTAGCCTATATAATGTAGGCCTATATGCGTTCCGTCTTGGGCATGAAAGAAACGCTTCAGGGCTTTGTAAACTCATAACAAAAGACGTTCTATAAATAACTTTTTTGATTTGATTAGATTGAATTTTGATATGTCAGCTCAAAAAGCCTGATTAGGTTCTCTTTGATCTTTGTTCAACCGGCAGGGGGCGTCTTTTGTTGGCAAAGCAAAATGATGCATCACTCCATCTCGGTGTCGTTTGGCCTAAACTAAATTAAAGATGCAAATATCATTCTGACGTTATTGAAAAGAGTTATACTCCTCGACGTTTATAAACTTTTTGTGATAAGTCTTAATTTAATTTGTGGATGTTTATGAGACTATAGGCCTTTTCAAAACGGAGGCTCAGGCTTAGGCTCAGGCTCCGTCAATCATAATACTGAAAATTCATTCAGGCTAAAGCTCTGTTTTCCTTTTCAAACCATAGAATTTACTTCCGAATCGCAGCCAAAGGCCTCTTCTTTGATACCCGTTATTTTAGAAAGGATTCACAAAATGGAGCCCGAGCCTGAGTCTGAGCCTTAGCCTCCGTTTCGAAAAGGCCCTAGATGAATGCAGCAAGTAAGTGCCTTGTGCGCTAAATCATTATAAGGATACCTCGTAGTGTGAGCCTCTCTTATAAGAGGTAGCTCCAGGATAATCGTAGGCCTGCAGCTTCGTACTGGAGCCTTGAAACCACTCAATGAAAACTCGTGTTGTTCCTTAACACAAAACCACCCCTTTCCTTCCAAAAGTTGATTAAATTCTGTCCACCATCATTATTTACTGTTCCTCTTTATGAAATGATTAATTCCTGCTATTCAAAACTCTCCAATTCAGCCGTTCCGAGGCGATCCAATTCAGCGGCAATATCGTCCCTTTGTACCCCTATTGCTGAGCGAGTTTACCCCCTTTAAGGCTGATGCGTCGAGGGCCAGAAGTACGATAGAGGACGTTTATTTTCGGAGCAGGTGAAGTGGATGAAGCCATAAATTACTGCAATACGTGATTGAGTTTGCCACCAATGAACAACACTGTATAATCAGCACCAGGGCAGCTACCAACGCACCCACACTAGAAACACATGCCGCTACATCAAACACACCCAGCGACTTTAAGTACACCACATTGAATTAATATTATTGATTTTGCTAAAAAGTTCCATATTTGGATTTCTTATTAACCCTGGTCTGCCTTCTTTTTACCTTGGCAAGCACCTCTTGTTGAAAGAGCTAGCTGGTTCTGGCTGTGAATATTTCTGATTGAGATAGAGACCCTGGAAAGGTACTTGTATACTGGCTCTTAAGTGTAGAGAGAATTTTTATCCCCGACGGCTGTTTGATATCAGGGTTAAGGCTGGCCAGCTTGCTTGATAAATATAGGAGATTTATTTAAAAATTACTGTCTCGATCGGCAGTAATCCTACATTGAAAGATTTCAGCAAAGAGTAAGGGAATTCGACGAAAATAATTTGCGATACAAGAGTGAGGTAATTTTGTGGTGTCTGTCTTAAAACCACTCCAGTTGCAGCAGGATGCTATGCAATATTTGTTTTTAACAGTTAGCAAACCAAATAAAACTTTGTGGGTGAAAATTGTCATTTAAAAAAGTTCAGAACGTTTGTCTGTGCGGTTATGGTGGATATGCATCTGCGGCCGCAAATAGCACACAGGTCTATGGAAATGGCTGCAGTCACTGGCTAGTGGCTGCCATAGGTAGATGTGTAATTTGCAGCCGCAGCCAGAGAATTGGGACACAGCCTTACTGTTTTTATCAGTTAAATAGAGAAAAAATGTGCACGCTTTAATCAAATAATTTTTCACATCATTTAACACGTTTTGTAAACGAAGAATTTGAGGTCAAGCCCAAATTCATACTAGCCATTTACTCGATACGTTTTCTTAGGCCCATCTTTTTCATGATTGCGACTATAGTTTATGACTTGATTTTTTTAAAGGTCATTTCATACTTTGGTTTTTGTCAAAGAAATGCAGTTTCAGTCCCATATTGTGCCCATATTATTTTGAGAACATAGTAAAAAACGGCCACAGCATTTCTCTTTTATTTTTATATTTAAAAAATACAAAATAATTTTGGTTATAGGTTTGACTCTTTTCTGGATAAGTACAGCATTTCAGGCAGAACATTTTTAACGGTATGTTTCTACCATCACCATCTTTATATCCTGTAAGGTAATTCTGTGAAGATTTCTCTTTTGGTATGCTACCAAAGTATGATACTACCTTTAAAATGACGTTTTCCTTTAAATCTCCACCCCCCCTGTTTCCTGAAAGCTAGCTCCGCCCCTGGTTTGTCAGTTGTAGAATCCAAGACATTAAGTTACAGATTCACCATGATAATGTACTGAACTCTCTATATAGCGTGATATACAATTGCACGCCAGCCACAATATACAATCTTCCTCTTGAATTGATATGCGTTTGTATCATTCGTAATAATAAAAAAAAAGCAATATATATACTAAACTGGAAAGGATATATTTGCGGCAGGCTCGAATCAAGGCTATAAGCTCTCAGAAAAAATTCAATTTAGTGCCAGGAGACATGGAATTCTACACCGTGTGACCGCCGATAATTCCCCGTCCAAATGCAATACTGAGCCCTGCTTGCTCTTGATAACAAAATATATTCTGCAACATTTTCATCTGCGGTATATATGCGAGGCGATCTGGTTCAGGAAAAAACCTGCAATGCTCCGGGATTTCTGCGCCATGTTTGTTCATGTCAGTGCTGTTTCCAACTTTTATCCAAATTGTGCATTTTATTCTCTCATATCATTTTTATTTTATATTATTTTATTTTAGGTTATATTTTTTACCTTTTTGCTGTTGGTGTCCTTTTATCATGTCTTTTAGGGCTATGTTAAATGTAATTCATGTAATTAATTGTATATTGGTAAATTTGTGTGTTTTTATGACTTGTGTGCAAATCAAGAAATGAAATTTCATGCTGCGGCGTGACGAATGAATAAAATCTAATCTAATCTAATCTAATCCAGGAAAATATTTGAAAATTGTCTTTACAATTGTCGTCATTTATGGCCTATATCTAAATTTTGTTGTGTGTTTGTTTTGCGTCCTAGGCCAGTTTGCTGCACATCCAAATGAGACTTGAGGCCAATTGCATAGAGCTGCGTAAGCACCAAAATGTGCTTAAGCACCAAAACCTAGGTAAATAAAATCAGCATGCCAGCAAAAACTCTTTTTGTTAGGCTGAGGAAACAATGGCCGACTACAAGTCAAAAGTAGTAAACATCTTGAAAATTTGGTTGGTAATCCTGTTTGTCTAAGGAAGACTTTTCATGCTTAAGCAAATGTTGTGCTTAAGCAGCTCTATGAAATTGGACCCATATTACTGCTACCTTGTGAAATGTTGCACATTATCCTATGACCCATTTTCCTTCCATCTCCTTAGTTCAGCTCTCTCTTACCTTGAGTGGCTTTTAGTCTTGTTAAGGGTGAATTTCCGGGCAAATTTTTCATATGGAGCATTCTCAGGACATTGTTAACAGCAGTGTCCATTGAAATATTAATGTCGCAAGTGATGTTGCTTGTATGTGGTATGATAAAACGGACACGTCAAAAAGGAATAATTACTGTAACTCAGGATAGTGAACTCTCCTGACAGTGAGTTAAATAGAATAGTGAACTATCTTGCTTTGAAGAATAATGGCAGAATGGTGAACTATCCTGAGGTATAGATTGATAGACAGAAATAGAATTATGAACTGTTCCTGAGTAGAATTAGTTTGAACTATCCTGAAAAGTTAACTATCCTGAGTTTTATAGAATAGTAAACTATCCTGAGTTAAAGCATGGTGAACTATCCGGAGTTGTAGAATGGTGAACTATCCGGAGTTGTAGAATGGTGAACTATCCTGAGTCATAGAATGGTGAACTATCCTGAGTCGTAGAATGGTGAACTATCCTGAGTCATAGAATGGTGAACTATCCGGAGTTGTAGAATGGTGAACTATTCTGAGTCATAGAATTGTGAACTATCCTGAGTTGTAGAATGGTGAACTATGCTGAGTATTACAATAGTGAACTATCCTGATTGATAGAATGGCGAACTGTCCACACAAGAATTGTGAATTATTCCCTGAGTAAAATCATTGTGAACTATCCTGAATTATATAAAATTGCTATTGTGAACTATCTTGAGGAATAGAATGGTGAACTGTTCCCTGAGGCAAATTATTTTTAAACTGTCCTGAGTAATATAGAATTGATATTGTAAACTATCTTGAGGAATAGAATGGTGCACTATCCTGAGTAATAGAATGGTGAGCTGTTCCCTGAGCCAAATTATTTTTGAACTATCCTAAGTAATATAGAATTGCTATTATGAACTATCTTGAGGAATAAAATGGTGAACTGTCCACAGAAAAGGAATTGTAAACTGTTACCTGAGCAAAAACATTATTTTGAATTGCTATCGTGAACTATCTTGAGGAAAATAGTGAATTACTATCCTGAGTAACAGAACTGTAAACTACCACGGGTAACAGAAAGGTTAACTATCCTGAGTAATAGCGTACTAAACTGTCCTGACTAATAGTATTTATAGCTCCTGAAGATGACTTTGTTGATGTACTGGGGTGATGAGCATGTCATTACACGATAATACCTGATGTTAATATGTGATGACATGCCCAGTGTACACACGTATAATAGGAAATATTGCATACCAAGCGAGTTTCAGTCGCACTTGGCGCGAACAATATTCTCAACTCCAAAGGATCTTCCCGCCCACTGCTCCTCTTAACATTCTCCGGTCGTATTTATTTCGTACTCGTTTATTATTCTTCCAAGTCATCTAAAATGATCCATTACTTTGTGTATTGTGTCTATCAAATGTTTCGACATGTGACGAAGGTATGGGTTGATATTGTCTGATTTATAAACCAGGGGCCAAGAAAATAGATTTCTGGCGTAGCAGGGTTACGGGCCCTGCTACGCCAGAAATCTATTTCATTGGCGCAGCAGGGCCCGTAAGCACAAAAATAGGCCGTAACTGATTCCATGAAATCAAGAACCTGTAGCTTCACGCAAGGGCAACGGAACGAACTGATCCTGAAACTGAACTTCTAGTATTATAGAGACCATCGGCTATTCTACTTGCTATAGTTTATCTTTTTGCAACGCCCCCAATGTATATCACTTTGTATGGCGGTCTCTTTATAACACGTGAAATCCTATATTCCCAGTAATTCGACTAAAAATACAGTCGGGATTGGCGCGTTAGATAGCTTTTATATCCTCACAGGTCCCGCTCAACACGGATCAGGCACGAGGAAGATGAACAAGAAACCACTACTCCTGTTTCCAAAAAAAGGGGGTGGGTAAAAAAAAAAACCTGATTGAATGAATGAAGCAAGACATTCAGGAAGCTCTAAAGCAGGGTAATCAAATTGATCAGGCAGCAAGAGCGCGGACAGGGGCTCTCTGGTCGAACTAAACCATGTTATTACCGAGCTGGGATGAGAAGCCGATACCTGACCAGTGAATTCTGAGCGAAGCCCCCGGGGGCAGCTAGGCGAGAACATCAGGGGGGCTAGCGTTACCGTCGATAATTTCTTTTTCTCTGTGGCGTTGCATTGGGCGGGCGTTCATGTCACAAGTCATACAATGTGCATGTCATGACCATGTGGCAATGGATTGTTACAGTCGCATACCACCAGTTAAAGTAGTCAGGCATACCTAGGTATGACCTGGCACGTTTGTAGGCGTGTGCCTATACTGTCTAGGAAGGCTATTAAACCTGTCAGAATATCGACACACGTACTCGACTTCCATCAGCCTTGGACAGGCTGAGATGGAGGGAGTATAAGGAGTGGGATAGATTAAATGCTTTGAGCCACTTAAATCATGTTGGATTCGAAGTGCATGGAAGTCCCGCTGTTATCGAACCTTGAGCTTTTCAAAGATGCCTCAGTTTAGATCCAGGAGATTAGAGAAATCGTGACCAGTTACAGGGGACTGTCATGGGACGTTGTACCATACAGCAGACTGTGGGTTTAGTGAGAGTGATATGTTGGGATTATTTCGAGTATATTTCCGTTTTATACCGAGTCTTAAACAGAGTGTGCACTGTCAACAGTTTCGGTAACATGTCGCCCAGTAAGGGCAACACACCTGGGCAACATGACTTTGGGTCCTGTGTACACTAGCAACGTTTGGCCATCATGTTACCGAGATGTTGCTGATATGTTGCTGAAACAAAGAGCGGGAATGGTCATTTGGGTGGCTAATTCTCCAATTTAGTAGCAATATCTTGCATTTGCAGTGTTCTTTTTTGGTTGTCTTATACTTTTTGCATGTGTGTACCACAGATATGCTACTAATAACTCCCTTAGCTTTTTTGCACACTTTAGACCACTCTATATGATCCATGGCAGCACCCATTTAATCCAAATCACATGATCATACTAGGTCAAGTGACCTACTCCTACTACTGTTAATGTCGGCAACATGTCGGCGAAATAAATGCATTTCCATTCTTTCGTCAAATTCTGAGCGACAGTTGGCCGACTCAACTCGATTTGCTCTGTGTACACTGCCAACATTTTTAGCATGATGGTACTTGATCACCATTTTGCCGAGTTTGTTGCAGAAAAAGTTGACAGTGAACACAGTGGCAAGAAAGTTCCCTTCGCTTCGCAATTCGCATGAACCTGAGATGATATTCGTGACAGTTCAGGCGTCTGTATGCTGGGCAAAATCCTCATCGTTTCACAATGGAAAACATGTCATACATGATAGTGTCCCAATTCAAAATTTTTGCGTGTGTGACAATTCCAAGCATAAAACGATTTATGTGTTTTTGACTGGTAAAAACGCCCACCATACACAGCGCCAACTTGACAATAAATTAGATGTCACCTACAGATAGCCAGTAACACTGAAACTAGACAGATGGTGTGTTCACATCGTAGAGTAAATATGACTGGAAGAGTTATATCTCCCGCAGCCATGCAATTAACGCATCTACATCTGTCTAATAGAAATCTTAGAGAGAAAAATAACTTGCATTTACCCTTTAACTACTAGACTGATGCGGCAACGACCGGCAAGACCTTGTTTACTGATTAAAGTGAATGTTTTATTCTAGTCTCGTCCGATGACAACACTCTCAGCACTGCAGTAAATCAATAGGTTTGGACGCAATTCCCAATGTCCGCTTGCCTGAGGATTGCTTTGTATACTAATACCAAGAATTGTTCAGAACATTCCGCATATAAATTGTTTCTCAAACAAATACTGGAGACAAAAATAAGCAAGCCTCGATCGGCCTATATTTCATTGACCCCGCTTGGTACAAAGATTCCCCTTATAAGAATGATCGGAAATTAGCAGAGTGGGGACTCAGGCACAATGTAAATCCACATCACATTAATGATGGTAAGCAAATTCTGTCTGTGCATACCTGTATACCTGTAGTCCAAGGCTCTGCTAAAGAAGGCTGTGTCAGCCTTATATACGCCTATCCATTTTCAAACAAATACTTATTGCAATGTCGAATGAATGCATGGATGAGCAATTTGTGGATATGACAAAGAAGATGACTATGCAAACCACAGGGACATCTCTTGTGGAGTACATCCTGTGAAGCTATACTTGATTATATATTTGGACAGGTAGCCATCGATTTCCCCCTTGAACACATTGGTGGACTGGGATATCACAATCTGATTTGGAAGTCTATTCCACACGTTGCATACCCTCTGTGAAAAGCTGTTTTGGCGAAGTCTTTTAGTGTTTCTCTGCTTGTTGATTCTGAATGGCCTCTCAGTCCTTCTACACGTATAGATACGTAAAAAAACTGCTCAGGCTGAACATAATAGTTGGCCATGAAAGATCTTCTATACTTGCATGAGATCACCTCGCAATCTTCTGTATGCAATTGTAGAAAGATCAAGGAGCAGAAGGTAATTCTCTCATTGATGGAACTATCTTAGTGGCTCTCCTTTGCACTTTTTCGAGCCTCTCAACATCATATTATTTTCAGAAATGGACTCCATACACTGTTGGCATATTCCAAGTGCGGACGGACCATAGCCTTATACAGGGTAACAAACATCTTCTCATCCATATAATCAAAACTTCTGCGCATTATTCCAACCATTTGGGTGGCTTTGTTGGCGATGACCCCAATGTGTTTAGTGAAGGTGTCTGAGCGACTTGTCAAAAAGGACTCCCAAATCCTTCTCGTCATCCAGTTCTTTCAAAGTTGTATTGACATTCCCATCGATCATTGTATACTGAAATCTATCTGCCTCCCTGCCATAGTGAATGATACCAGACTTATTTACAGTGGACTTCAGCTGCCATTTGGATGACCAAATACTCAACAGATCCAAATACTTCTGGAGCATCTGACAATTCCTCTTCATCGGTGATTGAGGTGAAGATTTTTGTATCATCGGGAAGCATCATCACTAGATTTGAGACTGCATTTGGCAGGTGCATCTCATACATAATTATAAGCATAGCAAACGGTCACAGACACACGAACGACGGAACCAACCCTGGCAAAGCTATCAACAAAGAAATACATTTTTTTCTAGCCTCTTAGAGAGATTCTATATACTAAAGGATCGAAACTTCTGCAGCAGCAATGGCCCTCCTAATCCTTAAAGAGGAACTTCAACACTCAACAAACCTCGCTTTATTTGTTAGAATTATAATCATTAAATTACTTGACATGAGAAACAAAAATTATCTCACCCTTCACACAGAAAGAGAGTCTTTTTGATGATATTTTCTCTCAACGTGCTCAACCCGCAAGTTGTGTGATTTCGTGACGTCACATTACGGAGCCTTTTCTTTTAATGGAATAGCTCCGTAATGTGACTTCACGAAATCTTTTAAAGAAAAGGTTCCGTAATGTGACGTCACGGAATCACACAGATTTATCTGCTGCCCCCATTGAAAACATTCAGACAGTTTCAATTTTGGGGTAGCAGTTGCGGGTTGAGCATGTAGGGGGAGAAATCATCAAAAAGACTCTCTTTCTGTGTTCAGTGTGAGATGAATATTTTTTTTTCTCATGTCAAGTAAATTATTTAATGATTATAATTCTAACGAATAAACCGAGATTGGTTGAGAGTTGACGATCATCTTTAAACATTTCATGGGAATAGGTTCAAAATCAATATCCACAGAACCAATGGTGGTATATAGACTTAAACTTCCAGTACGAATCATTCTAAGTCATATGACCCTTTAAAATCCAAATTTTACTTGATCAATCCACGCGGATTTCTGGCCAAGAGTCACGCTTGTTCTTAATGGGCATGCACATTCGTCATACCAATGCTATAAGCAAACAATAATGCAAATACTACTCGGATGGCTACCCGGTATACCCAATATTGGAGAAGATTACAAGTAAACCTACTCAGTTGCTCAAAACAAGCTGAAATCTTGGGCACACGATTTCGCCTTGTAGCATAATTGTGGTTGAACTGATCAAATAATGGAAGAAACTGATCTTGGGTTGGGTTTGTTTCGTCAATGTGTCATCTTTCAGGAACTCCTGCTGTTTGTATAACCCTGTTTGTTCAACAAGAAAACCATTCCCTGCTAAAGTTAGTTGAGACATAATATCCTCCGTGGTTGAGAGTTGCTGAAAACTTGCCTGATTATCACTGAAGTATTGCCCTAATAGCATTTTCGAATTGTCCACATAGTATTTATGCAAAGCACTGTACCTTTCCCCTATTGTTCCTATAGCTATGCAGTTTTGTCCCGATATCAGTATAATATCGTCCTGATAGGACTTGATAGTTTACTCATGATAGCTGCATAGTTTAGACCTAATAACACTGTAATAGTTGTCCCGAAAACATTTCATTTTTATCCTTATATTTATCGTAATATCATCTTGATAGGCAACTTACGGCATTGTAATATTCTCACCGTCATTTTCCCGATAAGCCCGTTTTGCTGCCCAACTATAGCACTGCTATCATCATAATATCGATATTTTAAAGTCGTGATATTATTGTAGTTTTTCTATATAACTTATCGCTCTCCCTTTGGACCGTATTGCGCATTTAATATATGGAGAGCATAATTAAAACAATACTCTGTATATCCACAAATATTGGCCAAAGCAATCGGTGCGCATGTTTGGAGCTATTGTGTGTTAACGTATATCCAGTTTCTTAACATTTTCTAAATAGTTTATGGAATATGCACGTCTGTGGTGCATATAATAATTCTATACCGTGAATAACTACGAAGGGAAATATGAGGATCGTCTCTGCCTTACTCTCTGGTTCCATTTTTTTTTTCATCATAAGCTCATCAAATCTTAATACCACTGGCTGTCCGCTTCCTTCCAATTCGACTTCCCTAATAATTGATTGTTTGGCAGATAAATTGAGATTTGATTCGATTGCTGGTGACATGCATGAACTCAAAGTTAATTTCGTTTTTGTTTTTTTGGTTTTCTTATAAACCGAGAGGTATACTGGGGACGACTTAATGCCGGTAGGAGAATGGACAGTTGTTGAATTGTCCATCGGCAGTGAGATGGTGCATCATGTGACCCGGCTCTCGTAGGTTCCTCCTGCCGTTGGCTAAAGGGGTACATTGACTATAAGATCACGTTGGCTTAAGCTAGTCTTCCTGACGTGTCTTGAAGCCCTGGGCCTGTCATCAAATCAAGGGCCGTGGAGCAATCGTGAAGGTGCAGACCACGAGCAAGTGTTGAAAATGAACCTGATTGCGAGGGACCGTATATTATTATGAATCAGGGTTGTGGAGATCGCGGTGCAGAATCTAGAAGGGGTTCATGGGTCGCTACAAACAGGCCAACCGGGTGAGTTTCACCGGGTGGTGCAACCTAATTAACGGGTGAGAAGACGGCAGACGCGTCTCCCGATCTCTGGTGCCTAGATCTGTTTGTTATTCTGCTCCCCAATACTTCCAAGCTATGAGGACACTTTCATCAATAAATACCTGCGATAACTGCATCACATGCTAGTGTTATAGAGAGTGATCTCGTTGGAGGGAACTATTGAGGCTCACGTCTTATCGAGACATGAATCCCATCTCATTCCTATAATTGACTTATCCCAATTATTGCTCTGATATCTGACCTCGTGTCATGGAGGATTTGGACTCGAAGCAGACGGGTATAATGTACCTGATCCCCCATCCCTCATTGCCTCTCAGTACTGCATGGTGTTTTCGCTATAGCTCATCTGGTGCCAATGTAGAATCACGCTGTTTACCTTGGAGTGAACGGGCTTAATCTAAACGTGTGCAGGGTGCCATCAATACTAACTAAATCCTACATTATGAATTTAGTTCACCGTCCACTTTGGGGCCATACTTGTAAAACCAAGCCACTGCACAAGGTTGATTGCATTATACACTGATTGTTAAAACGACTCCCCATGAAAATGATGGACCTCTTCACTAAGCAGTAAGGATTGCGAGCCTTTTCTTTATTTGTACTGAACTAATAAAATAGTGAATTGCGGAACAAACGCAAGCCGCTCCTGGTTTATATACGGCGTGCACTATAATACCTATACGATTGAAATCTGATTTAATTTGGATTTCTTTTTATCTATATGAAATCTCTTTGGCAGTGTGCTGTGCTCTTATCACAATATCTACCAAGTGGTTACCTTTTTGTGAAGGACGTGAAGTAATGATCCGGGCTAAATATTGGCTTTTGTGGTTAGGATTCAATTTAAGCATTTGCGAATACGGCAAAAACGAACCAATTTTGGTAAAGGTAACTGAATGTGATCTCTGCCAAAGACATTAGATAACTCCTGTTATTAAAGGTAATCATACATTGGTTTTTGTCAAAGAAATGCAGATTCATGGGCAAAAATATCAAGGAAGATACAGTGACAGTCATCTGTGAAATTTTATGTCCCAAAACGGTGTCCACCTCTTGAGAAACAGTGAAAAACGTCCACAGTATTTCAAACATATTTCCACCTTTATTTTTTATCTTTAAAAGATCAATATTGTTTTTGGTGATTGGTTTTACAATTTTCTGGATAAATACAGCATTTCAGGCAGAAGAATTTAACGGTATGTTTCTATCATCACCATCTTCATACTCTGTAAGTTATAATAGGTAAATCTGTAAAGAATGTCTCTTTCGATATGTTTCCAAAGTATGATAGTAAATTAAATGATATTTTGACTTGGGTCCCCATAGGACTATATACAGGACAATTCGAACCAAAAGCTTTTAGTATTTCGGACACTTAATGTGACCAATATAAGATCATTCAGAATCGCCTGTGTAACCTACTTACAAAATGTAAGGGGGCGTTCAGATTCTTCCAAGGGATTAAAGTTTGTTCCACCTCTTCTTAAAAGGCATCCTAACATCCCAGAGCGAGGTTGCTCTCTGATCCATTTCTATTTTTGGCACTTCTTTGGGAATATTTCAACACGTCGGGTCAATGGGGAAGAACTTGCCTTTAAGGAGAGCAGTGAGTTTGAGAATTCGGACGAAGAAACAGTTTATTTTGGAAATGTTTCGATTTCACCAAACTCATCGTAACTTATTATCAATCGTAGGACTTACGAAGCATTGCTGCCACACGTATAAAGGACATGATACGTCGTAGGATACGATGGGCTATCCTTCGCAACTCAGATTATGATCGATTGCAGGGCTTCGTGAAATCTACCCCAGGTGACCCCCAGAATCAATCTCTTTCAACCAAGTTTATATTCTCGTCTTCGACATTTCGCAAATTTTTGGACTCATCCCGTAACAGTTCGTAGCTTTAAGATCACTGTCAGCAATTGATGTGACAGAAGACTTTGATGACAGTTTGTTTGGTCAGTTTGTTTTTATTACAACTGCGGTGGAATTCTTTACATCTGCGAGGTCAGGTCATTATGATGGAGACAATCAAGGTATATTTGGATTAACAGTAAACACTGAGCTATATACACTACAAAGTTACGTTGTAGTTTCTTGTTCTGATGCAGTGAAACAAACCTAAGATGTGGCCCCATCATCAGCTGTCATCTTTGGCACGAATTATTGTCCCAGGCAAGATGTTTGGCACATGTGTGTCAAACACTAACAAATCTACACTGCAAGTATGAAACCGCTCCTTTTTCGGTTTCATAATTGCCTGTAGGTAAGTATGGTCTTCCCGTTAGAAATGTGTCACTGTGTTAGTTGATGCAAGCAAACTTTTTACCAACAAAAACACATACACTACAGCAATTCAAGAGATGAAACTATCAAGGGCAGCCTGTAAATTTCATGCATTGTTTTATAGGGAGTATACAGTGCCATGGACAATATACCACGAGGTCTGGATTACAAGCGACAGAGAGACGTTGTTTCCCAGGTTCTCTGGATAAAAAAGGGACATGAGAGTGGGCTCAGGATACAGCTACGCAACTGCCCCGGGTCAAAAAGACAATTTACGGGTACGGATCCGTCTGGAGGTTTGGTCCAAATGGCACAAATCTACCGAAAAACAATCCGTTATAGGCGTTCGGAGAGGGAGAATCCTCTTTGATGGTTTGTCAGAAGGGGGGTGTTCTTGATACGCAGGGCCACTCCCCCTGATGGTTTAGTCAATGGGCTTTACTGGCAACAGTCAAGTGGGTGGCACTTCCAGACACCATTAAGTGCAGATTGTAGGAGGGCGATTACAATGTTCCAAGGGAGTTCACTTTCTTTCCACGTCTTCACTCACATGCGTCCCTAAGGTATGCCCTGGTCTTGGATGTATTACTATTTTTGGCACCTGTATGGGAATACTGCACAACCGGAGGCAATGTGGAGGAAATGGCATCCGTCTAAGGGGGAAACGTGTTTGTTAAATTGAATCAAGACGAAGGGAATACAAAAAGGATTGATGACGTTAAGATAATAGGTGCAGATGAAAACAATTGTTCCACTTGAATCAAAATACAGTCCCATCAATCCCTACGCATTTGATTGGCTTTTATTTACCAATAGGTAAGCTCTCCCATATCCAAATATAGTACCTCCTACAAAACTAAGGACCCGGCCACCTACGCAAATATTGGAACCTACTCAAACATGCGTTGATCATGTTTACTCTACTTTTGGGACCCCATATGGGTTTGGTAAATTATGTGCCTCGTATACGTCAGGGGTTCTATTTTCCTCAGCTGACTTACAAAATAAAGTAGATACCTGCAGTTAACAAGCTGTAAAGGTGAAAGAAATGACTGGTAGTTCAGGCCATAAATACTGAAATATAATTACGGCATTTTGCAGATGAATATCTTGTGTTACATGGTATACGATCCAGAGATGGGCTGCAGACATTTGCGTCGGAAGGAAAGATGATTGTCTTCTACTGGAAAAACAAATGATAAGAAACAAGAGGTATACCACACGAAAAAAGAGCGCTTCAGGTTAAACCGCGAGAAATGAGCTAGAACATCAATTTACAGGGGGATGTAGCGGAGATGAAATTTACAAAATGCCAATATCCTACTGAGGCGGTGCTGGCTTTGACACAGTAGCCTACATCCCAAACTCTATAGGGCGTTCCTATGTATTGATATTGCAGACACTCATTGCAGTATTATGTTCTTCGTTGCCCACAGTGGCTTGGGACATGGACAATCAAGCTGGCCTTCAAAGAGCTGTCCATCTGAAAGGATAGGCTGCACATGTAAACTATTATAAAATAGCCAATAGATACCTATAATGATGGACAATTGGCTATGCCCGACAACGAAACAGCTCTGCCATCATGAATCGACCTGTTTATAGCCAGTTGTCTCCAACACGTTATCCAAGAGGTCATAGACTTTCCATTGATGGGTGTGTTTCGCTTAGCAAGCACAGTTTACCTAACGAAACTGAATTATAATTGCGCACGACTGGTTATTATATGCTTAGCATCGTTCATATTATAGTAAGTAGCTTTTCGGCAGCTCACCCAGAACCCTGCAAAGATGAAGATGTAATTTGTTTCGTTAAAAGTGCTTTAAGTTTACTGTAAAATTGTTTCACTGTAATACCTCGACCCCAAATACAAGACACCAAAAGTAAAATGTTGTTTGCTGCCACCAAGAGTTCAAATAACGTTAGTGTAAGAAAGATTTGAGGCTTTGCATGGTAACAATATTGGTATGTGGATCGGTTTGCGGAAACACCGTGTATTCATTCGTACTTTCGCACCTCTTATTTCGTCCACTACAGCTCGTCTCCTGATGACGATTAGAGCAGGCTAGTCGAAACGTTGAGACCTTACGAGAAGTGTGACGAAATAAGAAGTAATTGGTACTTCATAAGGGACGCAATAAACTGATTTTTATAAACGAATCTTATTTTATCTGATCCTATTCGGATGATTGCAAAAAAAAAAAATCAAAAAAAAATCGCCCTTTCACAAACCACAGCTCCAGCTCAATCTCCAGGGCAGGCTCCATTTCGTGAACCCATTCTATTTTGAACAAGAAAACGGAGAATCAGCTTCAATGAAATGCCACAACCTATATTTCCAGCGTAGGGATGACAGCGCCGGAGCCGGAGCCTGACCGGAGCCGAGGTTTGGAAAAAGACCCATACGATTTTTCAAAACTACAACTAAGTCAATATAAAAGCTTCTATAAATTGAAAGAAAAAAAGGACTAATAAGAAGAATTGTAATCGAACGAAGAAGCTTCAATGAAAAGAAACGTACCCTTCAAGTCTGCCCCAAGTTTGTTGCACTCATTCTCCTTGTCAGCTTGTAAATCATGTGTCCAATTAGACAGAGCTAGGGCAGAAGGAGTATTTGTTTTAATAATGATGTAAACACAAGAACGGGCAGAAGATGACTAATGCCCGACGTGAAATAGTGTCCTTTGAAGACTACTGGCCATTCTAGAGTGTGTTTAATGAGCGCCAAAGTAGCCTGCCAATATATTATTGCACTTCGTGCGGCGGGTCGCGAAGGGGTAATTTGTTGGGCGCTGAAAGGTGAGATCCTCGCCATGCAGACGCGCCGCGCCACGGTATGCATGTCCTATCCAGTCGCGGCTGTCGTAACCCCATTCGAGATCGCCTGCTCGTGATGGGAAATCGTGGTTTCCATGCCAAATCTGAATTGAGCGTGCGATCCTTGGCATGTAGTCCGATCCCATGGACTAAAAGGCTTATGTATGATGAGAACCATAGATGCAGGCGTTACAACATTGTGTATCAAGTGATAGGTCAATGTAAACACAAACCACGCGGGGTGATGTTGGGGGATTTGGAGAATCTAGTTTTCCAACAAATCATGTCAGAACAAAAATTCGTGTTTTGTTTTATTTCTATAAATTTACTCTTCTACCAAAAGGTGACCCCATTCGCTGAACTTGGCCTCCTATTAATCTATGTGCATCAACACTGACAAAAAAAATCTTTATCTAACCGGATTTACCCTGTGATGAATCACCAAGCGCAAACAGTCCACGGAACAGCTGATGTGTAAGCCTACATTGTGCCTATAGACTCGCTTTATAGATTGTGATGCACAAATCTGACAAGATCAACGATATCGAGCCAAGCCACAACCCAATTACACGTTCGTAGACCCTGGTACGACAAGCCGTGGCATGTGATTGGCCGATTCGCTGCCACGACCTGCAGCCCGTAAAACTGATCAGATTTACCCGTTTCAATCCAACTTGTTGCCCTCGGTCCATCTGATATATCCATGGTTTCCTATTAGGCAGAGCCAGGCCGAAATAAAATACCGGGTACCTCTTTCTCGTCGCCGTGCGCGTTTTTCCTTCATTGATGAATCTTTTCTTTTTTTCTGCTCAAATGTTCGATTTCTTACAGAAGTCAATGGAAATTTCCGGCTTCTTGCATTCTTTTTTTTTATTGGAAAAATTAAGAGAAATTTGTTTCACTTAATTTGTTTTCTAAAAGAACGATCGTCATTTGGATACGCCATCTTGGAATGGAAATACCTCACATTCCTTTTTTATCAAAAGTTAAGACGACAAACAATTTTTGTTATGTATTTAACCTGTAAGGTATATACCACTATTTTGGGGGCATCTTTTTGTCTATCCATATTATAAGAAAAGCTGTCAAAACGTACCCGAGGTAATTCCATTTACTAGTATTATGTGATAGTCAACATCCTTCATGCCCTCAATCTGACTACTATATACATGGAGTCCAACGTGACATTGTCAGGGTATCGATTCGTAGGGTTCCCTGAAGCAAAGAAATGAGAACTGGGTCAGCGCATAATAAAGGTGCCAGCCTTTTTTTGGAAGCGAGCCTTAACTCTGCTTGAACTCTTTTTATATGTATGTTGGTGAATCATTTTCCCGCCAATTTTAACTTCAGCTGGTTTTTTTTTGTAGGATTGTAGGTCTGGTTTCGCTTTGGTTTCGTATTCAGTTTATGGTGGTTTGCCCTCGGGATTGCTTGTCGGAGCAGGGACAATTTTATTTAGGCGAGAAGATTTTGTCGCGCTTTTATACAAGAAAGAAGAAGAGATGGGCGATGACGTAGATAGGAACAGACTGTAGTAGGCAGGTAAGGGCAGAAACCAAGAGGACTCTGTATTGATTTCATAACATTATATAAGCTTCCTCTCGGAGTTCAGGTTTGGCTGTAAGTTCCCTAGGGCAGTGTCCATTCAATATCAATATTATCACCAAAAATAGCAATTGTCACGTACTTATTAATTAAAGAATCACGTTGGCCCTCCAAAATGGCGGAGAACAGAGACATGGGGCCAATTTCATAGAGCCGATTAAGCACTTGCTTAAACGTGAGAAGTCTTCCTTGATCATTAATAGGATTACTAACCAAATGTTCATGTGATGTTTACTGCTTTTGACTTGAATTCGGCCATTGTTTGTTGCGCATAACTTTACAAGGAGTTTTGGCTGGCATACTGATTTTAGTTACCAATTTTTTTTTGGTGTTTAAGCAAACTTTGGTGCTTAAGCGGCTCTTTGAAAATGGCCCTTGCTCTCGCGAGCTGAACCCAGTTTCACCTAACAGTGTGAGATCGTGTCAATTTGAATAATGTGATACAATGTACTGACCGTTTCATCTGGTCGAAATAAGCAGGAATAATTAGATTGCTCTTCACAAGATAACTTCAAAAGAAGTTAAAGAGTGATTGACATGCTGATAAAGGTTACTAAGCAGTTTCCATTGAAATATTAGACACTGCAAAGAGATGTTATGATGTCACCCGCGGGAAATGCACAGGAAGCACGTCTAATGATGAACATTATCAAATTATGGCATAGTGTGGTGCCGCAGAATCCACGTGTGAAAAATAAAATGTCTAATGTTTAAACGCGTGGGATTAAAACACATTTCAGCTTGAGGGATCAGGTAGACGTATTTCCAATTATGGAACTAACATCGCGGAAAATACAATTTTAATGTCTCGGAACAAAAATGCAGTATTAAAAACGAAATGTATGGTGATCGTAAAAGCCGTGAAATTAAGGTTATGTATAATGCGTCTTGGTCCAATACCTCACTATGATGTTAACCTTAACACTGTTATTCATTGATCTGCTGATGAGCGGAAATTCGCACATCCATCTCCAATAAACCTTTAGGCTTGTATTACCTTATGTACGAAAACACTAATGGTAACAGTTGAAGACTCTTTAGTGTTAATGATACTTGCATATTAGTTATGTTCTAACACGTTGGTGGTTAAAAATGCCTTGTGATGTTTATTTGTACGGAAGCTTAAAGTGACCATCCGAGTTTCCAAGATAATTTTCTCAGAAAAACGTCTTCCCGGAATAACGTATCACGGAAAAAGTCTTCCCGCGATATCGTATCTAAAAAAGACGTCTTTTCGTGATATATTTTTTTATGAAAGACGTCTTTCCCGGATATTTTATCACAGAAAAAAATTCTCGGAAAGTCGGACACTCGGATGGTCAATTTTAGCTTCCGTACAAGTCCACTTCTCTACACATTATTTCGGCATGTTAGAACATAACATGGGTCTATTGGTATACAGGCCACAAGAGTACAGATGAGTTAATGGGAAATTCACTGTGAGTTTACAATAACTTTTGGCTGAGTAATTTAACAGAGTCCCAGCTTTTTCCGGTTGTTTTGAAACAAACACGTCTACCTTGATACACGTTTGTCTTTATTAAGACAAGAAGGATTTCAGTCGTGCTTCTGGCTTTTAAATGCATTATCAATCTATCTTTTCACTTTGCTAGTTCGGTTACCTACTGGTCAATCAATGACGTTATCAGGTAGCTTGAAACAATTACCGGCCGCTATTCTTTGATCTTATTGACGCATCGGTGCGTTGGTTTTCATCGTTCATAGGCAGAATATCCTCACTAAATTTCTTCTTGGAGTGTCCCTGCCCTGTCCATACCATATTGCTCCTTTAAGCATGCCCCGCAAGCGATCAAAAGTGGAGATAAAAATCCACCATGCACGGCCTCAATAACACACCGTACGTTGGCGTTCGTCTTTTTGTCAGACGCATCCTGGTATTCACGAGATCAGTCTGGGTAACTGTATTAGTGCCGTACTGGTAACCAACGAAAAACAAAAAATGACATCAATTAAGGAAGTCTACACATTTGTTTCAATGTGGCCGGGTCTTTTGTATATATAACTCAGCACCATCCGTGTTAAATTGGATTTTGCAGATGCTTGTCTTACAGTCTTTGCTTTATATCTCCTATAGACTTCGACCCGATCGCGGTCTTACAATATCTTTCATTATCTGTCAATAATGTTTTGGGCATTTGAGTACGAAATGTTATGTTTCTCCGGAGCGCGGGAAAACATCATGCGTGCGTCAGAATACATTGCTGTGATTTCAGATGCAGTGAGAATTTATCTTTCACATCTTCGAAGATATAAATGAGATTGTTTGAGCGAGTTCGTGGACTGAATCGTGCAGTGAGAAAATAAAGATCCTTTTTGCCATATATACATGTATGTTGGAAATCTAATCAGTGCAGACCAGACGGAAAGCTTTATTTTGATTGGATTGTACAAAACAAGTTTTTCTTTGTGCCTTTTATAATATATATACCGTACTATATAACAACTATACATGTATAAGAACACAATGCAATGACTACTGAAAAGGGAATTGGAAATTTGACCCACTGGATAAACGTTAATGCACTGGTAAGTATACAAAGGAAACTATAATGAACTCGTATGTCTTGTTTATCATGTTTATACTTGAAAGGTACCATCATACTTTGCTAGCATATACCGAAACAGAAATCTTTTCATATTCACCTTTAACTTACCATAAAGATGGTGATAGTAGAAACACACTGTTAAAATTGTTCTGCCTGAAATGCTGTATTTATTCAGAAAAGAGTACGTAAAACCAATGACCAAAACACATTTGTGATCTTGAAAAGATCAAAAATAACAGTGAAAAGATTTCAAACATACCGTGGTCGTTTTTCACTGTTCCTTCAAAAAGTGGGCACCGTATGGGACTGAACATTTCATAGATGACTATTATAATATATTTTTTGATATTTTTGCTCTTTAAATTACCTTTAAAGGGGACATAGACCTAATAGCCCGAATTCTTTCTAATGTGCTATGGCTTTCATCGCATCTGTTTTTCCCGATCTGAATGAATGATTTGAATCACTCGACAAGTAATTCAGTTATTACTTCACAGTCCAGAAGTCCCTAGATGAGTAAGTGAAATGACCCTATAACCGTCAGGGTGTATACAAGGTTATGGACAGGCTGCAAATCAATGCAATTAGCATTGGTTTCACAACAGACAAGCTTGTTTGGCGAATAATAAATCATGTTGAACATTATTTCCTTTTCCCGCCAAATTAGACACAGCTATACCATAATCCTAAGCGAAACTTCACGATAACGTCTGCTTTTGCGATCAGATTCTATGCAATTAATGGTGAGGAGTGTTTGACAGTGAGGGCGTATCTATGCGTCTTTCAACTGTTCATTCTGATAGCCCTTACAGACGACGAACTTTGGACGGCGTCTAGGGTGGAAAAAAGCAGATGTGAAAGATAGATACAGTACATCGATAATTGGCTTGTAAGTCTGAAAAGACACAAGCATTCAAACACAATATTGCAGGATAATAACATTTACGCACAGCTCTTTGGGACGTATTTGAGGGGTGTTTCTGAATACGTTTCCGGGTGGCGCAGTCATTCAGATTTTTTATAAACTGAATGAAGATAACACTGGTTATTTATTGAACAAATAGCATCATTTAAAGGTATAATACATGATTGGTAACGGTCACAGAGCAGCACTCACACTTTGTCTGATCCAGCATGGAATGATAAATCAGTTAAAATTTGAGCTCAATCGGACATCTGAGTCACGACAAAATATCGCAAACCCGACTCAATTTTTCTTATGAAACATAAAGAATGGTTTTGATCTTATCCCGAGATCAAAACTGTTCTCGATCTTAATTTTACAATTTCATGGATAAATACGGCATTTCAGGCTGAAATATTTTAACGGCATGCTTCTACCCATACCCTGTAGCTGAAAGTTATACGTAAATCTGTGAACATTTCTGTTTGGGTATGTTACCAATCCTGTATGTACCAAGTTCAAATACTGTAAAATATTAATCTTGTTGAAACATGATCTTCTAACCTTTTGGAAAGGTGCTGCTAGAAAAAAACAACAATAAAATTAAATTCATTATTTCTTATACGTCTGGGTAAAGAATATAACTCTATTGAAACAGCTTCCACAATTTGTGGCACTCAATGAATAGAAGACTGATACTATAAGGAGAGTCACTGCTTGGTTAACTATAAGTTCGAACACGAGCGGAGTAAAACATGAGCTGACCTCTGTGGTCGCTATGCATACGGCAACTACGTACCCACTATCTCTCGCGAAGTCGTTGTGGATAATCAAACCCTCACCAGGGCAGAAAAAAACGGCTTCAAGTGACGCTAAGAAAAAATGCATTATATCCATAAAGCCCTCTAGCCCGCCTCGCTTAGAACCGTAGAAACACAAGGAGTATAATGTAAAACAGACTTGCCTGGGGACCTAGCGACCAATCTCTTGTATATATATATACGCCACTGATGGATGAGGGACATTGCGAGGTATTTACCGCGCGCGCACGACCGATCTATCCCATGATCCTCAGCGAAACTTCTACCTAGCAACTGCTCAGTGTCGTCTGAATTATTACGCGCGTCGTGTTCACCGTTCGTATATACGTATAGAACGAGTTGGGCATCGGGAGTGTTTGTGCCGAGGTATAGGTAACAGCACATCAGAGGACACCTCGACATTGTGATGCTTGTCAGTCCAGACATCACCTCGCGCCGATGGAATTTCCCCTCGACATGAGTTCAAGTCATTTTGACTCATAACATCTCTCTGTACCCTTCTTCTCTTAAACGACAGATAGACCGCCAGTCACTGGACAGATTGGATTATTTTTGAGGAGCGACAGGACAGGAATCGAAGTCCTCTTCTTCTCTTGTCCCTGAGGCGACCGGATGCTGGGAGGATCGTTCTCAGGAGACGGCGGCAAGAATGGTCCGGGGTCAGGATGTTTGCGCCGGTCTTTATCGGCAGTTCATTGAAGACGATAACAGTAAGTCTGACCTTAAACTCTTCTTGCATAAAAATTTGGAGTTCCCAAATGAAAAAAGTTGTTGGTTTAACTAATTTTATCCCTGCTTGGAGTTAGGTAGGCCTGACGCGTTTCGATCCTTGCAGGATCTTTCTCAAAGGCTAAACTGGAAGTTTGAGAAAGATCCGGCTAGGATCTAAACGCGTCAGGCCGAAATCCAAACATTATATACATTTGACTGAGCAGTTTGCAACAGTTTATTACTTGTATATTAATTATACCACTATACTATTTCACAAAAGAAATTTAAATCCCATCTTTAACTGGTTATGGTCCATCATCAATTTGGATTCTAAACATATTGGTAAATTTCACTTCTCCTTTTTACATGTGAATAAAGGCCAATCAGTGAATTTAGTTGTCATTGTTCACGTTGTTTTATGTTTTGTGGGTTTGTTGGTTTTGTTTTTGATTCCTTGTTTTTTGTTAAATTGTCTGCTTTACATTGAAGATACTGTCATTATTGAAGGACTAGTATATCTCTAATCTAAATATTCAAAACGTCAAGATAAAAAGCCAGATAAAAGAGATAGAAATAAAAATACCGTGTAATTATGCGTTTGATATACGGCACAATAGAATCAAGCTTTGGGGCGAACTGATCGCATTCTTTAGATTTTCTGCCGCCTTTTTTTCCAACTGCAAAAAGGGACACCGATACAATGCATATTTGCATTCCAATCAATATTTAGTAGAAATTTAATCGGGTTTTACCGGGAACAGTCGCATTGGGGTCCAGCTCGTTTTACTCTCAAATAAACTGCTCAGCCAATCTTCAAGACATTATCCATTCTTTCTTCTATAAGGCTCTGATCCAATTTGAATTCATTTAGTAGCCCCGGTCGTGAAATTGGACACCGCCATAGAATCAAATATTCATTTTATTGAGGTTTCCCTGGGTGACGGGACTTTCAGTATTCTTTACCAGTATCAAAAGAGCGAGAGCAATATGAATAGGCCTATGTAAGTAGCGATGCCTTTTCAAGTTCAGTAAATGGAACTCGGACGAAAATTGACGCGGTTTTCCGTTTTGCTGATGACGCAAAATATTTTGACATGAAGTATGACTAAATTAGGCCTTTACGACATGTTGGCCCTGGCTCAGGCTCCGGTTCTGTTATCAATTTGCTGAATATAGGCCTATATGATGTTTTTCATTGAAGCTGAAGCTCTGTTTTTAATTTCAAACCAGAGAATCTACTTCCAAACCGCAGCCAAAAGCCCCTATTTTGATACCCGTAATTTTACAATGGATTCGCGAAATGGAGCCGGAGCCTGAGCCCGAGCTTGAGCCTGAGCCTCCGTTTCGTAAACACCCATATTGCACACGTCTGGTTAAACACGCATGACATTGCAAGAAGCACTCCTCACTTCGCGTCAACATTGTTTTTTCTGTCTCTATAGCTATGTGTGATAAGAAACCTGGTGTAAAATTTACACTTGTAGTGTTATTATTGCTCTAAGGAAGCCACATTATGATATAGAGATATGGACACCTCTCGTGCCAGCATTATTCACGCAGTCACCCGATGACTTATACATGTTCGTCTAGATATAATCTATCCAATGTGTTAGCATCTCGGTTGAGATTCTTCATAATGATGTCGAACATTACAACAAATAGTTACTGATATAAAATACTTAGGCTTCAAATTAACGAACAATGAAATGTGTGAGCAATTTTTATAAATCGGGAAATCAGTTCATGCCATCGAGATCAGGGGCGGATCCAGTGGGCGTAGGGAGCGCACGCACGCCACCTTTTATTCCAGAAAAAAAAGCAAACCAATTTAATTATAGGGAGGGAGAAAGACTCAAAAAGAGAAGAAAAGAGGGTGGGGCGACAAAATTAGCTAGCTTTGATCGCCCCGAAATGCATCCATCGCTATTAAATTGGCGCATTTTGTTTCCACGCCCCCCCCCCCCTCCTTTGGGAAAATCCTGGATCCGCCCCTGGAGATGTCATTTTAAAAGGCAAGAGGCCTCACTGGGGACAGGGAATTGTAAACATACACTCGACGATCAAACATGTGCTTCACAGACCGCATTTGGGATGCCACGCGGTGTCAGAAGACCGGCAAATTTTTAACAAGGTCGCCGGCGGGCAAGCCGCTGTAAAGGCCCCCGTACTCGACAGGGGTAGTGTTTACCCCGTCCCACAGAAGGCGTGAACTTGTCAAGCGTGTGACAGTCCCGTTTTACAAAGAAACAGCCGCTGGTCACTCTGTGTCGTGACAGTAACGGCCGTGTTACAACCTGTCCCGTGAACTGACGTGAATAACAATATTATTGGAAGGCCTGTGGTGTTTCTACATCTTAACATCTACACGACTATATCCAATTCTTCGTTGCAATAACCTTTTCCAACGCAAACATAACAGAACAAATCTTACCCCAGAATCTATTTTGTCTTTCTCCTGAAGGCGGCCAGAGCATACCGGCTGGAACGTTGAGTAAACCGGCTCTTTTCAGAGCCATCCAAACTCATGCATATGTATGGTGTCTGATCGTGTTACCTCAAAAACCAATTATCTTAAGAATCTATTTGCCTGGAGGTATATACCTTATTATTGTGATTTTTGACAATGCCTAAAGACAGGGGTTTGAATTTGTTTGTTCTTTGGCGTCCTTTAGTACGCCATAAGTTAAATTCATATATAATTAATAGGCAAATGATATGTTTTGTAATTACAAATTTAGGAGCTTAATAAGAAGCCCGTTTTATTGGGGAAATACTTTGTCAATGGACTGATTACGCGATCAGTCTTAACATGCTATCCCATGACATGACTCATTTTGGCACTGAGTAACGGTGGAAACGTGCAAAGATATAATAGTCTTCTTTGCTCGTTTCTACTGCTGTTCTGCACCGAATTGGATGACGTAGTTGACGTAGCGGAGGTAAGTATTTTGCGTCTTTTGCCGTCACCGTCGCCGTCGCCGTTGTCGTTGTCGTCGCCGTTGTCGTTGTCGTTGTTATTGTTACAGTCTTAGCGATGGATGTTGTTGACAATGTTGTTTTTTCGCGCAAAGCGAAACCAAACATAATTATTATTGTCGAACCGACATGTTATGTAAAGGACACCGTAGATTTTCTATAATTATGAGCTTTTCGGTGTGTTTAGTAAAGTATGGTGCTCCGTAGCCTGATGTGGACATATCAATTTTTCTAAATTGTTATCTATTTGTCATGATATTTAGATAATATTGTTATTAAATGCTGTCAATTTTTAACATCATTAAATAGAATTGGAAACGTCCACACGAAACGGGGGAGATTTAATGTCACATGATTTGGATAACTGTAAGGTGCGCCATTTTGATTCGTCATTTTCGAAGTACAGTTCCTAGACTCAGTATGTGGTACCAGACCAATACAGTGTTGTTGAAACTTTGAAGAGATCGTTTAGAGATGGCACCATATATCCAACCTATCCATTATCCCATTATATCATGTGTTGAAACAAATTTATATTCATGTCCGAATTGTGTGCATACAGTTCTCATTTAAATTACTCCTATCCGTAGCTGTTATATACAGGAATTGATCAGAATGTACGTTTTCCAGTTGGTGAAATTTGCTAGACGTTACTTTCATACTTTTTTAATCAAAGAAATGCAGATTTATGCGCACAAATATCTAGAAAGATACAGTATCAGTCATCTGCGAAATTTCCAGTCCCATACGGTGCCTTTTTTTTGTTGAGAAAACAGCGAAAAACGCCCATGCTATTTTCAACTCTTTTCACAGGATCTTTGATCTTCCGAAGATAAAAATTAATACAGCATATGAATAAATACAGCATTTCAGGCAGCAAAATGTCAACGGTATGTTTCTACAATCACCTTCTGTCTACCTTGTATCCAAAGTTAGAGGTACAAATTTGTGAAGATTTCTGTTTCGCTTTTCGGTATGCTACCATAGTATGATAGTACCTTTAATAGACAAAGCCGCCTCCTGAGTATAAAGCTCACTTTTGATGACCTTAATTAAGTGGCATTCAGTAGAAGACTTTTCTATCTATCTGCAAAACCTTAGTTATATACCTCCAGTTTGCAAGAGCCAACACGGTCGACTGTTTTACTGTGGCTGTTATGCACGGAAACTGTGGTTAATAGAGTGATGGCGGACGTAATAGAAAGCGACAAGGGGAATGATGAGACTGTCCTCGTATATAGCGACCTTGGTATTTGACTGAATTAGTTTGATATTCTCAAATCAGACCGCGTACCGGTATATTATCCGAGAAGGTTAAACGAATAAGGACCGACTGCCCAGCAAGCGTGCTTAGCAATTTTTCATTTGATATTAAATGCTGATAGAAACTGGGATGGGGATGTTGAAATTTCGTGTGTTACGATGGAGTACGTATATAATGCATAATACACACGAATGAAATTTACCCTTGAGAGAATATTGGTAGATCATTGATGGAGTATTGACAAAAAATGCAGAAAAATCATGGCGCCTGATCTGCTGATGCGAAAGTACAAATCATCAGGTCACTTTGCTCTTGAAAATAAAAACAGGCTTTTTGGACGTGGGTTAATACAGATTATACATAATAGAATCGATATTAATCGCCGTTATAGTGGCTAGGATGTGATTTGATCAGTCCAAGGGTACAACTAAAGTACTTTGACGTATACAAGGGTATAGGATTGCTTGTTGTATCTGGTTGTTCTGCTCAGGCAACCCAGTGGGAATTGTTAAATGCAGTGATAGGGGCAATATTACATCAGTGCAGCTCCATAGAGACTAACAGTGAAATATGCCTATACGATTCTAATAAGATTTTGCAATTGTCACGCTTCACAATCACCGTACACACCAGGGTTGGAAGACGGGGCTTCATGCCCTTTCCCTGGCTAATGAATCAACAACTTCCAAGGGCTTCACCGCGGACGTTTCACGCTCCTCGCAACATCTATTTTTTTTTCTTTTACTAAAATCTGTTTATTTTTAAGTAAATGTTCATTTCTTCGTGGTTGGCCTTATCAGATTCCGCAGCCGGTGCGAACCAGGTCTCTTGGAAAGAATCGAGTTGTACATCCCGTTTTTTGACGGTTAATTTAAAGGGGCTAGGGCGGAATGAAAACATGTTTGTGACTTTCATGTGTACATAACAGGCAGAGATCATAGATCATAGAACTTTAATCCTTTAAGTGCAAATAAGAGTCAGAGGATTATTATGAAATGCGACGATAAGGGCAAAGTGATTTAAAGGCTACCGCGCACAAATGGCTAGGCTAAAAGACTAGTTCACGAAATGGAGGCTCAGGCTCAAATTGCTCTGTTTTCCTCTTAAAAACAGATAATCTACTTCCTCTTTTTTGATACCAGTCATTTTAGAACGGATTCACGAAATGGAGCCTAAATAGCCTGAGCCTGAGCCTCCGTTTCGTAAACGCCCAAGAATTATTTATTGGGGTTTTTTTTTCAACGAATGTTCGTATAAAATCTGCTACGTTTCTCCGTGTCGTTTGAGTATTTAGCATAATTAAACGCGGACCAATCTAAGAAACATTATAAATCGGCTGGCGTTTGGTCCAATCATAATATACAAACAGTAAGACTGCTGGCCAATCAGAAACCATGGCAAGGCAGACTAATATGGGATAGAATTGTGCAAAAACAATGACTGCAAGATGAGAACGTTCCATCTATTAAATTGCATCAGCCAGAGCCAACAAACATATGTCATCTAGCGGTCATATGAATTCTACATATTTTTGAAAATTTAGAACTGCATTCCAAAAGTCACTGAAATGTAAGCGTTTTGTTGACAAAAACCAACTATATCAACATGAGAAAAAATGTAGGAGACGTTTTTAAGTCAATAAGATCTGTATTTGCCAACGCATTACTTTAGAAAGGCATTTAATCAATCTGAAATTGGGTTAATATGTTTGCTCGTGCATGTCATGTTTGGAAAGTCAGCACTACTGGCAGATCAGATGCATGATGGCGCAATTAACACGGCGCGCCCCTGGCGGTGTTATGAGTGAATGAAACCGATATAGCATTGCCGTTATGTGTAGTCAGTATACCACAAGTTCCGGGCCCTTTTCCAAACCTCGTCTTAGGCTAAGGCTCCGGATCCATCTCGTGAACTGCCACTCTTAAACAACGGGTATCAAATATAGAGGCTTTTGGTGGCGGTTTGGAAGTAGATTCCCTGGTTTGAAAAGAAAGGCAGAGCTTTAGATTTAATGATAAACCACAACCTATAGACTGGCAGAGACGAAGCCGGATCCTGAGCCGGAGTCAAGGTTTGGTAAAGGCCCAAAATATGAGGCAAATAACAACATTTTCAAGTTGGGAGCTTTTCAGCTTTTCAGCCTGTTTGACATAATTGGGTATGTTACCTATTTGCTGAGATAAAAAAGTAGAGGATGAAGTGTTATTTAGTTGCGACAATGATCACCTCTATTAAATGCATGGTATAGCTGGTTTATATTTCGTTAAACACGGGTGGCACTATGGGTTGATGCAATGTTAGCAAAGTACTTTAAGAAAACTAATCTTTTCCACTTAAAACAAATTATTAATCCGCCGTTTTTGCAGTAAACGTTTTTATCTACGTTGATAAAATGTGTTCAATTTAACCAAAGATGGACATTTGACATGATAGACTTTCTACAAAGACCCCACATATCATCATACAGACGAATTTGTTCAAACATGTTTTTTCCAAAATGTTTTTCAATATTGTGTTACAAACCACTCAATATGAAGTGTTGATATGCATGTACATTCACGTACTGTAATACCAAATATTGATATTTTAGTTATAAGTGCATGCCGTCTGGAGAGCCGTACACATACACCGGCTATAGGTTTTGTGTCCTTTTCACTAAGATCATTGATATGATGACCATCTTAACCTAAGTTTCAAAGACAACCCTTCAATAATGTGAGGGTCATCAACAGTCAAGATGTTAGGAGTTGCGAAGGCAGGGACTATCCGGCCTCTATACCCTTCGCCGGCTAGCTGACTCGCCGTATATGTCAGTTAATCAATACCGCCTCTGCTAGCTAAGGGTGATCCGGACTGATCGAGAAAAAAAACCCACACAACTTGTTTACAATACGAAACCCCAGAACCCATTGGAAACTCACAGAGTGGAACCGGAGATTCTTTACCCCGATGTCAACTGTCTGTTCTTATGTATCGAGTTCCGCCGCTCAAATGGATTGCCGATCGATTTTTGCTGAGGTTCGGATTTGAAGACAAGTTCGGACATACCGGTCTTTTTTGTGTTGGTTGTTGATAGGTCGCGTTCCCGACCCGGTGGTCGTTTGTTCTTTCCCATATTCCTGCACTAGAGACCTGAGCCAGTCGAAACTCAATGCCTTAATCTTTGAGTTGATAATCATTTGATTTGATCCGTCTTTGGCTCAGCAAACGTTTAATCTTCGTTGTGACATTATTTTTCTAATGATGACATTTCAAATACAAATTTAGTGTTCCTTTTAGTTTTGTCTCTTTAAACATCGAATTGCCAAATATTTTGCCCTAGTAAACAACTTCAAAACATTGAATCGAATATTGTTCCTTACAAGAAAAATGTATCTCCTTACCATTTAGGCCTAGGCCTAGTGGTAATCATTACAGCATGTCAAGAACGGCAAGCCAAATTTTGATTAATGAAATTGACAGCGAATACAATTATTTTGCAATTTAATTGCAAATATGATCGAAATGACAGAAAAGAAGATTTTGTTCGAGTTCGTCTGACAACGTGATGGCTATTTTTAATTAGATTATTTTGTAGGCTTGTTTTTCCAACGAATCTTCAGCATAATCAAATCTTTGAAATGTTCAGTCGCATCGTCCCTGAAGTTTTACTCTTTAAGGCTCAGTGAGCTCTGTGATTGGTCTTTCATCTTTGACAACAGTAATCTGATTGGCTTATATAACGTACGGTTGACAGACCTCTAAATGTCTTCGAAGGACCTTCAGAAGCTTTCCAATTGGTTGAACAATGGTCGTTCGACCTTAAAGAATTGCTAGAACCTTTTCTTCCCCACCTATATACCCTGATACAATTCTGATTTCTTCGCGTGCTGAACGGTGTACCTGTCCTTCTTCGCCCATGATGTGGAATCCCTGGCTCAAATTTAGGGAGAATCTGACACGAAGCTCTTGTCAAGCCGTCACTTTGGGCGCGCTTGGCTTACACTCTAAAGTAAACCGTTGTTGTTTAAGCTCAACCTGAGCCACCGTGTTGTTGATACAGTCTATACCCGGCCAGGTACGGGCCTAGGCTGTGTGTGTGCCTTGTAAAACGGTTGTGATCGAGGGACCATCTACCTTAATTTATTTGTACCTGATATACGAATACCCGATTGCGTTTTTTATTACTAACCTGGGGCCGATTTCACTAACGCTTTGCGATCATCGCTAAGCCCAAATCCATCGCTAAACAGAAAATTGATCGCTACTTTGTGTAGAAATTTTCCGTTTAGCGATGGATTTGGGCTTTAGCGATGACCGTAAACGTTAGTGAAATCGGCCCCTGGTATGTTATCAGAAAGGTTTGCTGTACTGGGGGAAAACAGAAGAGGGGAAAGCTCAAACTGTTTTTATCTTTGTTAACTCTTTATCTTGAGGCTCGTAAATTTGTTTGAATTTAGAATGTTTTTGACAACCAATTCTATATAATTTTATAGTATTAAATCTCAACTCATAATTTATACAAAACTACTAATTATCATGTAAAAGCCTTTGCACGATGAGTTAAATGGCATGAGCACCATTAGTAAAGGTGACAGAGCAGCTGCGGTCTGTTCATTTTTCGATTCGTCAGGGAATAAAAACAAACCTGTGAAATTTTCAGCTCAATGGATCATTGAAACAGTGAAAAACCATTGCATTTGCTGCGCCTAATTGTGTGGAAATAGCTGTCTCATTTTCTTTATTTTTCCAAGATCAAAACTGTTTTGGTGTTTGGTTTTACTATTTTCTATACATCATTTCAAGCTGAAAACAAATTCACAGTATATTTCTACCATTACCGTCTTTGTAAGAAATACGTAAATCTGTGAACATTTCTGTTTTGGTTTGTTACCAATGTACGTACATGCCCTTTAAAAGCATCATGACGTAAAAATGGAAATCTTGCGACTCGCAAATTGAAATTCATTCGGTCAATTACTGTTACTCGGTCCATAGAATATTCGGTTTAATCAGGCGAACAGTCTTAATCAATTTGATTCTCCATAAATTATTACAGAAGGATGTTATTGTTCCTGTGTTTTCATTGGGGACCGAGATAGTAACGCAAATTCTTCGGCATCTTACCATTTCATCCCTTTCCCTTGAGCAGCATTTCTGACATGCTGGTATAATTATTGCCGAAGATATTGTTTATTAGTATATTTGTAAATTTTGAAAGGAAAGCATGGTTGTGTTTGCTAAGAATACGACAAAATTACTTTTACTTGGGACAATCACGTTACTGCGTTATCATCTTAATTTCCAGAGGGAACAGCCGAATGACACAACGACAGATGCAGAAAAATTAAATAAGAATACAAAAAATTCGTAAAAAAAATAATTAAAAACAATACATAATTCTGGGCGGTTGTATATAGTTGCCGACTGCCAAACAGTATTTTATCCTAAAACAAAAAGACAAGCAGTTTAACCCTGAAACGGACTAAAAGCCTAATAAAATTCCTCATGCAGAAATTATGCAATTTCAATTGGCTGTTGTTTTTTAATTCACCTTTTCGTCATTGAAGCTTTCTAATCATCTAGATCTCTTGTGCATCAACTCACAGCATCCATTGTCAATTTTCCTCGAATGAGCCAAGGTCTTATATGAAATAAATGACTCTCTGAATATCACAGTGTAATTAAATTACTGCAGCTACAGTAGCGGTTTGTTTTCATTTAAATAAAAAAATCCTATGGAACGTATTCCCATTGCAATATTATGCAGGCCTTTTCTGTAGAAGACATTAACCAGTTTCAATGTCAATACGCATAGCGTGTTCCAGGTATTGGAGAAATATATACGTGCATTTTGCATAGGCCTACTATTTCAAGAACAATGGATTTTGATTCTTCCGCCCAAACACACACAGTTCCTTTATGGTTCGTCCTTCGTTTGTGTATGGACCTATTGACATTGATCTAATTCTTTCCATACTTAGTTTCCAATCACAATTCCAATCTGGGACACGAATTCATCTAATTCTTGTTTTATTGGCTGACGGGAGGTATTGGCTGCCCAGCATAAAGCCCACATCACACCTTTTGTCAACTAATGTAATGATTACATCCCTGTACGAATACCCATACAATAACCGTGCATCTCATGTAAAAGAAGATTGGGTTGTAATTTGTTAGATGGACAGGCAGATGGAACCATGCTATTGTATCTACATCTATCTATTGATATTAATGGAAAAGAATTGGCGAGTGTTATTGTTCAAAATACAATACATCGAAGCCTCTTTCTATGAAGTATTACACACCAGTGTTATGAGCTTGGCATTGAAAAAAAACCCCAAATATATTAAAATTACATTACAATGTAGTCAACTCAAAGCAAATACAAATCCCGCCAAAACAGCGTTGGCAGACGATAAATGCAAAGAACCCGATTTGCTGATTAGCACGGACAACATTTTGGCGGGAAAGGTAGACTTGATTAGAGAAAGTGTACGTCAATGTTGGTATTCCGTGGCACACTGTGTTGTTGAGATAAACATCAGGTGTCAATTTGACGAAGATTAACGATAGATTGTAACTCGAGTTACGAAGGGAAAGCCCATCGAATCTCACACTTTTAAATGGGGCTGCAATGCATCATAAGTAATCATACGATTGATTGTAAGTTACGATGTCTTTGGTGAAATTGACACCAGTTGAGATAACGCACGTTATTTGTTTATTCGTAACGTCATTTTCGGTTTGATATCCCATTACTCGTATAATGAGGTTTATGAATTATTCATCATAACATTTTGAATCAATTCAGGTATAATTTGGAAAAGATTGTATCGCTTTGGAATGCTTTCTAGCATTTCCTTATATACAGTTGTGAATCAACGTAACACAAAAACTATTTTAAATTGTTCCAATTTGCATGAACATCATGAAAAAAACTCATGAATTGTATTTCTGTATTTTACTTTCCATTCTTCCAAGACAGCATTTTGTAAACCAGAACAACATCAAGAGCATCACTTGACAGTTACCCGAGGGAAAACAGACTTTGTTTGTTTGTAAAAAGTCCTTGTGCTAAATCCAGCGTCAGTATAATTGTCAGGTCGTGGATTTGCATCCCACACGAGTCAAATCTGCCCCCGATCGACCGAAAAAAAAACCCTAACCGCCTGATGCCGCCTAAAAACCCACCGCAGGTTGACAGAATGCATTCTATAGCAGTTGCTATGACAAGTTAAATAAACCGCTGGTGGGCTATAGCTATACCTACAGCTCCTCTGGTATATAGAGCCGTCCATTGGCGCTTGTTAAATGCATGTTGATTGGTCAAGTCTGTTAGCTTAGGCAGGTGCGCCACAACTTGCCGAGCGAGATTTTGTTGGATATTGTTTTTTCGTCTCCTTCTTGATGGGGTTTTGCAACAATTCCTGAAGTCTACTTCACGAAAGGGTATTTCGTTTATAAAAGAAGACTTGTTGATGGCATTATAAGAAAGTTTCCACGAACGAAACTGCTTCAGATTTATCAATTTGTGGATACAAAACAATGAGAGTACTCAAGCCATAGTCTTGATTATGCCTATTATTGCATATAACAGAGCAACAGGTACAACAGGTACAACATTCTTAACAGGTTAAAAGGGTTCGGAAGATAATTGCAGCACATCTCATCGGCAAATGAAATTGAACACCTTGAAGATACAACCTGATATCGCATTGGACATGTTATTGCAATTTTATGGATTGGCTGCATTGGTCGTTTGAGTGTTGTAATGGTGTCGATTGCTGGAGAGGGGCTGGTAAATAAGTGCTTTACGAGTTAAATAATTGTTTTTCAGAATGTATAGTAACAAGTGATGCAATCCTAGTATACTGAAACATAAGCGTGTGTACAACTGCAACTTGCCTGCAGGCTAACACGTTTGGCTCTTTAGCACACTGCTACATCATGGTGCATCTTATAAGAAAAAAGAATGGACACGTCAAGACGTTAGATATCTTACATTTGTCTCGCTTTGACTTAAGAAGACTAACGTTATAAAATCCAACCATCAAATAACCAAGGAAAATGACTGAATTTTAAGTCGTTGAAAATTGAACAAAGGAAAATTAATTGGAGCATGATGATTCGAGCCGGAGGTCAAATTTTCCTCAGCTCACTTTTCGTAGGTTATAAAAAGTCAAATTAAAATACATGGATATTTGGAATTGTTTTAAAAGACCAAGTTTACTCCGAACTGTGCATTCTATTTCACATTTCACCCTGATGATGTTGCCTACATATCACATTAATTTGTAGTCCCGTTTATGTTCATATGAGATAATGAAAATGAGATAGTTAGAAGTGACAGAGTAGTGCACAAAGGAGAATATTTGTTGACAATTCCACAGAAAATTAAACGCATTTTAACAACAACAAAAAACAGCCCAGTGCAAACTATTCGTTGGACATATTATACAATTCCACTTTCAATTGATTTCCAAATAGAAGAATGGTTTGAAAAATTAGAAAGTAGGCCTTTAACTAGAGCGAATAGGCAAAACAACAACCGCTGCAAAAGGATTCACAAAATTAGGTCACGCTTCATTTAGGTTTTGCTGTAATAATGCGTACTCATAGGATGCCTGGATTTTGGCTCATTCAGTATATAAGGAGAAACTGCATTAAAGGTAATATCATACTTTGGTTTTTATCAAAGAAATAAAGATTCATGGGCAAAAATATCAAGACAGATACAGTAACAGTCATCTGTGAAAATTTCGGTCCCATACGGTGGACACTTTGTGAGAAAACAGTGAAAAACGGCCACATTATTTCTTAAGTCTTTTCTCTTTTATTTTTGATCTTTTAAAAGATCAAACAGATTTTCGGTCGTTGTTTGACTAATTTCTGGATAAATACACCATTTCAGGCCGAAACATTTGAAAGGTATATTTCTACCACCAGCATCTTCATACCCTGTAAGTTATACGTAAATCTGTAAACATTTCTGTTTTGGTTTCTTACCAAAGTATGATACTACCTTTAAACATACTCATTCATTAACCCAGTTTCGAGCAAACTGTCAGTTCACTGTGATGAAGTTCGCCTTGACATGATAGTCTCTGAAAGTTGGTAGATTCGGTTCCGGAATTTAACCTCAGCGCAGGCATGCAGCTTTCATCCAGTATCCAATATGTAATAATTAAGAATTCCCCGGCCTTCTTTTACTTCTTCTTTCCCTTTTGAAAAAGTCGTGGCCCAGTCCCTGACTGCACTCAGCAATTACTGGTGCAGTATCAAGGCCTAGCTGCTGCTGTATCACGGTATAACACATACTCATTCCTTGCACTGACTTATTTCCCTGGGAGGTGAGCTAAATCTTCGCTGTTTCTTATCTGTACGTTTCGGCCCTTCTTGTTTTTCTGTTGAAACAGCGGCTGAAATTTGAACCCATTACTCTCCACAAATTGGTTGAAAGCTTTTCATTTCCGTGAGACCGTTCAGTCGCTTTGTATACCTGCAAGCGGAGTTGTTGGTAAAAGAGAAAGGGGATTTTTTTCTCCCCTTCTCCCGTCTTTCTTTTAGTGCTGGTTTTTAGTTCTTAACCATTTATATCTCTAGTATAATAGAGACGTTACAGTAAAATCTGCACTGGTTGTTGCCGCCAGGTAACATTTGACTTGAAGAAGCGAGCAACTTGGTAGTGCGTATTTTGAAAAATTTAGAAGAAATTAGTTGTGATGACACAGCATTGGCGTATTGGTTTAGAACAAGTCTTCACTATACAAATGCAGGCTTTATTAGTATAAATTGGTGATGGCTATAGCTTTAGCCTTAACTGCAAAACAGCTTCTCAAGAACTATCGTGACGATAATACGACGTGAATACGTCAAACTGTCTATAAACACGCCAACCTATATACAACTGCGATAGTAAAGTTGCTTGATTTCTTTATATTGGCAGTAATCTGGCCGTGCATTGGCATGATAATTGAGCTTAAATTGCCCAGCTTTTCACTGCGGAAGGCATGAGATTTTGTCTGTATTTGGGAGTAATTTTTACCGGATATCATGCTTCGTCTCCGTCCCTAAACCGACCGAGGCCGGGCCCTGGCATTCCACTCAGGGTCGGCTAAGTAATCCTTCGTTTCCTGGGCTCTTCGTTTCCCGTACATGACTACCTGATAGCCTTCGCCAATGCTAATACCATTGCTTCTAACATAATCCTCACGTAATAACTAAAATCCATTCAGGATTCTGTCAACAAACTCTGACTGTAATCAGGAAAACGCAGATTGCATGAAAATATAAAAAAAAAATGATCGAATCAGTTATGAAAAATGAATTTGAAAGCAACTAGAACGAAATACCTTTACGCGTGGTTACCTTTTTGCTTTAAAGTCAATAATCAGATAAAATGGAAAGGGGGAAAGGCCAATCGATCTTATACCCATACAGTAACAAGGAACTTATAATGCAGATTCATAGGCAGAAATATCAAGAAAGATATACAGTAACAGTCATCTATGAAAATTTCAGTCCCATATTATGGTGTCCACGTTTTGAGAAAAACATCCGTAGTATTTTTGTTTTATCTTTTCACCGTTATGTTTTTATCTTTAAAAAGTCAAATTTGTTTTTTGGTCATCGGTTTTACTCTTTTCTTGATAAATACAGCATTTCAGGCAGAACACATTTGACAGTATGTTTCTATCATCACAATCTTTATACCCTGCAGATAACAATAGAAAATAGAAAAATACAAATAGCACATTTTATGCTTATGCACATGTTATATCTAGTTAGTCAATAAAGGGCTATTTGTATTTTTCTATGTACTATCTTTATACCCTGTAAGTTATAGGTAATTCTGTAAATTTTTCTATTTCGGTATGCTTCCAAAGTATCAAATAAACATTGTCCCAATTTTATCTTTGTTTACTTAAATTAATTTATCTAATTAATTATCTTCTGCGGATCTTTTTCTGCTAAGGTTAAACATATAAGATATAACTTTTTTTACTTCCTCAATTATCTATTTTTACACCAGATCGGAATAAATTGTGAGATTCTTTATTGAATTCACACAAGTAAAGGGAGAGATATTCAGAATCCCTTCGGGGTGATCAGATCCTCACACAGGAACCAGGACACGCTGGCTACTCATGGGCCCAAGCGAATCTGCCTCGATCGGTATAGGACCCAAGAAATCTTTCGCTGTTGGGGTCACACCGTGTTTTTTAGATAATCCCTCTCCAGACTTAGCTGGATTTGTATCGAGGCTTACGAGGGCTAGGCGATACGGGAGGAAAACTGTCAAATCACGGACGAACCGTCACGACTGTCTAATCGCATCCACTAACACCAGAGCAAAGAAATCATACGAAACATCAGGAGTTCTCCTAATTACAATTACTGTGTTGCTGCTATGCCATACCTTAAAGGTAATATCATACTTTGGGTTTTATCAAAGAAATACAGATTCATTGGCACAAATATCAATACAGATACAGTAACAATCATCTGTGAAAATTGCAGTAACACACGGTGCCCACATTTTGAGAATTCAAAACAGTGAAAAACAGCCACAGCATTTTTTAAGTCTTTTCTCTTTTATTTTTAGATTTTCGGTCGTTGTTTTACTAATTTTTGGATAAATACACCATTTCAGGCGGAAAGATTTTAACGGTAGGTTTCTACTAGCATCATCTTCATACCCTGTAAGTTATACGTAAATCTGTGAACATTTCTGTTTTAGTCTCTTACCAAAGTATGACACTACCTTTAAACCACACGACCTGTATTTTGTCTATCACTCACGCGACCGCATTGCAGTGTTCTAATCATTCGAAATATTTAGATGGGTGTTTCTTGCTTTGAGGGAATTAATGGTTTTTACATCGGGAGAATGTCATGAATAGCTTCCGGCCCTCCCTCGAGATTTGGGGATTTGATATATTTTTTTGTTATACTGGTTTGCATTTTGTTTATGGCGTTCCAATTCCGATAAAAGGTGGATGGAATATCCCTTAGATGAAGCAGATTGTATAGTGTTGATTCCATAAAACTGGTTTCTATATCACAGGGTACCAGGTAAATAAGCGATTGTTTCAAAGGTATGGTAGACCCGTTTCTGGTTTTAAAACCAAATCAGAATGGAATGCAAAAAGGTGTATTATAGAAAAAGGAATATTCTGTAGTTATACAGCGTACCCCTTACACTGTTTAAATTAAACTCTTTATCACTTTAAGATTCAGTTTTATGATACAATTATGTCTTGGTTGGCTATCACCATGTAGTTTTAAGCAAAATCGGGCAGAAAAAGGCGAAAATATGACCAATTGAAAGAGTACTCTTTAAAAACGAATTTGCAGTATTCCAGAATAACTGGTCAATACATAATGTGCATTGAAAGAAATATGAAAATCTGGTTTTGAGGTCGGGTAATTCAGTCTTAGTTCCCCCCACAATTTCAGTCTAATTTTGCTCAAATTCTACATGATGATAGCCACGACATGATTGTATCACATATCTGAATCTTGAAGTGATAAACGGTTTAATTTTCATATAATACTTCCCGACACAAAGTTTTGCGTTTTGTATGGGGGTTGGGGGGGGGGGGGGGGAGTTGGGGGGGGGGACATCCCGTACATACATCTGGGTTATGTGTCTAACTGTCTACCAGCTTATGTTCATTGTTATCGTCAAAATCTTAAAGCTCAGAGAAGAGGAGAGTTTATAGGAAGTAGCAGAGTATTGCATTCCGTATTTTCCAAAGGAAGCACCCAGTGACATACAAAGCAAGTCCTGGAGTAGCTCTCTGAGAGGTTATCATCTGTGGTTATTGTTTGACGAGTAGGAGGGGATATTTGACACAAACAGTTGATGAATGACGAGACAACATGTCTGATTTCAGGCATGTTACAATGATGGGTGAGCCTGCTGGGACCGGGGTGGAGGAGGGAATCATTGAGACGACTTCCTGACGGGATGCGACACGGGGAATTCGGCTGTCCAATTCGGTCAGGAAGTCTTCTGTCTGGAATTCTTGTATATTCTCTTAGTCTAGGACTATACCACTGAACAATTATTGGCACAGGGGACTATAGACGCCAACATTGAGATATAAAACAGATAATGCTTTGATCGAGATGCAACAATGCCACTCTGCTTAGCACAAAAATGTCTTGCCCATTGAAACAAACCACCATTACGAATTCCATTTGATATTCATGGTCATTGAACAATCAGCTTAAGAACAACCATCACAAGCGAAACACAACACATGGAAATTTGGCTGTTAATCCTGTTTCTATTAAGACGGAAATTTCAGGGTTAGCAGTTTTTTTTTGTGATTAGCAGGGCCGTGAAATTAGCCCCTGATCTAGCGGAATGATGCTGAAATGTTTGCAGCCTTCAGCCTTATGTCATATTTCTCAGGAAAAAATGAACAGAGGTTCCCTAAATGTTACAGAAATAGGTGACTTCCTTTAAAGGTATAATACATGATTGGTAAAGGTCACGGAACAATACTCAAACTTTGTCTAATCCAACATGTACATGAAATGATAATCCTGTGAACATTTGAGCTCAATCTGATATCTGAGTCACGAGAAAATAGCGAAAACCCGACCCCATTTGTCTTATAAAACATGAATAATGGTTTTGATCTTACCCCGAGATCAAAACTGTTTTTGGTCATTGTTTGACTAATTTCTGGATAAATATACTATTTTAGGCGGAACTATTTTTAATGGTATGTGTCTACCATCATCATCTTCATACCCTGAAAGTTATACGTAAATCTGTGATTATTTCTGTTTGGGTATGTTACCAATTCTGTACTCAACCTTTGAAAAAAATTGTACCAGGATTAGGCAATACGAACCTACTGACGTGAGAAATCAATTTAACCAGCAAATGGAAACTCAAAATATAGCCCACATCACGTACCGTACCATCGAAGGTGCATCAAATGAATGATATTCAAATGATTTAAGCGATCTTTCTCGATCTCACGATCAAATTGTGTAGTTTGAGCATGAAAAAAAAAAACATGTTACATGTACTTCAAGTTTGGCCGATATCACCTTACAAGTTTAATGTGTCACCGTGCCGAGTGTTAATTCAATCAACTTAACACGTGGTAATACGATAATTATGTCTGCAGGTCGGCCAAGCACGTGGCTCTTATTATTAGATGTGAAATAAGCCCTCGCTTTCATGATATTTTTAGCCACTCTTCGAATTTAGATCCCAAGATTCAGTTTTCACCCATCTCACATACAAATGCGCTCAAACTGCAGCAAAGACGATAAAAGTAGAAGGCACCCTTACATTATTCTGGCTTTAAAGATAAAGATTCAAACTGAATACATCTCCAACTAATTTCACTGCAAGATTCAACACATTGAATACAATAGGGAAACCGCCTATTTTGTATCCGACTATGGAACATGATGTATGACCTTAGGGATCAATGCTACTGCTTATAGTTTCCTATAATAAATCTATGTAAACGGAATGAAGCAATCACACGTCATAGCCGCGACGCCGAGGGAGCTTTGGTACTGACAATTTACGACGCTGTCAGCATGCTTGAATACTTTATGTATTAAAACGTGAACCAGACAGCATTTATCTTTCAACATGGGATACAAATGCGTGGTGAAGAACAAGAATTTTAGTATGTTGGGAGCTGCGCAACAGTAAATTACAGTAAGCAAAAGCTGATGTGTATGTTTTCTAGATAGTTGGTTGGATATAAATCTATTTGCGTTCGGCTTTACTCTGTAGAGTAATTAACTGTCAATTCTCCACGTGCCTTTATAGTGAAAAAATTGTGGAAGGCAACATCCAGGATGCGATTTTATAGAGCTGCTTAAGCACCAACATTTGCTTAAGCACCAAAAAAAACACCTTGGTAAATAAAATCAGTATGTCAGCCAAAACTCCTTGTGAATCTTATGCTCAGCAACCAATGGCCGAATACAAGTCAAAAGCAGTAAAACATCACGTGGAAATTGTAGCCGGTAATCCTGTTTGATCGCGGAAGACTTTTTATGCTTAAGCAAATTGTGTGCTTAAGCAGCTCTGTGAAATTGGCCTCTGTTGACCGCCATGCCATCTGGGTATTAAAAAGGGAAAGCATTTTGGCCAGTGTTTGAAATAACAACAACAACAACTTTTATGTATAAACCTAGCTGCTTTACCTAAAATTATGACGTCAAGTTCAATTATTTAAACGTTTTGTATTTTAGTGTATTTCACTGCTCGCAATAACAATGCGACACATTGATTTCCTATTATAAACTGGTTCATCTGTCCTTCTTTCTTTTAGTGTCGCGAGCCAATACGACAATATCTAATTTCATAGATGGTCGCGTAACCAAATAGAAATTTCATTTCAGTTACACTGTTTCACTTACAGCCCTTGGGTCTTTTGCAAATTTCACCGTCATTAGCCGGCGGTAAGAAAATCGAATCCCTGTAGAATGCTTTAAATTGATTTTCGTTTGCAGCGAAGATGTTACTTATGTCTACCTTAAGGCCCTCTGGGAAGTTAGCAATATTGTGTAGTATTAACAGGCTAAATGTCACGATGCAATAGAAATGTCAGTGTAAGAGGAACATTACAATATAAAACGGCTTTAACTTGGGACAAAAAAAAAACCTGGTAATTGAAGTAGGCCTACGTCATAGAACAAATCTCGGACGTGCATGCCCAAATTGACAACTTAAAGGTAACTATCATACTTTGGTAGGAAACCAAAATAGACATGTTCACAGATTTACGTCTTACTTTACAGGGTATAAAGATATACCTGGTACAAACATACTCTTAACATTTGTGCGTGCCTGAAATGATGTATTTTTCCGGACATAAGAAAAATAAAAGAACGAAAACAGTTCTGATCTCCAAGATCAAAACCTCACAATTTCAATTACCCTGTTTTCATTAAGACAGAAATGTCATGCTTAGCAATTTTTTTGCTTAACAGTTTTATGAAATTGGCCCCTGACTGAAGTGACTTGACTAATTACACTGGTGCCCTATTGATAAGTAGCGTGTAATAATGTGAGAGGGACCAGCTAAAGTTAACTTTTTTTAACATAGACAAAGGCCCTCAGGGTTTGGCGGGAAAGATGTAAAGAGGACAATAAATCTCGGGAGAAGGAACGAAGGTTCAAAGTGTTTGATGGATCTCAGGTTTGCTAGTCATAATACAGGTAGATCCTGCATCTTCCTTACTCAAGGTTCCTGCTCATCTTCTCCATGGGCAAGGTTGGACGCACGCTTCCTTGGTTTTTAATAATCAAGACTTACCTCAAAGTACCCCCAACTCCATGCACCGATTACATTCATCAACCTGGTATTAGCAGCTGACTTGACGAGCATGCGTGTATAGCCATCAGTCAACTATCCTGCCAAGAATGGGCAAGGATCTTTGGCGGGTTGCTCCCTATCATCCTGTCCCTTCCCCCTCTCATCTGTGAAAGTGCGAGATGACAAAGTATGTACGGATTAGAGGGGAAAGTTGATTTAATCCAGAGCCCGAAGTTCTACCAGAGTTGAAGGATGGCGCGAGTGTTTGGAGACAAAAAAACTCTGTCACGTCGCCAAAAATTGGTTGTTTCAGATCATTAAAGTAAACTTTTTTTTCAGTCAAGGACTGGATGTTGATGTTCCGGATGTATAGCTGTTGCTTGCAGATCATGCGGCTTAAAGATTTGTCGGCGAAGGTTCATCAAATAATCCAGTATTTGGGGCAATCGCGTCAATACATGACGCCCTCTGTTGTATGGTGTCGCTTGGGGTTGCAGTAAATCTTTGGCAACGTCCCAGGCATTTTGAGATAAAACCAACCTCAAGTCTAACTGAGATTGTCCTACTTAATCACACGTTGAGGAAAGTCAACTCAGAGTCTAAAAGAAAGTGAACATTTACGAGGAATTATTACAATTCAGAGCTAGTACTTGGCTCAGTATCCTTCCCTTTAAAATGTTAACCGTTCACGATCGAATATCGGAAGTTCCCTCGTTTTATAAGGATTTGATAACAAGGCAACGAATTCAATTTACGGAGAAAAGCTCATAGACCTACCACACGTGTCCCGCAGGCGAAAAAGACATTAACTTATAAACCTCTATTTCCACGTGAGCAGACGACTCTTTCAAAACGCTTATAGGTTTCGCGCCAATATTGTTATGTTGGGGTGCGTTTTCGGATAAGGCATACTGATTCATTTCGGATACTGTTTCCTATATGGTAATGTTTTGTTTTATGATTCAACATCTGTTTAAGGCCTGAGGTATGTAATGAATTCTTGTTTGCTCTGTTATTTGCTCTTTCCATTAGATCTAATGAGATGTCCACCGGACTGGGATACAACGCTATGCTGGCCAGCCACACCTTCCAATTCTACGGCGACCCTTAAATGCCCTAACCTCAGCTGGTTCAACCCGGACAGTAAGTGCTCTGACTTTTATTTTTCTTGAGAATGAATCAATCTACCTGTGTAGGTTACAACGCCCTCTGCCGTTTACTTTGGATTGCGAATGGAACACGTCATGTTTAGTTTGGTACTATGGTACTCTGATATAAAGTTCCCTTCGGACAACATGATGTAAAGGCCATATTCATGGTGCATCCATTTTTTCTAAACAAAAAACTGGGACCAGACTATTTTTTAATCGAAGCCTAGAGCCCTTTTTAAAACCTCGGCTCCGGCTCAGGCTCCGGCTCCAGCTCCATTTCTTGAGTCAATTTTAAAATAACGGGTATCAAAATAGAGACTTTTGGCTGTGGTTCGGAAGTAGATTCTCTGGTTTGAAAGGGAAAACGGAGCTTCAGCTTCAATGAAAACCCACAACCTCTATTTTCAGCATATGGATGACGGAGCCGGAGCCGGAGCCGGAGCCGGAGCCGGAGCCGGAGCCGGAGCCGGAGCCGGAGCCGGAGCCGGAGCCGGAGCCGGAGCCGGAGCCGGAGCCGGAGCCGGAGCCGGAGCCGGAGCCGGAGCCGGAGCCGGAGCCGGAGCCGGAGCCGGAGCCGGAGCCGGAGCCGGAGCCGGAGCCGGAGCCGGAGCCGGAGCCGGAGCCGGAGCCGGAGCCGGAGCCGAGGTTTGGAAACTGGCCTTGGTTTGATTGTACTACTTCTAATACATGGTGGATAATGCTCCGTGAATAAGGTCAGCAGTAGTTGTTTGTGTACAATTCAATGTATGCTTTTCATCAAATAAACTGAATTGTCCTCTTTGACAGACTTAGTGACAAGATTCTGCAGCCCCAATGCCACGTGGGACACGGGTGGCACATACAGGGATTGTTTCCCCAGCAAGGTAATCCCGACACCGCCTGAAGACTACGCAGACGTCTCCGATGAGGCAATCAAAGTAAGAACAGAGCACGAGTCGCCTTACTCATTTCCAGAAACCAAAATAACCAAAACATATTCTGCGAGAATCTTGATTATGTGGGAGGTGCGGATTGTGGCATTTTAACGAATACATCGAAGTTGCGTTTGTTTTTTGTCAACTCAAAGGGATCCATTCCAGTGCATTCTTGGCACTTAATAACCAGCGACCTCCAAGTCAGGCATCCAGTCGCTCTCATGAAGACGAACAGAGCACACTGTTCGATACGTCGAGAGATAATACAACCGGTTCTTCTCAGAACCACACACTCTCTTACAGAAGAGATTACATGGTGTCGCCGCAAAACCTTATTTTAGTACTTCAACCATGCACAACTTCAAGTCTTGATCTTAAAAACGTCTGTGTAGATAAAAGCAGCTTCAAAAGAATAATGTGATCACGTCCTGTAATGTTTTTTCAATTTTTCAAAACTGCCTATTCGTCTTTTCATTGGCAGTTTTACATCGAGGTGTTAGAGGGCGCCAACTTCATGCGTTTAATTGGCGTCTGCCTGTCGTGGATTGCTCTCGTGGTGGCACTTTTGATTTTCACAACATTTCGGTGAGTTCAGCTCTGGGCCTTTCTCAAAGCTCGGCTCGGGCTCAGGCTCCGGCTTCGGCTTCGTCTCTGTAATCCGTATGCTGAAAATATAGGTTGTGGGTTTTTTTTCATTAAAGGTGAAGCTCTGTTTCCTTTTCAAACCAAAGAATCTACTTCTGAACCGCAGCCAAAAGACTCTACTAAATTTTGATACCCATAATTTTATAAGTTCACGAAATGAATCCGGTAAATAATAACGGGTATCAGAATAGAGGCTTTTGGCTGCGGTTTGAAATAGATTCTCTCGTTTGAAAAGGAAACAGAGCTTCAGCTTCAATGGAAAAATACAACCTACAGTTTCAGAGTATGGATGACAGCGCCGGTGTCGGAGCCTGAGCCGGAGCCGAGGTTTGCCAAAGGACCCGATATTCCTGCCATCATCTCAACTCTACCCCGGTATGGTTTCAGATTGCATGCAGTTGTAACATTATTTCAATCAAGTTAACCACAAGCAGCAAAACGCACGTTGGGTGTTTCATTTCAATTCATTTCATTAAAAGTAATTCGTGTCTAGTTAAATTATTATCTATCAAATTGTAGACGAAGCCAGTAACTCATGCAGCAGTCCTATCAAAGTTATATGAAGGAAAAAGCCTTTTTGGATGATAACCTCAAGCCGGGGTTGGTATTAATCTGTCAGCCTAGGCTATTAGTATAAGAGAGCCGTATAGATTAACACAAAGGTCGTGCCACCCCGAGAATTATGAATAGCGACGGCTGCGCTTGTGTCCCGTTTCCTTGAGCGGTTTCACCGAAGGGCGGTCGAGCTATCCTGAGTCGGTGGCAATACCTCTCGGCCAGTCGGCCTGTCATCGACCCATCTTCCTATGCTTCATTACCCGGTCAACCTCCCGTCATTTTCCGAGCTACTTTCCCCCTTACTCCGTTCACTGCCAAATTTTCATCTTATCGAATAAATAGATCAGGAAGTAAGAAAAAAAATGTCTCTAAATTGCAAATTAGGGATTCACTTAAGCGTATAAAAGAGAACATTTCGGAAACATCTACAAACAGGGAGACTTTTCTGTATAGTAGATGCGTTTGAAAGACATTTTTTACCATCCATTTTAATATAAGACAGGGAATTCAATCAATATAATTCATAATTTATGTCAATTTCAAGTTCATAGGTTTGGAGGATGTTAAGAAATAGGTATAAGTAAATTACCCGTTTCCGGTAATTGTGATAACTACACGGAATAAAAAAAAAGGTTGCATGCATCGGAACAGTGACCTCGCTCGTCATTTCTTATTCTGGAAGTAGCAGATGCTCATTCCATGCTCTGAGAGTATAGATTAATTTGAGTGATGCCTTCATATACAAATGAATCTGAAAAGAATTGAAAAATGACATGATGGCGAACTAAGACCTACATTTGATCAAGCTTGGCAAATGACCGCGTCAGACTGTGTCAATTCTAAGAAAGGTGCTGTAGCACAGAAAGATTGAGTGTCTAAAATAAAAATACACCCCGGGGATGCTAAACGAATGAACAGCCTATATATCTAAACACTAGAGAGGAATAGCAATAGACACTGCCGTTGTAAAGTTAACACCAAGGGTGTTGAAGCCTGCGGCTGGCTGAGGCTAACTCATTTGCCAATTTTGGGCCCATGCTTTTCAGTTAAAAGTACAGTGCAGAATTGGTAACATACCCAAACAGAAATGATCATATATAGATTTACGTATAACTTTCAGGGTATAAAGATGGTGCTGGTAGGAACATATACCGTTAAAATATTTCCGGATGAAATGGTGTATTTATGCATAAATTAGTAAAGCAAAGACCGAAAACAGTTTGGATCTCGGGGTAAGATCCAAACCATTATTTATGTTTTAAACGAAAAATTGAGTCGGGCTTTTGCTTTTCTCTCTTGACTCCGATTGAGCTCAAATTTTCACAGGTTTATCATTTCATGTACATGCTAGATAAGACAAAGTGTGAGCGCTGTTCTGTGATACCAATCATGTATTATACCTTAAGCGTGGTCTATTTGCCAACCCACTAGTTCATCATAATTAAGATACAGATATTAACAGAGCAGTGGTTGATAACGTTGTCCAGACACGAACTGTTAGTAGGGCCTATGTGTAATTGCTGCTTAGAAAGACCAATCCTCGTAACGGTAATGTATAGTTATACATGCATGTTGAAGATTTCTCTGAAGCATGCACTCCTTGCCTATACGAACAAGACAAAAAGCTATTTCCTTCAAAAAGATAAATGAGGAAAAATTCTCTGTAATTCTGAAAAAGTGCAAGAACGGAGAAGAATGCGTTAATCAGAAGCTTGGCACTCATGGAATGCACTCCTGTTTACGGATTACCCCCTCCTACCAGGCTGTGTTTATGCACTCCCAGCCTCGTAGATCAATCAAGACTAGTCTTGAAGGGCGTAAATTAATAGAATCCGGATTAATTTCTGGAGGAGGCTTCCCTTATTTATGGTTTTCGTCAAGGTTTTATGATCTTGTTTAGATTTGCAACTGATGATGGTTATTTGGGTAATTAACACTTGCCATTGTAACTAATGGTCCAGTCCAGCGCGTGCGTCACTGCGCTTACCATTAAAGGTAATATCATACTTTGGTAGCGTACGGAAACAAAACTCTTCACAGATTTATCTATAACTTATAGGGTATAAAGATGGTGGTGGTAGAAACATACCGTTAAAATTGGTCTTCCTGAAATGCTGTATTTATCTACAGGAGAGTAAAAAGCAATTGACCAATAGCAGTTTTGATCTTAGGGAGATCAAACCTCCTTTGAAAAGATTTAAAACCACCGTGGGCGGTTGCTTTTTTTCAAAGAGTTGGCACCGTATGGGACTGGGAATGTTACAGATGACTGTTACTGTATTTCTTGTTTGATATTTTCCCCATGAATCTGCATTTCTTTGGCAAAAAAAAAACCCAGGATGGGCCGTGTCATTAAATCTGACGTCATTTTCTAGCGTTCAACACCCTTTTTCAGCTTTCTAATTATATTCCCTTTCCTGGGGGGCGGACGTAATAACCTAATAAGTAATTCTAAACGTTCACATTGACTCTGCTTAATGCTTGTCTTTATGGTAATGTAAAACATTGATCAAGTTGGCTTCTAGCAGGTGTTGTAGCCAAACACGGCAGGGACATAATTTATAGGGCGTAAGCCAGTGATGTAATCTGAGTGATTGATCCATGTCACCCGAGGTTATATGGTTGTATAGTAGATGCATATTCATGACTGAACGCTGTTTGAACGTCTCCTTGGGATATGATGCTATAGCTCGGACTGGGAACGGAAATTTTGATCTGAAGATCAGTCCCAATATTGTAGTGACCTAACAAAAATACCAGTATTTTGGTATGAGAGTGTTAACGTCGTGGGAATTTAAAGGTCAATACATGATCGGTAAAGGTGAGAGAACAGTGATCACACTCTGTCTGCTCCAACATGTACATAAACTAATAAACCTGTGAAAATTTGAGCTCAATCGGACATCTAAGCCAAGAGAAAATAGCGAAAATCCGACTTAGTTTTTCTTATAAAACATAACGATTGGGTCTGATCTTACCCCGATATCAAAACTGTTTTCGGTCTTTGTTTTGCGAATTTCTGGATAAATACAGCATTTCATGTGAAAATATTTGAACGGTTTGTCTCTACCGCCACCAGCACCATCTTTATATCCTGAAAGTTTTACATACATTTGTGAACATTTCTGTTTGGGTATGTTACCAACCCTGCACTGTACCTTTAAGTATGGAATACAACACTAAAAGCACCATTCATTTGATATCATTTGATTTTGAATTTTGAGAATGATGGTTACAACTTATTCTCATCACACCACGCCCACAAATTGCAAAATTGGCAATTTGTAATGTACAGGTGCAAGCTGTGGTGCACAAATCTAACATGCAATTTGAAATTCGTCGCTCTGGGCTTGGGCAATTTCGCGCGAAAATTAGAACATAAATTGGACCCCAACGGGCCACCCTGGCCAGCCCAAGCAACCAGCGGCACAACGCAAGCAAATTAACGGTCAATCCCATGTCCTATACACACACACACTGTACACATCCCTATGGCATGAAGATATTTGCAATGGAAAAACCTTGTAATAGCTCATGAAATGTCAGAAAAACAAGGACCATTCGCCTGGGAAATTTGAAAATGGGTCTCGAAAAGATTGCCGTTGAAGGATTTTTTTTTTCGTTTTTTCGTTTACAGCCTTTTCTGTATGTTTTCATTTCTTCATCTTGAAAATGTTTGGCCTAATTCTGTCAATCTGATTTCTATACCTGTGAAAATGATGAATATACGTTTATGGCTAATTTTCCTGTGTAAATTTCATATTTTCTTAAATAATGTTTAAAGAATCACATTGATTCAAATGAAATCAGTGGAAATTAAGCAAATCATTATTAAATGACATTTCTCGAAATGTTCTGCAAATTTCCTCCTTAACGATTTTCAGAAATTATTGATGGAATCAAGTGCTCATACAAACAGTAATTTTACTGTTAATTTTAATATTTTGTGATTTTGTGTAATTATTTTTTTCTTCCTAATGCAGAAGTCTAAACTGCAACCGGATTAAGATTCACAAGCATTTCTTTGCGGCGTTCCTGATCCGTATGACTCTGGAGGTCATATTAATTGCAGATAAAAGGTACAAAGACACCAACACATTATACCACGGAATAAACGACATCAAAACCATTCACCTGACGGTAAGTGTCTATTCATTATTGGCTGGGGTGGGTTGCTGTGGCCTTGTTGTCTGGGGCCAATTTCACAGAGCTGCTTAGCACCAAAAAATTGCTTAGCACAAAAATGACTTGCCCAATAAAACACACCACCACTGAAAATTCGATTTGATATTCATGGTCAGCGAACAACAGCCAAAGAACAATCGCAAGTGATACACAACACATGGACATTTGGTTGTTAATCCGGTTTTTTTTAAGACAGACATGTCATGCTTAGCGAATTGTTGTGCCAAGCAACTCTATGAAATTGGCCCCTGGCGTGTCGTACTCAAGTTCGTGTGGTCAATCTACAGATCATGGGTTCGGAATTCAGCCACGAGCTAGTGGTGCTTGCAAGACACATTGTCATATTGCTCCTCTTCACCCAGGTGTAAATGGGTACCTGCGAGGGTAGAGATGGCTTTGTGGTTTGATTAGCCTCTGTGCACCTTATGGTAGCACGGGGCTGTATGCTCCCCAGGGAGTTGAGATGGTTTCAGAAATGTAAATTATGGCCCGATGACCAATGATAAAAATAAATTCGTAATGCGCAATAGAGTATATTCATAGAAGCTGCGCAATATTATTATTGCCGGGTCAGGGAAGGGTCGAGTGCCTGACTCGGAGCATGCTTGATCGTCCCGTGTGAACGAGCGAGGTCAATGATAAACTGACTCTGGATTAGATTTGATTCAATTCATTGTGTGAATCGGGTCTGAACATTGTCTGCAATTGACTGTCGAAATATTGCCGAATCTTCGTATTCTAAAAAGAATCGATACCGAGGATACTTCTTTATGCACACCGTCTCAATTAAAAATCGATTCTTATACTTCCTCAGCCCGTACTGTGTGAAACCTTTGAGACTATCCGTGAGTATGGGCGACTGTGTGCCTTCTTCTGGATGTTCATAGAGGGCCTTTATCTGACGTGTCTTGTGTCTGCCAACGTCTTCGGCAAACCGCGGTTCATCCTGTACTACTGCATTGGATGGGGTTAGTAATTAAACGCCCTCAAGCGTTCGACATCGGCTAGTCGATTGAGGGCGTCCCAATCATTGGAAATGTATGATTCTTGAATTGTGTTTAAATTGAGTCAATGCGAGGAATTATTGCACTGCTATATTTTGCTCTCCACACATGTTAAAGTTATTCATATCCGTCAATAGAAAAAAAAACTCAGCAAATATCATTCATGGATAGTTTGGTATTAAAGGTGCACACATTTTATAGCAATACTATGGTATAAAATATCACCAAAGCAATGTATTGCTAATGCGCAATTCCTATCTCATGATTATCAATCAATACCTCTATTTATGGGAATGGTCAAGCACTTTTTAGGCCATATGAGCTCCATAGTTCTAATCAGTCCCAGACATCGACCACAAATGGACAATTAAAACCCTTTTTTTAATCCTACTAGAAGAAACCAGATGAATGTCATTAATTTGAAATAAGCAATTGGTGACGGTGACTTGCTCATGAACACAGCACAGCACAGCCACCGCTATGACGGTGCTTTAGATGGACTCGATCCCTCAAACATGCTTTGAATTCGACACACACATTTCCAAATCATAAAACCATCATGAATTTCGATTTGTTTTTTCCCTCATCCTTACGACAGTGCTTCCGATTCCGATCGTCGTAGGCTGGGTCATTGCGATGTACTTCACCAGCAAAGCAAGGTGAGTTATTTTGGCTAAAAGAACAAAATATATTTAGGGGCTAGACCCTTCTTCGAACACTCGCTTCTGCTATGTCTAATTAGGAGTAGAAAATGAAGCACCTACATATATAACCTACACAGTACTTTTTTCAAGTAATTGGCGCGTTTTAACTGAAAAGATCCGGTATTTTCCAACATTTATTTTTCCAATTGCATTTGTCGGCCTCAAGTCGCCTCCCTTACTCCTCCTTCCCCGTAGAACCGTGTCTGGGACCTCATCTACTTGATTTCTAAGTGCAACATGGGTTAATTCACTTGTTGATTACCTTTATCCTGTAGGTTTGTGAACAACCACGTGTCCATTTCCAGGCAAATGTAAGACTATTGAGTCCGCTGCTTTGTCTCTCCGTCTGTGGTAATTGAGAGATGAATTCGAGTTAGGCTTTAAGTAAATGCAGATTATAATAGTGCAGGTTTCTTCATATCGTGGAAATACATAGGCCTATCAAAGGAAAATGCATGACATGCCCGATGCCGGCCGACTATTTCAAGCAGTGGCCCCTTGGGAATCACTCTCTAGCATGAGGGGTAGAATGGCCGCATATACCATACTGGCCACGTGTGAAAATCCCTTAGTGAGAAACATAGAATCGTTATTGTATTTGCACGGTTTAACGATCGGGAGGCAGACCACGAAATACGATATGTCATAGTCCCTGAGGTTCTTCATGTAGTCAACAAGCATGCTTCATATGAGGGGTAACAAATTATTCTCACGAAGGATTAAATAAAATCACCCTTTTGGGATTTCGCGTTCATTTAATTCGCGCCAAAATACGAGAACTTTTGCAGCTTCCCTTTAGTTTTGAGAGACAATTTTTATTGCGTTCAGTTGCCTTGATGAAATGTGTGGAATTCAACCTGATATTCATCTTCTATTTAACGTCTGCTTCTTAGTCTTTGAATTCAATCTTTGCAAAAAAGTGTGAGGAAGATATTAATGACCCGACAAAAAAATACAAGAACGACGTTTTCAGGCGGGAAATATACGGGGTTTCAGTTTCACAAATAAATTACTCGCATTTCACGAATAAGAAAAAGACTGCCCTGGGGAACGCGCTGGCAACTAGCAAATTATCTCAATGGAATTTAAATTGTTTACAACTGGTTCGCGGCTGAGCTTTGCTAAACGTCAAATTCCTTTTATTGTATTTTTTTTAAGCGCAATAGAATTTTGGCTTGATCTTTGCGCCAAGTTAGCATAGGCTGTACATGTATGTAGTTGGTATACGCTACCTTCTTAAGAAGCAATTTTTTTTCTCAGGTTTCTCTGAGACAGTGAACATTTCTGTTTTAATTTGTTATCAATGCTGTAACTACCCTTTAAGGATGGTTTAAATTTGGTTGGCAAACTATTCCGCCACTGTACAGATTGCCTCTTGCTTGGTGAAAGAAATAAATACTGCAAATAGAATAAGATACATGTACTTCAATGGTCATTCGATTAGGAAAAAAAAGTGGCACTCGTGCATTTCTGAGTGCAATGGAGAGCCAGAGTGTTATAAATAAAAGTAAAAAGGACAACATAATTCGTTTTCCTCTTCAATTCTGTTTGCTCAACTTGTTCGCAAATTACAAATTGAAACACCGTCATTGGTAGGCCATCTTTACTTTTCAATAAAGAAAGACATAACGCACGCACATGATGCACAGGCGTGGAGTATGCCTAAGTTGATGGGCCTTATAAGTGGGCAGATATTGATTATAATATAGGGGCATATGGTGCAAGGACCGGACAAGCATGGAAAGGGGGGGGGGGGGTGATGGATTCTGATTCTGATCTGGATGTACTCACGATTTGCAATATATACGGAGAGGGGTGCACTGAACGGAATGTCTATTTGGGAAGCCGTTGACCCCATTGGTTGCATCTTGTCTGATCTTCAATGGCTATGATCTATTATGCTACTCAAAAAAGTTCTGCAACTCAAGTTTGAGGGGTAATAAATTTCGTATTATACTCCATCACCATAATATGGTATCATTGGAAAACGTGATTATTCATCTTTACAATGATGTGTTACATGTTATGCTAATGTAATCATGGAATGCGCAGCCTTGATAAAAATGCAGCAATGTCAAAAACAAAATGTTTCAAAGTTCGTTGTTTTCATTAGTGATTTTCCAGTGGTGAGGATGGACCGAGTTTGAATTATTTAATGCGTTGATGCGTGAAAGTCTACCAATGGTGTATTCACATTTGCAACATTTTACTTCTGGCTCTACCCTATATTCAGAATAATGAAGCTTTTCGATGGTATCAGTTTCATCATTCATACATCAGCAACAAAAAATATATCATCCCTCAAACTTGACTTGCAGAACTTTTTTTTGGAGGGATGATAAAAGACGGGTCGACTGGCATCCTCTGAATTGGCAAAAGGTATTGGTGATACCAGTATCGCCATGGCGTCTGTTGGGCATAATTATGGGTTTGTTGGTTGGTTCAGAAATTTGTTTGAAACTTTTCAGTCCTTGCAGAAGTTATCCTTTACATATCTTCCAATTCTTTAAGAATCCATTTGGTACCGGGCACGATTTACTTGTTCAGTGCCGTGCACTTGCAACTTTGTTCTGCCCTTTTACGCGCCACTTAGTCTGGTTGTGTGGTTTTTTTTATTTTAAGGTGAGACAACTCTTAGTATTTTCGTTGTAGATCCAACAGCTCTTGTTGGCCAAATTGAGATGAAGCTGATTATTTTGAGACATAAAAAACACATGTGACACGATCATGTGCTTATTTTACTTTCAGGATTGTGTGCAAGTTCCGACTCACAGTCAAATGACAGCTTAAGGTGACGTCTAAATAAACAAAGATTAATCGCATAGAGAAGTCTAGGTGTTACCTTAAGCTCAACTGAGACGGAATATTCTTGACAGGGAAAAGGTTGTTAGACCTAACAGGCTTACACTAGCAAAGAATAACAAAGCAGGTGGACCGCATTGAAAGCCATTACATTGTCGTTTGTTCTGTTTTCCATTTTTATTTTTATGAATACCTTCTTCGATTTTTGTTATGTACGGTAAAGTACAATCATCTTGACATGTGTTTGATTGATTGGTTATTTATAAACTTGGTACAGATCGATACACTTGAGATGTACGAAAGCGTTCGGCAATGTGTTTTTAACTTTTCCACATCTCCTTTTTTTCAAGATCATCTTATGATCGCATTATATTCTCCTGCGCTTATACTTGGCATCGATTGCAGCCACTTGAGATGGCATATTATTCGTTGTGGTCATCGCACTATACGTATATGGACAGTTGCGTGTGTTGAAGGTACAAGTGCGTACGCGGACATGTGCCTTGGGCTGTGCACTCCAACTTCGTTCCACACCGAGGCCAAATATGTGTAAAATATCTCTGCGATTGTTCAATACCATTAACGCCCATCAGCGGGCAAAGTACAAGTGACTCATGTGATTGGTCTCCTCCATTACTCCCCGTACACCACCATATAAACCTGGCCCCTCTTCCACCGAGGCAACTGGATCTAGTGCCCCGGGGAAAGCACGGCGGAGAGATATCCCCAGGTGCGCTCAGCGTATCTGAGCTCACGTCCCATTGCAACTCCCCCAAAAATGAGAAACTCTCAATTTCAGCGGTAATGACAGAAGTCCAACGAAGGATGCAGCTTTTTAGAAGAATGTTTACGAATGTTTGCCGAAAGCTCAAATTTCCTCAAACATTGAGATGAAACGCCCTCTATCAGCAGTATCTTGACCTTCAGTGCTCGTCTGCGGAGGTAGAATTATCGTTTGTGCGCCAATTACCTTGGCTTTCTGCTTTTTCGCTCAGTCGCCCGGCCTGATACGAATCTGACGTCTGCTCTTAAGACAAAAATAATACTGTTTTTACCATTTTCGTTCGTCCATTCAATTTTATCAGCGAAAATGCCATCAATCATGCATTAACGGCGTAGGCCGTGTAGGTTAGATGTTTTCACTTAAAGTCAATAAGTGACAGACGAATAAAAACAAACTTTGCTACTTTTATCGGTTACCTGATGGAAAAGTGTTCCTCATCCTTCAAATTCCAGGCGAAGTAAAAGCACTTGAATGTTGATTCAGACTCTGGAGATGACAAAAAGCCAGAACACAAGCCAGAACACAGCAGCAAACTGAATGCACCCCTAATGCGACTTTTCACTTTCAGGAAAGCACTTAAGTATGTTGATAGCAGTAACATGGAAAATTGTCATAGCGTTAATACACGAACACTATACACGTCATTTCAATGTATTATCATACTTTGGTAGCATACCGAAACTTGGCCTGGGATAAAGATGGTGATGTTAGAAACATACTGTTAAAACTTTCCTGCCTGAAATGCTGTCTTTATCCAAGAAAGAGTACAACCAAAGACCAAAAAACAAATTTTGATTTTCGGAAGATCAACAATCGCAGTGAAAAGATTTGAAATACCGTGGGCCTTTTTTCACCGTTTTTCTTAAAATGTGGGCATTATAATGAGACTGGAAATTTCACAGATGACTGTTAATGTATGTTTCTTGATATATGCCCATAAATGTGTATTTCTTTGACAAAAATAAAGTATGCAATTACCTTTAAACACACTTGCATGATATGCAGTAGCTCGTTCTTCGCTATGTTATGTATTCCTAGTTCATAGCTGCATGGAAAGTAAGGGGATGGAAAAACTGTTGATATGTTGCAAACTCTATGAGTAATTATTAATATAATAATGTTTTGAAGATGGGTATAGGTTTGTGTAAAATAGCAGTGGTGAATGGTGGTACTGTCTTTATTTTGGCGAAGTGTTTGACGACCATTTTGGGTTGCAATACACGGCAGTGTGACCAGCGTAAAATGCAAGATGTCTGCCCGGGCTATACAGCAGCGCAGTTTGCTCCCGTGAAACGTGGCTCTAAATACCGCCCATGCATGCAGCCGATCGTATTCTGAGTACACGCACGTTTACCTCTTTGGCCGTGCATAGTTCATCCATCCAATTCTTGTCAGGTTTGAAGAGGCGAGGATCGGTGTGAGAGGTCGGTAGGGACTTGGATCGGCTCTAGGTCTGAGTGACATAAGGGGACGAGGTTGTGACAGTTTGTCGATTGTTCGTTGCCTGTGGTGGTTCTGAGTAGGAGGCGGGGATCCGGCTCGCTTATACCTCACGTGGGATCTTCACTTCTGATGGGTATATGGCCTCCGGATACAGAGTCATTTACCTCATATTGCTATAGTAGTTGGTTGGATAGCACTTAGAGCACGGGCTATACCTCCTATAGAAGTGACAACCCCAGGGCTCACGACTGATGTGCTGCATGCAGTGCTTCTGAACACAGGCTGACCTAACTCCCAACGTCAGCGATATGCTCGTGTTTAATAGACGGGGAGGTTTTAAACGGAGGAACTATACCCTAGTGATATCTGAGCTGAATTTTAAAACCCTCTCAGATTGAGTTCAAATTCAGCAGGGAACATGACAGCATCGCCCCCTGAGTAATGTCTTGGTTTGAGCGAGGTTTGCTGGCTTTGGGCGCTCTAGGAATCTGTGTCGTGTCCATGAATTATTTCTCGGGAATATCCGACTGGCAGAGATTGTGCAATATCGACGTTAAGTCGGTCGACCGTCCACCATTTTACTGCGGTCTTGTTGCAGTGTACTGCCCTCTGTCGTTCCAAAATCCCCATGATTGCTTAGTCTTTTTAGTGGCAGTACTGCAACGATTATGGAGGGATGCACAGGTTTTGTCCGTTGTAGTGGTCGTTCGTTATAGTGATTTAAAGAACCAAATTGGATTTGTGGGTCGTTTTGCGGAAACACTAGCCTTCTCTAGTCTTCATCATCAGGTGGTCTCCTAATGTTGATTACAACAGGCTATTCGAAACGTTCGAGAACTTACGAGAAGTGCGAACAAAATAGAAGTGGGAAAGTACGAACGATTCTTACATGGTGTTTCCGCAAACCGATCCACATACTATCGCCATGCAAGGCCTCAAATCTTTCTTCATATTGGATATGTATTGTACACCCAAACTGGGACCCAAGGATGATGTTTGTTATTGCCAAATGTTCGGTATATCAGTGTCCATTGGTGACAAACTTGATGACCTTTGTAAAGGATGGTCTGTATTCTGTCTTTATTCTCGGTCTCTTGTGGCAGTTAATCACGCTAGGAGAAGTGCTATACGAATCACAAAGTGTCGACGTGACCTGCAAGAGGAACTGAAAGTATTTTGAAGTTCCTAGGCAAGACCTGTGTCGGAATCGGATGACTAGAATAAGTCACATAGTATTAGATATCACGTAGGATGTTACAGTCTGATGAAAGGAGAAGTGAGAAAAAAAAATCATAGACACAGAAATCATCCTGTGAAGATAGTTTTCGTCTGACACGGTTGCAATTAGCGACCTAGATCCCAAGACAGTGTCACGACCATCCTTTCAATTCACCGTCAAGTTTAAGACGCTTCTTGACAGTATTAAAAAAGAAGACACGTAATAGATGAGTTTGGGCACGTACTACCTGCCCCACGGGTCATCACTTTGTGGGGGACTTGTCTATAGGACAAGTAGGAGAGTAACGATCGTTTAACTGCTTACAGCTAGCACGCAGGGGGTGATTGAGTTCATAGACACAGACCTAGAGCTGCATTTGTCCCCATAGGGATAGCTCATGATGTAATGACAGCGTATTCGTCACTGGGAATTAAGTACCATTGAAAAACACACTAACTTTCTAAATGATTCCAGATTAAGCCTTTGAATAGGTAATATCAATCTAAAGTGCAGTTTGGGAACTAGTGGATAGTGACACGCCTGTGTAGGTGGTCATGGATTCGATTTGCAGGCAATGGTCGTGGGAACATAATTCAAACTGAATTCAGGTTAAAAATTACACATTGCCGCTAGTTATAGTTTACATGGTGCACGTTAATGGCTGCTATATGAGCAGCCTGGTGGCCATCTTTACCCTTTTGAAACCATGAAGATCATAGTAGCATGACAATTATGTATGCAACTTGTGCAATTACTGACAGAAAAGGTATGTTCGTGCGCACATAGTTACTTGTATATACCCCATATCACGTACGTCGAATGAAGTGGGCCTTTTAAACTTTCAAGAGATCTGCCCAATCAGCAGCACACTTTGCAGACGACATTTTATATTATTTCGATTTTCCCGCCTTTTTTTCCAGATGCTGGAGGGACCATGCCGTGTCGAATTACTACTTGATCATCGAAGTCCCACGCAATGGCGCCCTCATTGTAAGTTGGAGCTTGTACTATATAGTGTGTATGGGTCAAAACATTTATCACTTCAACTTGTGGGGCTGAGGTTGTAAAGTATGAATCTGTGATTTCTCTTCTGTGTTTGTCTGCTGTAAAGCTTAAAAATTTGTTGTAGTTCTTCTTATTTCTACCGTTGTTTGTTTCTTCCAGACAAACGTTCTTTTTTTGATAAACATTGTGAGGGTACTTGTGACGAAGCTTCGAGACAGCAATTCAAGTGAAACGAAACAGATAAGGTAAACTTGCCCGAGAAATTCAGAAATTAACATCCCTGTTCCTGCAGGGTTGCTATGGTAACTGTATATTAACTGTACATTTTTCAGCCGAAAGGAGTAATCATAAAATAAACACAATTATCAAATAACCAGAAGGTATTCCAGGGGTCGATGGTTCGAATCCCCACTCCAGTCAGTTTTTCTTTGTTCACTTGTCAACGACTTACAAATAGCCAAAGTGTACAATTAGCAGAAATTGCTGGTGACATTTAAAGGAAATCTTCAGTTTAGCGCCCACATTGGCATTGCATGTATTATAATGAACAGGTTTGTTTTAATAACCAAATTTCACTTTTGGCGCCAAAAATGTCATTTAGGAAAGCTGCAAAGGGCGCCGTGTTGTTGATTCCACTCCTGGGCGTGGCCAACCTGGTCTGGTTTATTCCTGCTCCTACTGTACACGACACCAAAGCCAGTATCGTCCTGTACAACTACTTGTTCCTGTTCCTGGATTCCTACCAAGGATTCTTTCTGTGTGTTATGTACTGCTTCTTAAACCACGAGGTGAGTTTTATTAGTTAGTATAGTTAGTTATTCAGGTCTCTGTTCTGAACCCAGTAATTCAGGCAGTGTTTCCCAAGCACATACACCTCCGCCGTGTCTTTAATAATGGAGACTTTTGAGCTGGGTCTTCAACTTGATAGTGCAAGCGCAGACCAACGCGCGCATGCTCAGGGCTAGTGAAAAAGAGACTTCAGTCTGCTGCCGCCAACATCTCAAAAGTCTCCAGTTTACCATTTTCGAAACCAGGCTTGAGGGTAGGCTTGGGACTTATTTTGCTGCCGCCATCTGAGACCGGTCCCACGAAACGTGAATAAATCGCGCTCCACATACCGAGGCCAAGTTGCAATGCATTATGTTGACCGAAAAACGCCCGCCGCAGTTTCTTTTTTTTTTTTACCAAAAGAGGGCGCCGTTCAAAAACGTGTGTTCGGATAACAGTTTAGACGATGAACTATGACCTTAAAGGCCGAAAATCATTATTGTGCCATTCAGATACTAACAGTAAGAGAAGACCCCCATGACTAAGGCATACCATATTATTTTTTCCTTATCAAGGTTCGGATGACGATACATCGTAAATGGTGCACGTGGAGGTACTACAGGGACCCGCTGCTTCGTCGTACGTCAGTTCTTACATCTACAACCGATGTAAGTCGGTCATCGGTTATTGTCTGTCTTTCACTTCCTCTATCAGACATTCAGCCATTAATGCTATAAAAATTACCACTTTTAGTCAAAGTTACAGAAGTCTTGCGTTTCGTGAAATTTTTTGTGTGTGGTGATTATCCAGTTAAGGAGGAAATGAATCAAGAGAGGGCGTCGAAAAACCGATCAAAAACAGCACAAGATGGAGTCCTGTAATATACATGTCAAGGATCACGCATTTGGACCAAAAATGGCCGACTGTGCATCAGTGCATAACGTACTGGGCAAACCATAGGTTTCTTTAGGGTAATTTTCCCCAGTTTTCAAAGAGGGCGCCCTTCTGAGGTGTGAATTGACCAGATCCAATTGGTGTCTGATACTGGCATCCGTATGATTTTAGACAGTTCTGGAATTGTTTTCGTTGTAGATGATGAGCACCACGCGGGTAGCGTACAGGCCATCACAGCGAGTGAACGGGACATCAGTTGGCAATGAATACGTGAGTGAATCTTTGATCATTCCGGTATGAACTGGTCTGAACCAGTGCCAACCGGGTTTATACCGCCATTGCTCCAATGCTAACTTTTTTTTCACCGGTGCGGTCGCACGTTGACTGGTCTAGACCAGCGATACAATGAATCGGTTTGCATTATGTAGCTAGTATCGTAGCTTTACGCTTTTAAATCCATAATACAGGATTGGTTAAGGTGGCAGAACATGTGCAGACTGTTCATAATTTGATTTGTCATTTGATAAACACAAATCTGTGACATGTTCAGCTTATGTCCGCATCGAAAAACTGTAGAAAACAGTGAAAAAGGGCTCACGATATTTTCAAATCTATTTACAGGAGCTTTTATCTTAATATGAGATCAAAACTGTTTTCGGTCGTTGTTTTACTAATTTCTGGATAAAATAACCTATTTCGGGCACCAATATTTTAATGGTATGTTTCTACCAGCACCATCTTCATTGTCTGAAAGTTAAACGTGAATCTGTGAACATTTTTGTTTGGGTATGTTACCAATCATGTACTCCTAATCATCATGTGCTGTCATTTTGGGTTCTTCTTCATCGCTTCTTAATTAGTCTTCTTCATCGCTTCTTTAATTTTGTTTAACCGACAGCTAAAGATGGCTGCCATTGACGAGATGAGCAGCACGCATGCTTGAACTTCGTAAAGGAAGGTCGTTGACCTTTGACCTGGAATCTTACTTTGAACCGGACACTGCTGAGTCAGCACAATTAAAGCCTTTGTCAGGAAACTGAATTTTACGTAATGGAAAAAAAAAAGTTTTCGCCGACAACACAATTAAATGTCGTACATAATTATCGTACAAATGTATAAACAAAACACGTTATTATATTCTTGATCTTTTTCTCAGCTATTTTTCGGAATCATAAAGAGGGTTCCTGTTTTTACCATCTGTGTTTATTCAATGTCGTTAAGACTATAGTAATGTCTAAATACGTTTTTGTTTAGATTTGTTCAGTGAATTAGGTGATATCAGGAGTAACCAGCTGTAGCTTAAAATTGCACACGAGTCTATGGAACTTAATGTAAAACAGCCAGCGATTCGGGACCAAGAGTAAGGGCGTTTACAAAACGGAGGCCCAGGCTCAGACTCAGGCTCAGGCTCTGGGTTCGGCTCCATTTTGTGAATCCATTTTTAAATAAAGGTTATCAAACGAGAGGCTTTTGGCTGCTGTTCGGAAGTGGATTCTCCTTTTTGAAAGGGAAAACAGAGCCTCATTTTCATTGAAAACACACAACCTATATTTTCAGCAAATGGATGACAGAGCTGGAGCCTGAGCCCGAGCCTAAGCCTCCTTTTCATAAACCCCCAAGGTCTTTGAGGTCGAAGTACGTGGTGCAGAGCCGAAACGGCTCTGACGTGGTGCTTTAAATAGCGCCCTCAACGTATACATTATTAGCTTGTCTTCTGAATTATTTGTCTTGTTGAATCTTTCCTTATGTATATATTGATTGTTCTGTTCTTTTCGGATTTAATTAAGTTATTAACCGCTTTTAATCTTATCAGATATATTTATGGTGTACATAATGTAAATATTAAAGAAGCATTACGACTGCATGGTATCTCAAATGTCGTATGTTTATGCAAGTCGGTATTATTATGATGAAATGATAACACAGATTTCTTGAGACATTGTTCTCTTAATTATCGCCTTTTTATCACACTTGTATAGTAGCCCACGTACCCAACATGTGATTTTAATATCTTCAAGTTATCTTGATGAATACTCCAATTGAATCTTTAAGTAGGACCAACGGACTTTAGTACAGACAATGTAAATAGCTGCAAAGTATGGCTTTCTTCATACTAAGAATTTCCCGCCATAATTATTGCACTTTTCGAATTCACAGCATAGACTGGTAAATATGGTCTGTGTCCTGTCTTTGTTAGATTCGCTGTAGAATCCTGCAGAAACAAAGATGCGTTACATACCAATGCATAATTAAATTTTGCTCCTTAAAAAAAAATACTGGCGATTCACAAATACTGTGCGCCTCCAAGAGTTTGGCGCAGTTTGTCGACAACTATTGGCTAACTCGTTGCAAACTCATGGTGGCGCACAATTGTTTAACGCCCGTATTCTTGGAACGTCTCGATCCAATGCGCATTGTTGAAAGGGACCACCTATTCCGCGCATTGTGATTGGCCAACGCGTTGCAAACTTTTGGAGGCGCACTATTTTTACATCGCCTGTATTTCCATGGGATACGGTGAATGACATAGCATGACATAGAGGGAGCTGTACACTTATTTCATGTAGTACTTGAGGCCATATCTGTGTGCAATAATGCATTAATAAAGTCAATTTATGCCCCTGTTTCTACCTACAGCAAGTATGGAAGCGTCCATGTTAATCCCAAGCAACTGCTGTAGTTTACGAAGAAAGCGATTCGCACAGTTCTATTGTAATGATTACAGAAAAAGCTAAGACAATAAAACAAAAAAGCGCCCTCAGTCGGCAGAAGCATTAGATTAGTTATCAGGCATTATTGCTCAATGGCAATATTATGGGTTTACTTCTTTGGTTTCGCTTTTTCATATCCAATGATGTAATATCAATCCGCGTAACAATGTGCCATACACCAAAGGTAAAGGTATATGATTTTAACATTTCGTCTTTGAAATTTCTGTGCTTTCATCTTACTACACCCGCACTAACTTGGCACAAAATGCAAACCAATCTTTGAAAGAAAATCTCCATACATGTACACTATTTCTAAATACAACCTATTGTAATGTTTTGAATTTGATTGGAATCTGAGCGATTCAATCCAAATTGTTCTTTATCTGCTCGTGTAAATAAATTGTACTTTTCACGTAACATATGAAGAACCAATGCTTATTTTATGCAGGGACAAAATTGTATTTAGAAACTCACAAAGTTATTGCGTCACTATCTTAATTATTATGTACAGTGCAAGTAAAATATTAAACGCCTTTATCTCTTATATTTAGTGTGAAATTGTTTTGGGTTTTTTGGTGTACAATTTTATATAAGACTCCATGAAAGTTAAAGAGGCAGTGGACCGGAAGTGTCATATGTTGTTAACGTTGCCAAGTTCAGCTGGTCATGATGTTTCGTGCATAATAAGCAGTAAGAGAAATTGATACTTACAGTCTATGTCCTTTGATATAATTCCCTGTGTGAAATGGGTGTATTTTACACCGAGCCCCCGCAATGCTTTATATTTTAATATCACAGTTTGCAACAAAGTTTTAAGGCTAACAGTTAGCAGGTCATGCACATGTGCATGGGAGTAGGGCGCCCCCATCGAGCACTGTGACTGCAACAAAATCAAGCGTTACGAACTTTATATTTTTTTGAGATTCATAATTTCAAATCCAATGAAAGATGGAATTTTATACTCACTATTTAATGACGTTTCACTAATAAGCTATCCTTTTCATCAGACTGGCGACTCATAACACTGCTCACTGTCCTTTTATAGACGCTGGAGACTGCCGTAGAGGGCGTAGTAATGAGACCGTCAAAGATGTTATGTAACTTGTACGCCCCCTCGTCCCTGTTGAGCACATGGTCACCTCTCCTCCTGATCCAAATGGATTCCTTTAGCCATCTGGTGGTTTTGTCTGATTCCCAGTCCCAGTCAATGTTGTGGCTGTTGTCCACGACATGGTCTGTAATGGCCGATTTGTACTGCTCCGTAGAAGACTCCTTGCGAGTTGCTCAGGTGTATGGTATGTGTTCAAACTTGTTGACCTCCTTTTGATGTTCCTCCAGTCTTATGCCAAAAGCACGACCTGTTTAGCGAATCATAAGGTCGTAATGGGGTTCCCTCTTTGTGGATTTTTGGACTTCCATAAAGGCGAGGTACATACTCCGTGGTTGGATACAAGAAGACTTTAGTCCTGCTTCTTGATTTTTGTTTTCCTTCTGAAGTCTTTGAAGAATGGAAACCAGTTCTTTCTTGTGGACAGGTGTTGGGTCTTTATCCAGCTTTTCACATGTTTTATCATCACTGAGGAGGGTCTGCATTTTCTTGTCATAGTCTGTTTTGTCCATGGCAACAGTAGTCCTGCCATTGTCTGCACCCAGGACCATAATGTTATGTAACTTGTTTGCCTACAATTTACATAATATAATTTGACGTTCTCATTACCACGCCCTCTACGGCAGTCTCCAGCGTCAATAAAAGGACAGTGAGCAGTTGTATTTGTATGAGCCGCCAGTCTGATGAAACTGATAGCTTATCAGTGAAACGTCACTAACTAGTGAGGATAATATCCCATCTTTCACTGGATTTGACATGATGAATCTCCAAAAATATCTGTCTATCTACAATCCAGATGAATCTGCTCAAAGACGTTACAAACTTTAAAGGTAGTATCATACTTTGGTAAGAAACCAAAACAGAATTGTTCACAGATTTATGTTTGACTTACAGGGTATGAAGATGGTGGTGGTAGAAACATACCGTTACAAATGTTCTGCCTGAAATGGTGTATTTGTCCAGAAATTAGTAAAACAACGACCGAAAATCGTTTTGATCTTTTAAAAGATCAGGAATAAAAGAGACAACTGTAAGACTTAAGAAATACTGTGGCTGTTTTGCACAGTTTTCTCATAAGGTGGGCACCGTATGGGACTGCAATTTTTTACAGATGACTGTTATTGTATCTGTCTTGATATGTTTGCCCATGAATCTGTATTTTGTTGATAAAAACCAAAGTATGATATTTCCTTTAAAGATTCGAAGCATACGTTCTCTCGATAATTCTCATCTACTATTAAATTCTCGTCAAGGAATTTAAAAGACAGCCAGGGAGTTCAAGCTTGATTTCCACAATTAAATGAATACACGCAAAACAAGGTCTGCTGCATAAAAAAATATAATCATTTTAGGAAGCTCCAAGCGATTTGAGACACATTAACTCCCAATTAGTTGCAGGCTTAATGGAACTCTGAAGAAAAATGGCATTCATTTGAGAATCATACTAACCGAGAAAAGTTCATTAGCTTAGGCTATACTAAACTGTCACTTCAAGGACCAGGTAAGATAAATCTCTCGACCCTCTTCACGACGGTAGATGGCGCTCGCACTTCAAGAAAGGTAAATCGAGTGTGAAGTCACAAGAGCGATCTTGCAAGTTGTGGCAAATTTTGCATTCGAACATCAATATCAATCGTTGAGTCGACCGGACTACCGCCCTCATCGGTCAATTGAACACAAGAACATTTTATGTTGAAAAACTCTTAAATATACGTATTGAGTCCAATGCTGAACGAAAATCAAAAGCAATTTTAACGTTTACTTCACAATGTATGTCTGTTCATCACTTCTTATGGGTATCATGAATCATACTGAATTATTTCTAGATGTAAGACCATTATCTAAGTCGTGAAACAGCAATCGCCATATCTTCTATTGGCCAATGGGGGCGCTATGCCATTGCTGCGTATCGTCTTGTTCTGAATGGACATTTTTTCCCCGCGCAGTCGTTTAATAAAAACCGTGCATCGCATGGTATATGCCGACGCGTCCATTTCCTAGGGCGACGTTTGGTAAGTAGGCGTCATTGTGCATCTTTCAAGATGGCATTAGCGACCGATATTAAATGGAACTGTTTATTGAATGCGACAATCATACCATAATATCCCAACGATTAATACTCCACATGTCACTTCTCATTATTTTTCCATCGGGTCATATTTACACAAAACCATTTGGAAAAAATTACATTTCAGGCAGATGCACCGGATGCAAGCAGACAAGTAAATGTCAATTAGATTAGAATTGGCAATGAATACCGTATGAGACAGTGGGCTGATGCTTACACGGGGATTTGGCGTAATCTAGGAACATATCGTTGCATTTCAAGGAGAGGTTTAAATGTCATTACATTACGCTGTTAGATGGGAGTTCAATAACAAGCCACTTAGAAAGGAGTTCATTTCAAATTGTTTGTCACAAGACATGTTAGTATACAGACTTTGACATAGCAAGCATTTAAATACCGAATAGGAAAACCCAATAAAATGCTACAAAACTAAATTCGAAGCACTCAGTAATATAACTGATGGTTGTAGGCAATGTTTCGCACGTAATACTTATTTCAAAGTGTGCCCTTTTTTCTTTTATTTCTGTACACAACGTAACTTGGACTACTTCTATTTTTATCATCTTTTGGTTTAAAGATTCCATTCGTTGGTTAACATTCCCAATTTAACTTCAGGCTGTAATACCATAAGTGGACTTTTATTTGGCTTTATACGCCTTGTACAATTACTAGAGATATCAGGCCACTTGTTTTCGCTTTAGCCTAACCTGTGGCTATTCACGCCTGTACCGATGGGCTTAAACATAATTGGATCATTGGATTAGGGCAGCTATAGCCTTGGAGCCGTTCATGTTAAAGATTGAGTCTAAGAGACGAAGGAATAACGGGCGTTTTGCGTAATACTAGCGAGGCTTGACCGATTTCTCGTCACTATCTTGCCGGTGTTTGTTTTCGTCTTGTTTGCCATCTCGAGGCGAAGGCAGTCTAATATCTTTAATGGCATTGGAGTGCAAGTTTGCCCCCATCGTCTCGGCTGAGATGTAATAGCTCATGGATTTATCCTCCCGTTGTGGCCACTTCACTTCACTTCACTTCACTTCAGATGAGCAGTGTGGTCGTTTTATCCAAAACTTTCATGGATTGAATGGCTGACAGGTTGGTATCATAAGATTATGAAATAATTGTGATCGTATTTTGAGTGTACATGTTTTAGAAAAAAAATACATTTTAAGGATGGTTGCAGTCAATGGTTGGTGATTAATCATTTTGATGAAGAATTTAATGTTAAATGTGATATCAGACTTTCGTATTTGTCAAGGAAATGCAGATTCATGGACAAAAAATGTCAAGGAAGATACAGTAACAGTCATCTGTGAAATTTCCAGTCCTAAACGGTGCGCATTTTGTTTTTAAGAAAACACTGAAAAATGGCCCAACAAATTTTTCATCGTTACTTCAGATCTTTAAATTGTTCAAAATTGCTTTTTTGTCATTGGTTTTACTCTATTTAAAATAAAATAAAGCATTTCAGGCAGGAAAAAAAACTTGAACGGTATGTTTCTACCATCACCATCTTTATATCATATATTAAGTTATATATTATTAAGTAAAGTTATAAGTCTGTGAAGATTTATGTTTCGGTATGCAGCCAAAAAATAGTATCTTTAAGTCATGAGTCATTTCTGGTAATTGCCCTCTCACAACTCGTTTCTTGAACCCCCTTCTACTGTAGCTGATTGGCATTCTACTTCTCACCCATTTTCCCCCGAAGCATCAAATAAAAATTAATGACATGTCGTTCCTCGCAAAATTGAGGGATAAGCATGCAACTGTCGTGTTAAATAATTTCCAATGCTATTACCTGCAGGTTATCTTTAACAAAGTTTTGGAAATGTTAAGTTCATTTCATGGTAATTACCCTGATTTTATTATTTCTTTTCCCGAGGAAGATTTCGAGTCGTATCGTGTTTCGGTATAATCATACGTGGGCTTTAAGACGAAGGTGAAGCCCATGGAATCTGGCGTTAGCCCGGTGGTGGTTATCTAAGGCGCAGGGCTGGACTCTAGAATCCTCATTACAATGATCTTTCGTCCGCTCTATGGGATATCTACACGGTGTCTTCCGGGCTTGGGGATTGACAGCCTGAGCCTGTGGCTCTGAACACGAGATGTGTTTGTAGCACCCCCTTCAAACCCAGGCTGCTCGGGGGCTGCCTCGCGAGACCACGGGTACATTTCATGGACCAGGACAGCACTGCTTCATCACCGTTGTGCGCGCTCGTTTCCCGTACCTCCCAAAAAAGTGCATCACACTTTTGCACATGACTCTAAAGCAGCATGGGTTGAGTTGTGCCTGTTGGGAATCAACTGTGGATTTCTCCTTTTTTTCTTTCACTTCTCTTGTAGGTTGATGGCAGAGGCAGTCTTGAAAGAGCAAGATGTGGCTGTTCATCGGTCTCAATGGAGGAAGGATCATTCTCGCTTGCTATTTGACATTTCATATTGAATAGCATTAGCTCTGGCACTTATTTATCTTCCCAGAAAGTGGAGTGCATGACTTCTTGTTATTTACTTTAACTCGCGTGATGTTATCAACGTCTTATGCATAATGGTCGGAATACGACATCCCTCAGTCCCTTTCACATAATTAACAGTCTTAGTACCCATTTTAGACTGAGAAGCTTTGGTACTAAGAGGTTCTACGTCTGCCGTTCATGTGTTGAGAGAGGGCTTCTTGACCAATCTTTCACTGCTTTTCATCCTGTGCCGAACCAGTGACATCCAGAATACTGTACCGGCGCTCTTGCCAATTGACCTGTGTGGTGTCCCTAATAGTCAATTATCTTTGTTCGTTTGGCAGTCAGAAGCCATGAAACCACTCTCACATACCGCTATATCCCAAGGATCATTGAAGATACGCGCAGCTTTAGCAATGCTGCATCCTGAGAAATAGTACATGGGAATCACTTAAAAATAATACGGCTTTGTTATCATCAATCATCAAATAGCCACAAGCGAAAAATGTCTGCTAAATGTTATGTCATTGAAAAGTGAGTAAACAAAAATTGACTTAAAAAAAGAAAGATAATTGACTATTAGGGACGCGCTCTATCCGAATAGATCGAATCCCACATCAGTAAAATGTTCTTTATTCACATTTCACTGACTTAAAACTAACCAGTCAGTATCCATTGTGGTTATTTAATGATTAATGGGAGACTTTGAGTCAACAGCGCACGCGCAAACCATGCCTGTGCAATTGTGAGCATGCGCGCATTGATTTGCGCGTGCGTGCACGTGCGCTGTCGACTTGAGGACCGGTTCTCCAAAGTCTCCCATTATAAAGTCATTATTGTGCTGTATGGAACGAAAAGGCCTTCTGTGCCCGGAACACCGCCCTCTTGTGGTCATTTCTGTTGCTTTTTTGTGGGATGGGGTGTAACCCCGATTGAGTGGCCTATTTACTTTGGTTACGACGAGCCGCAGGCAACATTTTGAGATGCATTGGATCGAAAGTCGCGGATGAGCTGGTGGAATAAGCCCTATCATCACTCACAAGAAGCTGCCATCAGATGTCATCCTTACATGTTGTCTTTTGCTAGAAGTAAAGCACATGGTTATTTCCTTAAGACGTTTGAATCCTTTGATGCCCATTTGTGTTTCATGATATTGATGTTATTACATCCTAGATTGCCAGAGGGAATCATGCGGTATTGGGGCCTCATTTGAAAGGCATATGCTAGATTATGTTTCCATTCTCTTTGGAGAAAAACAAAACCACAGAAAGATTTGCAAGCCATGAAGTGGGTTTAAGGACAAGCCGCATTAGTGTCAACTTTCATCTGTAGTCTCATTTGTGTTTTATATGCTAATACTGCCATTACACTTGTTGACCCTGGCAACATTTGAGAAATGATAACTTGAAATCCAAGTTGTACAAGTTTCATTTTCTTTTTTTGTTCTTTCTTTTTTTCTGTTTCCTTTTCTTTTTCATTTTTCATTTGTTCTTGTTCTTGTTCTTGTTCTTGTTCTTATTCTTGTTCTTCCCCCACTCCGCTCCCCTCCCTCCACTTCCCTTCAACCTGCCCCCTTCCCTGTCTTTTCTTTACTCCTAGAAACATATGTTCTATTTTTCCTGGTACTTGTATTTGCTTGAGCATTGGTGAATAACTAATTACACCTCTACCTTAACTTATGTTTCAGGAGTTTACCCACTATTCCCTTATCGTACTTTATTAATACGATGTGCATTTTTGTGTCTTTGTTTTTACGTAAGCTCTTGTCATAACAACTCATTTGTATTTGTATATTTTCCCTTTGTACTCGTTTATCCTTTGGTTATTTGTTTCTGTTTTGGAAAAAAAAGTTCCCATGGAAAAGGTCAAAAGTCAAAAGTCTTTTTCTTTTTCTTCTTTTTTTTCTTTTTCATTACGTTAGCTCACGTGATTACAAACGACCTTCCATGCACAACCGTGTTAACATTGCGAGCATCAATGCATATTTTATACGGTCTGCATTAGGGGAGTAGAGATATAGAGTGCAAACATTACAATATTTATTTGAAATTAATGCAAAAACTACAAGTTTCGGTATTAGGGGTTTCGATTGTCATGTTATAGGGACAACCATTTAAGGATTAGTGTCAGGAAAGCCTTACAAGCGCTGATACGTGACATGCATCACTATGTTGCATCTGCACACACACGTACACTAAACAGATGATGTGTGACAGCTACGGCTCCCGATGAGATTTCGTTGAACTTCATATCGCGCCAATGAGGAAGTGAAGATATCAAGGTATTACCAAGTTCTGATCGAGCAACAACAAGTATCACCGGTACAAAACATTAATAAAGCCACACAGTTACACAGTTTTATCATAATACACTAGGATATATTATTTAGTTCCAGTGAAACAGCTTATCATCCCGGGTAAACAACATAATATGTTATGAGGTTTTGCTAAGTTTCTGTAAATTCGATATGAGGTGTACACGTTCCGGTAAACACCATTTACTCACTTCCGGTAATCACCGTATGATGTTTTACTTAGTTAAGGTAAACATCACAAGAGGTATTACTTAGTTCCAGTGAAACACCTTATGAGGTTTATAGGTTCCGGTAAACACAGTATGATTTTAAAAAAGTTCCAGTAAACACCATTATGAAGTATTACTAAGTTCCAGTGAAACACCATAAAAGTTTAACTTAGTTCAGGTCAACACCTTTTGAGGGTTACTAAGTTCCAGTAAACACCATTATGAGGTATTACTAAGTTCCAGTAAACACCATTAAAGTTTTACTTAGTTCAGGTAAATACCACATGAGATTTTACTTAGCTAAAGTAAACACCATAATAAATACCATTTTGAGGTAATCCTAAGTTCCATTGAAACAGATTAAAAGTTTTACTAAGTTCTGGTAATCAACACATGAGGGTTTTACTAAGTTCCAGTGAAACACCATTATGAGCTTTTACTACTGTTCTAGTAAACACCATTGTGAGACACGTCTTACAAAGTTCCGATTAAATGCCATATAAGGAATTACAGAAATCTGATGAAACACTAAGCTCAGATAACGCTAAGCTCAGATGAAATACCATGAAGTTAAATCACCATTTAAGATGCTACGGAGGCTTAGCATTGACATTTTATCATCATGCACCCATTTTGTTTTAAATGTCGCCGTATTTTTACAAGATTTGAATGCCAATTAGTTTCCACACAAATGTATAATTATCAAATGTCCCGCTTCTTCGATAAAGGTCATGTACAACGTTGGTAAAGGTGATAGAGCAGCACTCTAACTCCAAAATGTAATAATGTGACAATTCTAACTCAGACAATTGAGTCCCGAGAAAATATCGGAAACCCGACTCAATTTTTCTTATAAAATATAAAGAAGGATTTCGGATCTTGCCAAGATCAAAAGTGTTTTTGGTGTTGGGTTTTCCTCGGACATTCTTGATATTAAATGCACCATTACAGGCGGAATTATTTTAACTGTAGGTTTCTACCGGCACAATCTTCATACCCTGAAAGTCATACATAAATCTGTAATTTCTGTTTTTGTTTGTCACATATGTTGTACATGCCCTTTAATAATTATGTAGAAAGTCCAAATCCGCATTTATGTTGGTTCTTGACTCGCACGTGTGGCAAAGCAAAATGTTAAGAAAATACCCTGAAGATATTGTCGTCTCTTGGAAGGGGGTATACTGCATGAACGTATTGCTATATGCAATATACAAAAAAAGATGCTGGATTGTAATGGCACGGTTGATATATTAGCATTAATTCTTTTGGTGAAATGAAGTTTGGATTATGTTGCCCTGTCGTGGCGTACAGGCGTCACATTGACCGTACAGAATGCAAATTTCACCGGACAGAATCCTGATGATCTCGTCAAAAACACCGCGAGTGCCCTTCAGTGTTAAACATACACGAATTGCAGTTGAATTGTCCATACATTAACACACTTCTGCAATCTGGTATAATCTTGTTTCATGATGTGCATGCAGACGGGGTCCTAATAAGCTACATGCATCATATCCTGCACTGGAAATCACTGAAAAATGTATTGAAACCTGGCTCTTGATGATTAAAGGTAGCATCATAATTTGGTAGGAAACCAAAAACAGAAATGTTGACAGGTTTACCTTTAACTTACAGGGCATAATATTGGTTATGGTAGAAACATACTGTTTTGTCTTCTCCACCTAAAATGTTGTTTTTATCAAGATCTTTAATTGGAGACATTCCGTGGGCGTTTTTCACCGTTTTTTCAAAAAGTCAGCACCGTTTGGGACTGGAAATTTCAGAGATGACTGTTTCTGTATCTTTCTTTATTTGCTTCCCCACGAATCTCCATATTTCTTTGACAAAAAACAAAGTATGATATTACCTTTAAAGGAATACGAACCAGTAAAGTTGCATCTAGTGGCGAATGGCGTAAGCCATTTAGCAGTGTTTCACTCATGGTAATAAAGTTGCCACTTTTCATAATAGAGATTTTGGTTCGGTGTTCTCCCATCTAAAAAGATTATTGCCATTGGATATTCAATCTGTACATAAATGAAACAAAGAAATATAAATTCGTTTTTTTTGCTTTAGCCGAGACCTTCCAGTACCCGTAAACACCACTCAACTATAAACACCACTAAACACCACACAAACAACGATCCTCATTGGCTTGTTAATCCAGCAAATGTACAGTTCCACGAACTCAGTTTGAAACAAACACAATTTTGCAAGACAGGTAAGTGTTTAAAGGTACTGTATATCATACTTTGGAAGATACCAAAACAAAAATGTTCACATATTTACCTATAACTTACATGGTATAAAGAGGGTGAAGGTAGAAACATACAGTTATTTGTCTTCTGCCTGAAATGCTGTATTAATACAGAAAAGTGTAAAACCAGTGACCAAAATTGATCTTTTATAGATCAAAAATAAAAGAGAAAAGACTTCAGAAATACTGTTGCCGTTTTTCACTGTTTTCTCAAAAAGTGGGCACCGTATGGGACTGAAATTTTCACAGATGACTGTTATTGTATCTGTCTTGATATGCATGCCCATAAATATGTATTTCTTTGATAAAACCCAAAGTATGATATTACCTTTAATAGAGTTGATAAGTTAATACAGATATCAGACGACGTGTGGTGTGAAGCGTCCGGTGATTCTTCCCCCGTAGTCATTTCTTTAAAAGGTTTTGGATCAATCTGAGAGAACGTAAAACATCTTCCTAGATCTCCTAATATCCGATGCCTAGGCCGGCACGACCCTGCCAGACCACATTCCTTTCATTTCAGCATAATTAAGAAAGAAAAAACAGGGGGGGGGGAAGGAGAGAGAGGAATGAGACTATAGTTAATGACTGATTAGAAACGTGTTGAGTGCCGAGTCTGGCGAATTACTAGCAGTAGAATTATTTCTTGAAAAAGGAATGGATTCGAAGAGCTGTAGATTTAAAGCACGGAAATGCATTTAAGCTGCATGTTCATTGTCGTCTTAGAACATGATGCTTGAGTGGGATTTTGATGCGACTAACTCCATCTTCTAACACGTCGTGCATTGGGAAACAAAATTTGACATTTTGTTTGTTCGTTGTGTTTGAGGATGATAGTGACCGTGTTGTTGGACGGGGTCAAGGAGGTGAGATTACCGGGTTGCTGATAATGCATGATAATTTATTTCAATAAAGTCATTCATTACAATTATGTACAATCATGTATACATTAAATAAGGTCAGTATAGTAATATATATGACAGTTATATACATAATGATTATTTATAAAGATTAAATGACAACATTTAGGTATAAGGTTAAGCAGACGCTTTGGTGCCCTTACCTATGGACAAACATACAACCAGAGTACAGTAATAAGGGACAAACAAAACACAACAAGGCCTTAATATTAATGCACATATAACATTTCAATTTATGAATATGATTCGATAAAATGAGTTTTTAAATGTTGGTCATTGGTTGCCAAGAAAACGATTGGTACCATAGCACCCAATTCCAAAGTAAACCACGTCCATTCCATAGTTGATGTTCGTAGTATACATTGGATATGTGGTATCACATTTTGTTTTTAGAAAGCAAGCCAAAGCAAGATATAGGGCACACAATGATTATTATTCAAATGTTGTTTGCAAAAACACGAAGGTGTCAGCGCTACACAGAATGAATTACAATCTCAATGAATATAAACCAGCCTGGAGCTATACAACTTGGTTCCCAAATATCACTACTAAGTCCTCAGGATTTGGTAAACATTTATTAATACAGTGAATGTGTAAAAATAGTTTCTCAGCCGATTTCTGATAAACAAAAAGCTGAATTTTTTAATATCTGGTTTTTTTTTCTTGACATTATCTTAATGCCGACATAGACTTGCATTTAGAAAAATATGTCAAACGAACTTTTGGTCGTTCCACGTTAAGGCTTAATGTGAGTTTAAATAAAATGGCAGAAATAATGAGTTGATGCTATTCTTAGAAGTATTTTCCAGATGATAGTTAGATCAGGGTAGTCGAAACATTGAGACTAAACGTGATGAGATAATGCGAAGTAACCGAAAATAACCGAATAAGTAACCGAAAAATAACATTATGGTGTTACTACCATCCGATACGTGCAATAATTATCACCATGCAAAGCAGGCCGGGGTGAATCTAGGATTTTCCAAATGGGTAGGGGCTTGTAAATTATGTCGATTACATGTCTATTTTTGTTTGTTTTTTTGGGCTGAAAGAAAAGGGGGATATACGCGCCCAAGCCTCGAGGGATCCGGCCCGTGCAAATCCTCATTTCTCCCTTAGAATAAGAGGTGTGATTATTGCTGGTTTACAATCAATCGAAGATCCATATTAAATTTTTCATCAATTCTTAGGTAGGTGATTAAGAGACCCTCATTTCTCAGTTGGTGAAGCTGGATTTAGAAATAATATAAGCATCCCAATTAGGGATTGGCGGTAGCTCCCTTTGATAAGATAGATGATATTAACGGATATGTTTACCATTTTGTTTGTACAAGTTGATTGCTCTATACCATCGCTTGCTGGGATGTAATCTGCGCAATGCTTTGGCGTTTGCTGACGTCAGCCAAATAAGATTAACGAGTCGATTTAAGCGGTGGAGTAGATGAGAGGTGTTGGAACAGGTATGGTGGAGTTCAGTGCAAACATATTGATGAACCGATCTCCTGCATGGCTTTAGATCATTATGCGTATTCGTATATTATACTGTTCTTCATACGGCAGACGATGCGTTCTCTGGGATTTCATGCAGGATACATTGAACAAGTCAGTCGTGTGGTTCTCGGGACAGTTGTGTGCTGTTTCGATCACCAAGCATGCAAAGCAGGGTTAATTTTGCTCCTTTTGGTCCTGCTGCTGCTGCTGCTGCTGCTGCTGTTACTGATCGTGATGCTACTACTGTTGTTGTCCTTGCTTCACTAGTGGTATTATTGCTGTTGTCGCTCTTGCTGCACTTGCTACACTTGCAGTTGTTACTCAGGTGTTGCTGCTGCTGCTGCTGCTGGTGTTTTTGATCTTACTGCTCTTTCTGCTCTTTCAGCACTTGCTGCTGTTGCTTTTGTTGTTGGTGCTGCTGCTGCTTCTGCTTATTTACTACCGAATTCTGTTTTTGGAATACAAGCCATACACTGCTGTAAAGTGCTCATCAGCCAAAATAATGACCTGAAAAAAATGCTTGGGGTTAGGAGGGCCTGATGCGTTTCGATCCAAGCAGGAGGCTACGATAAAGATCCTGGTAGGATCGAAACGGGTCAAGCCCTCTTAACTCCAAGCATTTTAAATGTTGTTTCTTCAGAAACGGCTCGTGCCAGTTTGCTCTGATTCAGTCTATTGGGGAAAAAAACGAGAAAGGGATGAAAGGTTTAAAATCTACTTTAAAACACGAAATCAAGTTGGATTCGAATTGGGGACCCATGAGGTGGAAGGCGAGGACAGATCCCCCACACCAACCTATAGAAACATTTAAAATCAGTACGCCAGTCAAAACTCATTGTGAATGTTATGCTCAGCAAACATTGGTAGAATACAAGTATTAAACATCACTTGAGAATTTGGTTGGTAATCCTGTTTGATCAAGGAAGACATTTCATGCTTAAGCAAATTGTGTGCTTATAAGCTGCACTGTAAAATTGGTCTCTGGTTTTACCCCAACCATGGAGCTTGAAGACACAGTATAATTCGCTCTAAAATCCCGTGTAGTCATAATCATACTCAGCAGCTGACGCAAACCGTCTGGAATCGACCGAGTGTCTGCAGTGATCAATCTGGAAATGTTAGTGCTATCGACTGTAATCCCAAACTCCCAAGCCCGTACAAGTAGACTGTTTCCTTGCTGGACAAATCCATGAAAAGTACACATAGTTCCCCGTCAGGACCTCGGCTACACGAGGGGCTGTGTGGCATGGGGAATCCCTTGACGATATCATCGTGCCGTACCATTCTGTCCTACATGACCAATATGCATGAAAAAAAAAATCAGTTTGTAGAAAGATGACATGAAGAACTATTCTTTTACAAAGGTGAATCAGAGTCTGAGAACGTTGGTAAACGCTACAAGTTTAGGCGTGGGACAAACAAAGATTGTTAAGGTTCTAAGTGGCATTCTATCACGACATTTCGCACAGCACAATAATGCATAGGTAATATCTGGATAGCATAATCATTGGCGTCTGAATAGTTGTCACTGACTAGAATTTGGGAACTGTGAAGTATTTGAATTTTGTTTTGCAACCAAACACTAAATTTATGTAAGATATTTTATCTTGTATACGTCACCTGTCAAATGCATTAAGAGGAACGTGTTGAAATCCTCTCTTTATTTTACTCATCTAATATTATCAAATAGTTAGGATTTATTTGCTTTTTTAGGGATGATTATTCCCTAGGTATCTGTTGCAAATGTATTGTGGGTTGGTGATCAGACGGACACAGGTTCAATACACAGCTTCGGTACATTTACTATCATTAAACCATTAAACCGCAACAGCTAATAAGCATCATTCTTCAATGGCTTTCCTGTAGATCATTATTGCCTTTCATATCATTGATGAATGAAACTGAGGCTATTTCAATCACTCTTGAGTCTCCTCACAATGACAATAGTTTCAGAACAGGCCCTGGATACTTTCTGCGAGCTCTATTATATGCATCTGTTACCATGGGCAACCGCAACAATAGTTCCTCCTTTGACTCGAGAGCCCGTTTTTGAAATCTGAGGTGGGTATTGGTTACACTTGTCGCCGGGCTACATTCTTTTAAATGGATTGTATTCCATATACAGTAGTGGAATTACGTGCGTCTTGTATAGGGGCCCACTAGCTTCACTTCTTGTTGCTGTATTGCACATTGTAAGTAAGACGAAGGAAGTGTGATTGTAGATTGCATAAATGCAGCCTAACCTTCATTATATGTAGATAAAATGTCATTTACCTGCAACCTGTTGACATGTTGGGTGTTTTATAATTGATTCTAAGCGCTGAATTATTTATAAGAAGATCAGCATTAGCCAAAATAGAGTGATGTCCGGGGCTCTTCCTTGTGCGGCAAATTAATACTCACTAAAATGTTAAAGAATGAAATTACTGAAAAGGGAAGAAAGGAACATTGACTGAAGCGGGATTCCAACCAGCGACCCCTGGAATAACGTACTGGCGCTCTGCAAACTGAACTATATATCCAGCCCTATGTTGGTGGTGTCCCTAATAGTCAATTATCTTTGTACGTTTTGCTGTCAGAAGCCATGGAAACACTCAAATAGCCTGCGGCTATATCCTAACCATCATTAGATACGCACAGCAATACTGCAACCTGAGAACAGTACATGGGGGATCACTCAAAGAGGATGCGGCCTTTGAACCAATACAATCATCAAATAACCACGAGGGAAACTGCCTTCATTATTTAAGGGATTCGAACCAGCGACCCGGAATACCGTACTGTTACAATTATTATGTCCATACTTGAGTTACTTAATTTCTTAGCTTTTGAAGTTGTAGATATGGCTATGAATCAAAATTAGAAAGGCAACTTTTTAGAATAATGATAAAGGATCGAATGCAGTCACGCCCATGCAAAGGAAGTATACCAATGAATAACTGTATCTGTGATTTATTTCATTCATGTTTAAGAAGACATCTGGGCGGCCTACTTCGAAGTACTTGCCGACAGACGAACAAATTGTTTATATGAAGATTTTAAACAACTGAATAGCTTAGCTCCCGTCACCAAGTGACATTTTAGAAATGTCAACCTCAAATCACACAAGATTTACCCATACATCACGTGATTCAGTATGTACAGTTTCTCATTGGCCAACCGTAAAAGCAGAATAAGAATTCACGATGACTGTTCAAAAACACGCAGAATGACAAATTGGTTTCAAAGCAACAAATTAAATCAAAATCACTAAAGGTATATACATCATTGCTTATTCAAGTTGCATAAAGTAAATTGACACACCCTCCCCCTTCGAAAGGGAAATGCCACAATTGTATCAACGGAATAGTTAGATATTTCAGAATCTAAACAGGCACATTCCATACAAATTGAAACAGTATTAATCACTTTCAAATTAAACTTTGACTGAGACAGCGTGCTCCGTTATTTGCACTAATGTCCGTCGAGTTAGTAGACATGGACTCGATTTCACGAAGCCCTATGATCGATCGTAACTTGAGTTGCGAAGGATATCCCATCGTATCATATGTAGAGCTGCAATGCATAACCAATCCCACAAATGATGGTATGTTACGATGAGTCTGGTGAAATCGACCCCATGGTATTGTATATCTGAAGATGTAAACAGGCAATTCTACCCCTTGATGTTCAAAATATTTTCAGCTACCAAACAGAGTGACTGCTACCAATTCAAAAGACAACTTTCCACTTTCCACTTTCGCCAATGAACTCCATAATGATGGCACTGTATGGTGTGGTATCACAATTGATATACACATTGAAATCTAAATTAGAACGAAAGTGTATAACCGTATGTTGCTGTGATGAAAAACATAAACCATTTCATACCCAAAAGAGGGAATTCCAGATCGAAGTCTGGAAATATACCTAGCATCGAAGGGAGCAAATAAAACAGAACAAGATTAAAATTGGATTTTTCATCTCTTGTTATGCCAGCTGCTTTGCACAGTGGCAGGACCCAGCCTACTCTGCTGCTAGTTAAATGACAGACTTAAAAAGCTATAGCTCCATCAAGTGTAGAGATTTGGAAACAGTAAATATGCTCAGTGCCATGCTGAATCGCAATCTCTTCTGCCTGAGGCCATAAGGGGTTTATACAGCAATGTCTCGCCTATACTTGAACCAACAATACCTCCCAATTATAAACCAGTTCTAACCTAATTATTGCATCGATCTTAAAACGACTTTCTTTAGATTCAATTCGTGTTATTTGTTAATTTGATAATAAAAAAGCAAGAAAAACAGTTCTACACATCCGAAAATATATCTTAACTGGAAAGTTGCCATTCCGAGTTAGAATAATCGACTGATCAAATAAGTTGATATGAAAACCTGCTTGTCTGTGTAAAATTATGAGCCAGAATGTTGAAAGAATGGATAATGTTGATGGATGTACAGCTTATGTAGTGGTCGTTGTGATGTAGGTTCAGCGAAAACCTCACAGGGAAACGGTCCATATTTTGTCAGCATATCAATCGCCAAGACACACTTGATAGTTTGCCTGAGCTGGATCACATGGCTCACAACTTATTTCAGCTGACACTGTGCACTTGTCGGACAATGTTAATTGCCTTTTTTACTTAACGCAGTTTGGATACTAAACCCATTGAATGGAAAATTATGAAACAAATTGTCACAAACATAATCTAAAGTGAGCTAGTTGCACTGTAGAATACGGGTTGATTTCATGAAGCCCTACGATCCATCGTACCTCGAGCTACGAAGCTTAACCCATCATATCCTAAGTATGGCTGGAATGCATCACTCGATCGTAAATCGAGTTACGATCGTATGGCATCATAACATCACTGCATCATAAATTCTACGATTGATAGTAAGTTACGATGAGTTTGGTGAAATTGACCCATTGTTATGTAAATAAGAACAACAAAATTGTTAGAATTAGGTAATGTAAATTTTATACAAACAATAATCAAGACAGTTATTTAAAACTATTCTTGTTTGTCGAACATTGTCATTTACTTTTCTTTCATCAGTGAAATGTACTTTGACCAATATTCGCTTGGCTCACATGGATTTTAAACGTATAAGATTCCTACGGAGCTCTGGAAGTGCCCCCCAACAAATCGATATCTTAATGGAAATAATTCCGAACTCGTGGATATTTAATCATAATTATCTAAGCATTCTACTAAATGAGATGGCATCTTAAGAGCTCCGTACTAACCTAAATTTGTTCATGAAAAGTATAATATGTTTGTGTTGAGGATTTTGTTATTTCCATCAACCATAGCCCGTGGCAAGCCGATTTTATGCCCTGCATAGAGATATCTGTAGTGTCGCCACTTCTCTGTGTTTAAGTAATATAATGATTTATTGATGGCGTTGATGGGGTAGTGGAATGTTGCCATTTAACTGTGTAATCAATTAGTCCTAGCAGATGATGTGTGGTTATTTGTTCATGCGGCCTCCCAATAGACTTTGGCTTAACCGTACGGCCTGCTTATGTGTATAAGAAGGTCTATAATACCGAAACTCTTTGCTATTTGCTCTGAGCGTAAATCTAAGAGGACCACCAGGACGTTAAATGAATAACCTATAACGAAAAAGAAAAAAGAACAGTTAATCCGAAGTCATTCCAAGGAAATGGAACATATCAAAAGTGAGTTTTTAATGGTCATTTTATGGAGTATTTAATACCTGACATGAATGTGGTATTTTCATCTGAGACGAGACAATTAACTTAGTTTTATCATGGCGGCGCCTAGCCGGCTAGGTATATCCGTTTGTCTTAAATTCCTTTAAGGCAAAACATTATTGTTTTATGACCAGATGGTTTAAAATTTATTGTCTGAAATATACAGCCCTTTTTAAATATTTGGACACCGGAAAGACGTCAGTACTAGGCTAGGTGCCACGATGGCCGTATTTTATCGATGACCAATGAATTTCAAAGATGTTTTCGTAAGTTGTCCACGAATTCAAGATTGGAAATATGTTTCAGTAATATAATGAAATATTACAGGAATTTAAAGTTTTGCATGAGAAAACTTTTTATTTTAAAACGTGTAAAAACAATAACAACATTTAAACATGTGGGTTAAAGTCAAATGGCTTTGTGCTTCGGTGATATTTTGTTTTTGTGACAAACTTAATCGTTTCACCGTTATTTTTTATCTTTTAAAAATCAAAGTTGTTTTTGGTCATTGCTTTACTCTTTTCTTGATAAATACATGCAGAATTGCAAGTAGAAAAACCTGAATGATATGTTTCTATCAACACCATCTTTAGGTAAATCTGTGAAGATTTCTGTTAAGGTATGCTACCAAAGCATGGTAGTACATTTAAGGCAATCATCTTTGATTGTATGTTGTTTTTTTAGGCTACGATTGGTGTATGCGTTAGGTTGTAATAGATGGGTTTAATGGTATGGATGGGGCGACTTGGTATGGAATTATTCATAGTGATGGCATTTTGCTGACATTTGGTATTCATATCCAAAAGTAGTGTCTTCAGTCTCTTATCTCCAAGACCTGAAGAGCCACTGGACATTTTGGAGAGGCCTAGCTAGATCTCCACTCCTGGGGTGGATTTCACCAAACTCATCGTAACTTACTATCAATCGTATAGGAGTTACGATGCATTGCAGTTATGATGCCCTACGTAGGATACGATTGGTTATCAATCGTAACTCAATTTACGATCGATCGTAGGGCTTCGTGAACTCGACCCCTGGTAAGAGATTGTCACATGACAGATCAAATTTTACGACTGCATATTTATCGGGATAATATTGTAGGCCGTGGCAGAGTGGTGTGTACTGCGGCAATTTTAAGAAGATCGTGTTGATTCTACATAGTGTGAGCGCGGGGGTTGTCTTTTGCGTCCTTGAGCAAGACACTAATCTTATCTTTTCCCGTCTCTCAGTACGTAAGTAAACATGTCTCTACGATGCTAGAGACGGGCATATTAAGCTAGCTTTTGTGCACCTGAATGTCTAGTAGGGTCGTCAGTATGTTGTCTAAGGAGGTATTAGGTAATGTATTAAGTAATATCGTGGCTATAGGTATTGTATACTGTGCGATACAATGTCGTACCATTAGTTATTTTAGTTGATATTGCAATTAGTTCCTTCCGTGTTAATGGTAATATCATACTTAGCATACCGAAACAGAAATCTCCACAGATTTACCTATATCCCACAGGGTATAAAGATGATGATTGTACAAACAACATTCTTCTACCTCAAATGCTCTATTTATCAAGGGTAAAACCAATTACCAGATGAAAATGAGCTTGGGAAGATAAAAAATAACGATAAAATTTAAAACAAAAATGCGGTGGGCGTTTTCCACGGTTTTCTCAACTGAGGCACCGTATGGGACAGGGAATTTTACAGATGACTGTTAATGTATTCTTCTTGATATATTTGCCCAGGAATCAGCATTTCTTTGACAAAAACTGAAGTATGATATTACCTTTGAGCGCCGTGTGATATTTCAGGGCGAGTATTTTGGATAGTACATTCGCTTTGAACCATGATAAAATAGTTCTTCATAATGAGTTGAAGCGTAATCGATAGGAAAAAGTCCCAGTCGTCCATGATGTGTAGATATATTCCAGGACAAACCTGTTGAGCGATGTAGAAACCTTACACCTTAAACATTAAAGCACAAGATGAACGCAACCACGAATATATGTCACAAGAGGGAGAAATAATAATATTAACGAGATGAATTTATCAGACCTGAACAATTTGCCGGTACGGCCTCGGGCGTAATGGGTTCAATTGGATGGTCTTTCCTGGCGAGAATTTGGCGCGTAAACCAGACGAAGAGGTCTGACTATAAAGCACACTGCCCTGGTAACGAGGAGGGTTGTGGGAAATTTGACGCGAAAATTGACGGAGTAGCCCGAGGGTAGGAAAACGCTTAACCTGGACAACCTCGAACCCAGACGGCGCTCGGCGTATAAGGAGTAAGCGGCTGGTTGATGATTACAGTGACGGGGGAATTCAGCGCTATTCACCCGGGGCGAGATGTCCTTAAATGAGCAAACTTGACCCCTAAAGATGGGTTGTGAAAGGAAGTGTGTAATCGTCCCACTATAAAGATGGTGTTAAGTGCCCCGAGGTTGATTGCATGCATTTTATATAGCAACCTCAATACAGCGATTGTCAATGGCGTTAATTGTATTTCATTATCATAACTATCCTGAAGCGAGAAAGGAATCGACCGAAATGTACAACCCCCCCCCCCCCCCCCCCCCACCCCCACCCCCAGGGTCGCAGAATACAGATAATTGTATACTACTCCAGTTTTTTCAACGTCAAACTAATGTTTTAGATTTTACTCGGCCACGTGTCTTTTTATAACGGCTGGCCGGTCTGCGTGTTCCCGTAGGAATTGTGACCCATTTTGACTGATCACACTTTGGTCCGTGATGCCGCCCTCTATCGTTTTACTTTTAAACAGCATCATTTTCGCGGGACCAACGAAGAACGTGACAATGAGACAATCATTATTTTGGGGTCATGAGTCTAGCTCTGGTCTTGCCTGCACAAAACCACACAAATCAAACAGTCAACCATAGATGTGTCCAAACACCGAGAGTCAACGAAAGACATAGAATTACGGTGAATAAATCTAAATAAAACTGGCAAGGAAAATTAAAGGTAAGTTCTGTGTTTCACCACCGCCGTAAATAGCACCGTTTCCTACAGCAGAATTGCTCATTACTTTGTCATACACTCATACCTGCCTTTTAAACCACCAGAACACTTTTTTGCCAAAAAATTCAACCATTTTATTCAAAGGAAAAAGAACAAAACATGGACCCATCACATGCATTTCATCAATGTTCATACAATCAATGTTCAGCTGATACACAGCTTGGTACATAATTTTGTTAGCGCCGTGAGTATTTCATTCACCACAAGACCAGAACCCCCCCCCCCCAAATTAGATAAAAACGTGGATTCTTAAAACAAGTCGTAAAATGACAAATTGATTATTGCCAGAGGACAGTATTCTCTTCTTATTTTGATCAAATCATGTGCATTAAGCAAGTATGAAAGTCCTTCGTTGCTCAAGACAAGCGTATTCGTATGAAATCGTCATTCATATAAAATGTTCGGTATTTTCCCGCCAAAATAAAATACGCCTGCGTGCACTATTTTGCATACTGGTCACGTGTTCAATCTACCGCTTGACGCCAGGGGAATTCTGTGCGTGGCTGGCTTGTAGGCCTTACCATCTGTGAGTATGTTTGGCTGGTCTAGAGAGTATCACCATTTGAATTGCAAACAGGTACCTATAAGCTGCATCAATCTGTTTATTTTATACTGGTACTATATGCGTGAGTTTACAGGAATTCCCGTGCGATCCAGGGTCTCATTAATGCTAAGGCTCTCATTAGCATTGCTAATGCTGTCTGGTATGAAGGAAATCTCATTAAATTTTGATTAAAATTAATGCTGACAATTAAACACCGAGTTCGATGTACTATAGGCATTCAAGGTGTATGATATGACCCACAAGTTGATTCTTATTTCAAGATCTATAACTATACATCTGGGTCGATTTCACGAAGCCCTGCGATCGATCGTACCTCGAGTTACGGTGGATAACCCATCGTATCCTATACCTACCCTACGTAGGGTTTGAATGCATCACACGACCTACGATTGATTGAAAGTTACGATGAGTTTGGTGAAATCGACCTCTTGTTCCACTTCATGACGATGACTCCATGTTTCTGTTTCTGTTAGTTGTTCCAGGGTCGATTTCACGAAGCCTATACGATCGATCGTAACTCGAGTTACGAAGGATAATCCATCGTATCTTACGACCTACGTGGGACTGCACTGCATAATTAGGCCAACACGATCATATAAGTTACTATGAGTTTGGTGAAAAAGACCACATAATTATTCTGACTATATCGAGGCCTAGTTTCGATATAAATGCAGGCCAATGTTTTAAAAACCTGGAGATATTTGTGTCCAAACTCGATGCTTATGTAAAAACAACCCTTATTCACATAAATGTAAAAAGGTAATTATGTTGGTTGAAAAAGATCCATTCTTGCAAGACGTTTTGGAGTAGTGGTTTAAATCTTCTTAATTTTCGGATAAAGAACAACACAAAACAACCAAGCAAACGAAGAAAAAACACTGGCATACATGAATTCAACAAATACATAAGACATGATGGTCAGTTGCCATAGTATTGCGTGTACTATAGTACAATGTCCATCTTCTGCACAATATCTTTGCAACATATTACCTGATATTGATTTCACTTTCTTTAATCTTATTCAAAAAGGTATATTCTGCAAACAACATCCCTTGAAAACCGACAAAAACCACAAAATGGGAACATTTTTCAGTTTCTGATTAGTATGCATCCAGTACTACACAATCTTGAAATAAAAATAACCTTACTGGTGAAGCCTTCAGCTGGTTGTGATCATGCGCACTAGCCTCTGTGGCGTGATAGTGATAAATGGAAGCACTCGCCATAAAAACGGCTCATGTTTGACCAAGCCAGTCACTATAGCATTGCGCGAGCTACACACGGAACGGCCCGGCGTCATCTCACGTTCATCACGGGTTCACTGTGGCTATTTCCTCCCGCTGCAGACTACCGGGCTAGCTGCTGTCCGCTGATTTGCCACACAATTTTGTAGTCGTGCCTTTTCTTGCTTTGGCTTGCTGTTTCCAACAGGATTCAATTTCCGTTGTCCCTCTGGAATAAAGGCGTTGCACTGGCGGTTTGAAAGCAACTCGAACACTCGGAAAAGGGTGAGTTACAAACGATTTGTTTTTCCCTATAGAACAAAAAAAGCCTCTCTTTTGATTTGTCATGCAAAAACTTTTATGGTGATATGTGAAAGGCTCTTTATTCATCGCCGGCAACTTGCTTACGCCTATAGAGTCATGCAACATTAATAAAGTCGCTGTTCTTAATTATGAAGATAGCTAAATTATTCTGATAAACTTTTAAATGTCTTCTCATGAAAGTGAACACATTTGTTGAAGCATCCTCTGTTAATAGCAGTTCATAAAATGTTCTGTGTGGGTATAAATTCAGCTTGATAAAAAGCTTGTCATCAAAAAATCGTCACGAAGAAAAATGAATGTGGATTTTAGGCGCCAGACTGTCCGCAACCTTCTTGATGTGTCTCTGCTTTGTAGCCAGTGGGTCGTGGATTACGGCCTTCTTCTAGCAGCTATACTGGTCCGGAACACTCAGATAAAACCCTACCGTCCACAGAAAAAGAAATGACCTGGCGCATTATTAAATTGTACTTCACAAGAGTCCAGTATCGACATTTTTTTATTGGCAATTCGCTGTTAACAAGGCTAAAAGCCACTCAGGGCATAGGAGACGGCATCTGAAAGTGACAACAAGTGGTGTTGTCGATTGGAATTAATAATATATACCGCTTAAAGTAGGCTGTAGTATAAGATGGGGGGATGTATGTGCACCAGGTATAGGCCTGCATGATTCCAAAACCACATAGGACTTGGTGGAAATTGCACTTGCCTGTCTCATAAATGGACGCCGTGTCTCCAGTGAAATTCTCCCGTAAAGTTAATGTCTTCAACAAGCTAGTTACACAGACCCTCAGCTAGCTCGGTGGCCTAGCGGTATGGCATCTGCACTAGTAAGCAGGAGGTCGTGGGTTCGAATCCTACCTAAGACAGTGCATGATTTCCATGTGCACTCAACAAGCACTGTGTATGCAGTGCTCATTCCCGTCTGTGAAGGGCAAGGATTATTTGCAATAAACATACATTTGATACGGACACGGTAAGCACATGTTAAGCAATCATCCTTGCCTGCTCTTAAATAAATTATAAAGAATTCAGATCAGTAAAATGTCGAGGGTTATGCAGACAAGACGGGAATAGAAGGAAAGGGAACCGGAGTAATGCAAATATCAGATTACGGTTATTATTTCTAAAGTCCTTGCTAAAAGCGACGGAAACTACAAGGTATAGCTGAGTATTATACAATTCATGTGGCATTCTCAGACCTCCCTTTCCTTTGCTAACTTAAGACCCACAGTGAGCTAGGTTGCCTTAAGATGGATCGTATGAACCAGATAAAAAATGCTAATGAAACGAAAATATTGAAGGCCTGTGGCAAAGAAAATTATTCTTATGATCATAATACACTAATGTGTATTATGTTGGAAGGCTCAAATTCAGAATTCTTTTCTTTTCGTGATTCCTCCAGCGGGTTAATTTTGTTCGTCCAAGTCAGTCGAGTCTTGCTTTATAATGTTACATTCCTGCGGCATTTAAGTATCTCTTACCAAACTCTGCACCTGTTCAAGTATTAATATTAAAACCAGCGATAACATCACGCATAACATTTCGATTGTGTTTTCTACAATTCGCCGAACAAACGCTGTCTTCACTGTTACGAATTTTTAAGGCTGAAGGATTTATTTTCTGAGAGCATAATTATTTTCTGTCTATCAAACGAGGAGTAGTAGTGGAGTAAGGCTGGTTCCCTTCTCTTTCAAGTCTCATGGGAAGACACCAAGTCAACAGTACGGTGATCGTGCCCTTAGTGTGGCCGCACCACACTTATGGAATAGTCTTCCATCAAACTTAAGGTCGCTTGCACGTTTTACTCAGTTTAAATCCCAGTTGAAAACATATCTTTTTAGACGGTATTTTAAGTAATTCTTGTCTATTGACACCTTTGGGCATTTCCTTATATCGGTCCTACGTTTCTACATTTTATTTTTTCGTGGTTTTTATGGTTATTGATTTATATGTGAAATGCGTAATGCTAAACTGTTTTTAAGTCGTAAACATTCTTTCTTACATAGTATTTTAGGCAATGTTTTTAATTCTAGTCTTTTTACTCTGAATAATGCTTTATATATATATATATATATATATATTTATATTTGTGTATGATATGTACAGACGGTTGAGACTTCATGTTGTGTAACTGTCTTTAAAAAATAAATTATTATTATTATTATAAGGAAAGACTACTCGTCTGGAGTCTGAGACGAGCAATTGTAAAACAAACGAGTCAGTTAGAGCTGGTTAGAATAAAGGTTTTTCATACAAGTTCCAAAACAAAAAGAAGTTCCTAATGTATTTCCATTGATTAATATTGTAATGATGCGGTACAGATTGCTAATGAGCACGAACAATTAGCTGGTTGTAATAAAAGTGACGTTTCGAAGTCACACTTTCTTGAACGGAATTAGTATTTATCGAGATAAACTTATCGAGATAGGATACCACTACATACGAATATCTCTATACTGAAACCTGTTAAGTCCAACATGATTAATCCAGTTCCTGCAAAATTGACTATGTTTTATTTTCACTATATGTTAATCCGGTCATTGACCTTTGGTTAAATTGCCTTAAGCGAGAACAGCTCAATTTATTGCATGACTTTGTAACACAAACAACGATACAATAAAGGACATTCTGCCAATTAGACAGTAACCTAAGCCCATTCATCCTAGCGTACATACAGACAGGTAGGCCTATTGGACGCACTCAAGCAAAGGTCGTGAACTTGAGCAGAAATGGTGTCATTGTAAAGGCATTATAATTGAGGATTATTATTTGTGAGTAAACTGATTATTACATCTACAGCTCAGGCCTATTAAGTAGCAACACAATTATGCTGCCCTATGTCACTACACAAACAATTCACTGCATAAGGATCTATATAGGTCTATATAGGTATTTGGTATTACCTCCAATAAGTTAAATAATACATTCCAAGCTGTGCCAACTGTCTTGGCAAACAGAAGCATGTCCTTTATTTTCAGGATTATTCATTTTGTGTACCGGCATGAGCCTGTGATTATATGTGGCCTGTGCGTTAGGCACTCGCCTATCACCAATGTGGCCAAGGTTCGATCCCGGCTTGGGTCATGTGTGAGTAGAGTTGTGCGTTGGTTCTCTCCTATGCTTCGAGGGTTTTTCTCGGGGTTCTCCAGTTTTCCTCCCTCAGCAAAAAATCAAGCACTTTCGATCTCAGGCTCTGCTCCGTGATCATATCATGGCTTGTGTGGTTGGTAGCTACCAAGAGCGCGCATGAATGCCTGCAACTCGATCACGTTGTAGCCGCATCCTTCGAGGTTTTCCCTCCTAAATTGTTATTAATCATTACTATATAGACCTTTCTTTTATTTACAAACACTGGTTTGCATGGCAAGGGCGGCCAAAGGTTGCAAATCATTTCGTCTTCTTGACAGACGGCGTGACCAACTTCAACGATTTTGTAAACTTTCCATACCTGTACAAAATACATACCAGCATTGCTTGTGTTGTTTCCATTACATTCAGCAATATCTTTTAATTTGTATGAAACGTTGTGTTTAAATTGTGGTTATTTTCTATGCCTGACTTTGATGGCTCGGCATAGATTCCGCCATGCTGCTTGGCAAAAACTTGGGCTGTGACGTTGCAAAAGAAAGGTCTATTATCATTTTGAGGTTGTTTGCCCATAGTGTGGACTCTATCTTCGTCATCGTACAGACCAATCTCTATCCCACAGAACAAGTTCATCCGAGGTTGTAGCCCATCTTTGAAACAAACTCCGTAGGCACATTGGGCTTTTGTAAGTAATGTCGTAGGCACTGTGAAACATCCGGGCTCACTCTATGGAAATTCCGTCGGATAGTTTACTGTATATGCAATATGAAATCTGACCGACAGTCAACACTTATGAAACTGCTTCGTCCCAGTAGCATGAGGCTAAGCACCCGGAATGAAATCATTACACATTGAAGTGTGCAGAGTGCTGGTTAAGTGCCTTTGATTTTCAGTGTAAATATATATATTGTACATACAATGGTGTCCTTACGCATTTCTGTGGCCGCCATGACATATGACATCATGGGTGAATCACAACCACTAACTGCGTACCGTTATTGCGCTTTTCGTTACAGTTGACCGCTGTTTTATTAACTGTCTTTGTACATTTCACTTGATTTCTAATTATCGTAAACTAAAGCAAGAAAAGATATTTCAGGAAAAAATCATGCCACTATAAAAATACACAAATAGAAAAGTGCGAAGATTAGTACGATGTATTGTTGTACGTCGTTATAATGCATGACTGTGCAAACATCGCATAACGAAAGATATTTGTGAATTTGTGATGTACGATGTATCAAACATCACAAATATGTGCGAAGAAATTTCTGATGTTCGATGTTCCTCCTGCGCCAGCATTCTTTGCTGTCTTGCGCATGATATTCATGGTTAATTTCACACTGCGAGTAATGTAATGCGCGCCCCATGTGTCATGTGTCATGCCAACCACCGCTTTTTTCAATGGATACGAAACCACACTACAGTATAATTATGTTCATTCTAAATAATTTCCAATTACCCCTGATTATCTTAATTACAAACATCCCAATAATATTAGTTTTGTTCCTATCATTTGTAAAATGTGTATGTTATGTTATTTCTCTTTCATGGATTAATCCATTTGTGTTATTATATTTGTCCAGCATTTTGTATTTGATTGTAAAGTATTATGTGCATAATAATTATGTGCATGTTATCATTTTTGTATTGTATCAGTTTCTTTCTTATGAATGATATATTATTCGTAATATATTTAGGGCTTGAATATAATGTTGACCACACCCTGTAAAAAAAATACAATTTGAAAAGCTGGATCGCATTTACTTCCCAAGAATATCACTATTTTGAAAGAATCTAATAGCTTTTGACAATTCTATGTATCAGTTTTATATTAGTATTTACTTGCAACGTTCCATAATGGAATTTATGATACAAAGAAAATGGTTGACTTAAACTTAAGCTGACAAAAGGATAAATTTACATGAACACTAATGTGAGTAAAAAACGGACGCAGAGCTTTTTTCCCATTCAAATTGCTGAATAAATTAGTCCATATTCCTATTTATCCTATACAACGGTAGTTTCCTTTGTAAATTACTTTGAAATTGTTTTTTTTTTAAGCGGGCGGTTTGAGTATGATCTGCTAATTTCAAGCATGGCCGGTATTATTTCATTTTTTCCTTTCTGAAAGCTGTTTGCCATACTAATTCTGTCGGGGAAAGATATTTAATGCAGCTTATTGACGGTAAAAAAAAATACTGGTAAGGATTATAACGTAACCGGCATATAATATGCCAAATATGGTTTGTGGCATTGTGGCTTTCTATGCAAAGTAAGGCCGTTAACGATATAAAACCCCAGGCTATGAGTATAATTATATAGTTTATAGTATTTTTACGCTATCCTGTATTAGGAACGACCTTCACAATTCACAGCCGTGCATACGCCATGGTGTAGTTATAGGATTCTGCAACTTTGAAACCATATTGGTAGTATCTGTTGCCTTTATAACGGCGAGTTTGGTCGGATTTCATAAGAGATATAAAAACCAGATGATATCGGTACCTTGTGCTCTATCTATCCCTAACAACACAATACGCTTCAAAATTGTGCATCAATATCAGGTAAGTGTACTTTCTGTTGAAGAATGAGTGCCGATATTGCAGACTTTTATTCCCTACATGCATAATGCGTCACGTCGACATTAATATTCGATATTTGTCTGATATATGAGAAGCAAAACTATTAGTGATTTTTTTCTGGAAACTCTCAGGTTTCCTCCAGATATAAGTTACATAAGATGATAGTGCACGATGCGGTTGCTGTTGTCTATTTTATGTTTGAAATTTAACTATCAAGAGCATGCTTTTCCACGTAGAGTCCTTAAAAGCACATGTATTAGGGAAATGCCTGCTTCATAAATGTACGAGCCATGTATTGATGCATGTACTATAGCTTGAATCTATAATCTAACTTGAATGTATAATAAATACATTATTGTGAGAAACTCAGGAATAATCGGTTTACGCTTTGCAGAATTGCATAAGAGTTCACGTCCAACAGATTAGCGCTGCCCATTAATGCTATAATTACCCGCCTGAGACGGACACAGAAATAAAGATAGGCTTAAGTTAAGTTAAATGTGATGTTTGTAAGTCTGTAGAGTGTCCTGCCTTCAAAAAAAAAAAAAAACTTCCCAGGAAAAGTTGGAAAAAGTCGTTAAGAAGCTAAAGCTGGAAACGAGCCTAGGACGCGCGCCGGGCAGTGCCCTTATAGGAACCCGAGACCTTTCAAGGAGATGTTGAATGTAAGTTGCCATGATGGCTTTTGAATTGCTGGACGTGCAGCGCGGATACCACTTGCTAGACATCTTGAAAGTAGGTTACGCAGGTCACTGTCATTGTGAGGGTTTACGAAACAGAGGCTTAGGCTCCGGATCAGGCTCAGGCTCAGGCTCAGGCACATGCTCAGGCTCAGGCACAGGCTTAGGCTCGGGCTCAGGCTCAGGCTCAGCTCCGCTCCATTTCGTGAATTCCATTTTCGAAAATATTAACGGGTATCAAAATAGGGCCTTTTGGCTGTAGTTCGGAAGTAGATTATCTGGTTCTATTGAAAAGAAAAACAGAGCTTCATCTTCAATGAAAAACCACGACCTATATTCTCAGCATATGGATGACAGAGCCGAAGCCGAAGCCGAAGCCTGAGTCTGAGCCTTCGTTTCGTAAGCCCCCTGGAGACAAGCCCATTACTGAGGGCGCCACAGTCATCTATTTATTCGACCATTTTCAGACGTTCATGCACATTTTATTTGTGTGAACATTTCGATTGATCTTGTTAATGAACATTTTCTGTAAAGTATTTTGAAACGGTGGCCTGTCACATTGACCTTTGGCACAATCTCCACCTATTTTTTTTTAATGCAAATCAGTAATGTTTCCCGCCCAAAAAAAGTTTCCCGTCAATTTGTTGCACATTGCGTCTAGAGTTACGCATAAAGACGGCGGTTCAGGTTGTACAAACACGTCTGGCATGCACGAGGCTGCAATTGTTCATGCTTTTAATGCACTGTGAGCGCCTACCTAGTTCCCTTCCCAGGAGATGGATTTCTGGGCTGCTATTTGCAACCGTCTGTTGGCTAAGGTAATTACCCCCACAGTAGAAGTGTCACTTTCCCTAGAATTTTTCTCTTTTCATTCCTGGATCTTATGCGCGGCAAAAAAAAAAAAAGAAAAAAAAAAGATGCCTGTAATGCAGGAGAATTGTGTGGGCCTTGTTAAAAAAAAGGTCTTGATCTGTGAGTTTTCTAAAAGAAAAGAAGAGAGTTATTCTAAATTGCATACTGCGTACATGCAAACATTTGATTTTTAAATGAGGCAATTAGTGAAGTGTTCATCTACGTCGGTAAAGGGTAATAAATTATTTGCATAATATAAATAATTACACATTAATTACGGCACCCGCCGCGACAAGGGATTCGATTCACTCCGCTGACCACAGCTAGCTTGGTGGCCCAGTGGGTATGGCATCTGCACTAGTAATAAACAGGAGCTCGTGGGTTCGAATCCCACCTGAGACATGTACTGGACATGCATTTTTCATGTGCACTCGAAAAGCACTGGAGTGAAATGCTCATCTACGTCGATGAAGGGTAATATATTATTTGCGTAATTAGTACTGAGTGCACATTGCGATATATGTCTATATGGAAATACATTTTAAAATGAAATAAAATTAAATACGATATCCACAGGTAATTTCACTACACAAAAGATGTATGTACATATTTGTATGCATGCATGCATACATGATTGTATGCACTGTGCCCGAATCACGTGATTTCACGGGTTGATCATTATGTTATCCAGTACGGCGTAAAGGGTTTGTGCGCATGTTCATTCACATCACGTGGGTAAATGTCCTCGTACAGTCCGAACGTACTTGCCTTTCTACATCCATGAAACATTTTGTTATGAGAGTACTCGTTTTTATTTATTCATTTATTTTAACTGTCATTCTTCTGGATTATTTACCAGGTAAAGTTCGTCATATTTTGATTTTGTTTATTCCTAATATTTCTTTTTATTCTCTTGTTTTATACGGAGATTAATCGCTTTAAAATATCCTCATTTACATTCATTTGAATTGATTTCGGGTTTGGTGGCTTAGGTTTAAGCGTTGCGTTTTTGTTTAAATGAATTTATCTTTCGTTGATGGTATTCAAGAATTCTTATTTTCCCCAAAAAAAATACATCTCAAAACGATAAATCGAAAACATTTTGCTTAAAAAAATCATTCAATATTTGCATCAAAACGAGGAGAGGATAACGTAAATACTTCGCTAGAAGATGCACGCAAGCTCACATTAATATTCATGAAAAAGTAATCCGCTGGTGCAGTCAGCACTAATGACTTATGCAGATCTCGAGTTGTCATCCTCTTGGAAAGCTTTAAAGAGGTTAAACCAAATATGACCGGCGGAAAGGAGTGATTATGCGTAAAATATTCATACCTTTAGGCGTAAGTAAGCACCATATTTCTCCCGAAAGAGGTGAAGTTAAAGATAAGCTTCTGCATCTTAAGAGCACTAGAATAATATTAAGGAGCTGAGTTGTGAATCGCCTACCATCAGCACGGGGGAATTTTTGCATAAGTGCCTTGATGCAGTTTGTGGTTGTTCTTCTCTCTTTCTTTTTTTACTGAAGATCTATCGACTCGAAGCCAAAGACGCCGATCCTCTTGACGATCAAAGAGAATAATTATAGGGAAACAGGAAAAGCATTTTCTTTTACAAGAAGATGTATAAGCGCTGGCTGAAAGCCATAAACGCTGCCTGCATAACAAATGAACGCAACCAGTAAGTCATAAACGCTGCCTGTATAACAAATGAACGCAACCAGTAAGTCATAAACGCTGACTATTTAACAAATGAACGCTACCTGTAAGTCATAAACGCTGCACTGTTTTACAAATGAACGCAACCAGTAAGTTATGAACGCTAAAAGCCATACATCGTGCATGAATAAAAAAAATCGAATGCTGCCTGTCAGCCATAAACGCTACCTCTATAACAAATTGACGCCGCCTGCAAGCTCTACACGCTTCCTATATCTGAAAAACGAGGTAAAACACGCTGCCTCTACAACAAAGAAACGCTGCCTGGAAGCTATACAAGCTTCCTATTTAACAAGTTAACGCAGCTAGTAAGCTGTAAACGCTGCCTTTACAACAAATGAACGCCACTTCAGCCATATAGACGTTGTTTATATTATACATTGAACGCTGCATGCGAGCTTTAAACGCTTTCCGTATAACAAATAAACGCTGGCTATAAGCTATAAACGTTGTATGTATACCAAATACACGCCGTCTGTATTGCAAATGAACGCTACCAGTGATCCATAAACGCAACATGTATAGCAAATGAACGCTGTTATCATAATAATGAACGTTGCTTATAGGGTCAAATTACTGCCCTGAAGTCGAATTAACGCTTTCTATATAATCCACATGGACGCAACTTGGAAAGCCACACTGTAACACTGCAGGATGAAAGCTGCATCAGACACACTTTAATGCCCGTGTCAGCGTGGTTATGGCGTAATTATTTTCTGCAACGTCGGGCAGCTTGCAATAATTGTCCATTTTAACAGTTCATTTAATTTGATCAATTTTAGCAACTAGTGGTGTAGGCCCATGATATTTTTTTGTTCATTGTGACATTTTGTTATATGAAACTTGTAATTGTTTTTGTTGGAATCGGTTACGTTTGTGAACTTTCTTTTCTTGTTATACTTGCTCGAATGGGGGGGGGGGGTGACCATCCGATCATGAGGGTCACCTGTCCAAATTATTTACTGTCCCTCGAAGAAACATTGCTGCCACCTGACTATAATGACCAGGGCTCTTGTGGTCATCTTCTCCGTTCAAACCACCTGTCTGTTACCCGACCACTTCACATCCTCTCCTTGGAGGCCACTTAGTGCACATTTCCATCCATAACACTGGAGCGTTTTTCTGGAGTGCCGCGGTTCGCTGCCGAGTCATGGCGTGTTTGTGCGCGTGTGACCCCGCATAAGTCAAGTGCCTTTAAGACGAACTGGCGAACCGGCGGCCGTCAAGTGTGTTTGTCAGGGCCGGTGCCGGTGCCGTCGTCTCTTCGGATAAAAAAAAAAAAACCTGTCCAAGAAAATTAAACCTAGAATCGGGGGTGATCCGACGCCGTTGCACAGACACACGAAATGCTCGAGGTATAGTTTGGCTGTGCACATAAAACAAGCTGTGGAATTGTGTTGGAATATCGCTTCCATCTTTTCAAGGAGGACTGTAGAGAGACAAGTCTAGCATCTTGAATGAATCCGAGACTGTCAAATTGAGCGCGGTGAAAGTGTGCACAGCATGTGCCTTTGACGGACACACAAACCGTATCATGCGTGCAACGCATCAGTACAATCGTATATTATCGACATGGTGTTACCTATCGTATAAGTTTGTTAGATTTACAAATTCTAACAACATTCCTGACCCATATCATGCAGGGTATTTGGCATCTGAATTTATTGATTGATAAGGGGCTTTTGATCGGTGCACATAATATCATATTGATTTGAAGCTTGTATACACCGGTTGGTATTTTATGAGTTGATGTATTGAAATCTGATCATGTCTTATTTTCATCTAATATTGCTCATCTAACTCGAGCGTCGCTCATAAAGTCGACAATTATAAATGAAGTCTGTACACACCTACAGAGTCAGTAAGGCCACATCGGATAACAGTCACAACACAGTTGAGTCCGAACATTGCTATAATGATCATCTCTTAAAGGTACAGTACAGGATTGGTAACAAACCCAAACGGAAATGTTCACAAATTTACGTATGACTTTCAGGGTATGAAGATGGTGCTGATAGAAATATACCGTTAAAATAGTTCCACCTGAATAGTGTATTTGTTCAGAAAGTACTCAAACAAAGACCGAAAACAGTTTGGATCTTTAAACCATTGTTTGTGTTTTAGAAGAAACATTGAGTCGCGTTTTTGCTGTTTTCTCGTGACTCAGATGTCCGATAGAGCTCTTATTTTCACAGGCTTATTATTTCATGTACATGCTGGATCAGACAAAGTGTAAGTGATGCTGTGTTATATTTATCAATCATGTATTATACCTTTAATTTGTATTGATCCAAATACACGGATTGCTATGGGATGTGAGTCTCATCCAAAGGGCGTGGTCCATTGATGTCTAACGATTTTCAGTCATCCGTACGAATCTCCATCCTACAGTCCCGACTACTTTAAAGAGCATGCACAACATTGGAATGCTGCTCATCACGACAAGTGGTCATGGAATAAAAAGACATCTGTGAAATTTGCTGCTCAATTGATCATTGGATTCAGTAGAAAACAGCGAAAAACCATGACAATTGTAACGCCAAATTGTATGGGAATAGAGTGTCTTACTTTTGATCCTACCGAGATCAAAACATGTTTTGGTTTACTCTTTTCTGGATAAATACAGCATTTCAGGCAGATACATTTGTACAGTATGTTTCCACTGTTACTGTCTGTATACCCTGTAAGTTATACGTAAATCTGTGGACATTTCTGTTTGAGTATGTAACCAATCCTGTACTGTATACCTTAAAGAGGAATGTCAATTACTAGTTTCAGCTCCACTTAGTTTGTTATCCTCTCTTTCTTGTAGCCTTTTACGTATAGTGGCTTTTAGCCTTGCTTGCGGTGAATATACATTAGAGGACTGCATTAGGGTATTGGTATTGGAGCTATATTAAGGTACTTGTTTTAGGCTGTACAGTACGTTAAGTGGTTTGAGCTGTTTGTTTGTAGATGTGTTTGTCTCTCTGTCCGTAATTCAGCCAATTTTTCTATCTCTACTCAACGATCCTTGTCAGGTTATGTTATATATCCATCAGATTAATTTGTTTGTCGATTTATCTTGTCCTCATTATTCTAATTTTGTACCAATTCATTTCCTTTCTACATGGCCAATTTCCTGTGAACATTTCATTAAAAAAAGCAATCGGAGGTAAATTTTCTCGCTCAATCCACCTGCGACACGCAGAGGTTGTTATAGGAGATCATCTCTTGGAATCGTTTTTGAGGCCGTGATTGGCATGGTTGGTGATGGGCGTTGTTGGTGCTTTTCATTAGCAGGCAGATATTTCTATCATGTTTTGCCGGGACGATCAGAAGGCTGTTGAAATGTGGACTGATGAAACACCTTGATAAATCATGCATTGGGTTGGACCGAGGCTCGGTGCCCCTTGTGGTTCTATTTATATATATTATGTAGGTTCATTACTGACGCCACTATGTGATGAATGTTGGCACGTCTTCAAGGAAAAAGCGCGGGAAGTAGTTCTTCAATGGTTAAATCAATATGCAGTTGTCTTGAATACCAAATTCAAACTTGGTGTGGGCGATTTTTCTTTGATATTAACCTTAGTGAATCCAATTTCATGAATCATGGAGGCTGGGGACCCTTCGTGGAGCTTGGCTGCATGGCCAGGGTAAAGACAACTCCAACGCTACCGGCCTGTAAGCCAGTTTATACAGTCGGCGGCACTTCTTGCGCTTGCCAACATGCTGAGGGGAGTTGTGTTATTCTTGTGTAAGGTTGGCAAATCCCTGATACCCGCCCGGGCAGAAGCCACCGTGTTCCAAGTCCTATGCCCGTGGGCCGAAAGACAACTCTCCACCGCCAAACCGTTCATTCCGACAACCCGTCGCGATGATCCCTTTTCTCGTGGCACGTGCCCTGAATCTGAAACACACTACAATCCCTATAGGACATAGACTAAAGATAAAAGGGAAGAAAGGGGACGAAAGAAAATAAAAAACGAGGAGGAAAAAACCTCTTGCAACAGGCTGAGAAAACCTATACAGACAGCCAGATCGATTCACACACTTAAAAACCAGGGTCACGCTAACGGAACCACGTATGGCTATTTTCTTTTTCAAAGAAACCGCGTTGAATTTGATTTATAGTTACTTTCACACCATATTGTCGATTCGGTGTTTCAGTTCCTGCGTGACTTGTTCCGATTTTCAAGTTGTTGTCTGTTTATGGCTTAAAGGTATAATACATGATTGGTAAAGGTCACAAAGCAGGACTCACACTTTATCTTATCCAACATGTACATGGAATTGATAAGCCTTTGAAAATCGGACATCTGAGCTCAATTGGACATCTGAGTCACGAGAAAGTAGTGAAAAACTTACTCGATTTTTGTTATAAAACTTAAAGAATGTTTTTAATCTTACACGAGATCAAAACTGTTTTCGGTCTTTGTTCTACTCATTTCTGGATAAATACACCATTTTAGGTGGATTGTAACGCTATGTTTCTACCAGCATCATCTTCATACCCTGAAAGTTATACGTAAATCTGTGAACATTTCTGGTTGGGTATGTTACCAATCCTGTACTGTAGGCCTACCTTTAAATTATTTTAACCAGTAGTAAAAGCGCACACGGCACGATTTTGAAGCTTTCAGATATTCAAAGATACCCCTCCAAAACTTGTATAGTCACATACAGTGACGGTGTTCATATTACAAGCAGTGACTTATTAAATGCATTTCCACTTGTGAGTAAAGACCCAAATGAATGCAAAAGCTCAACACAGCTGCGCCTCACATTGTAGAATGAGACCTATGGCCATAGGGTCATAAATTCAAAATGAATTATAGAATACCATATAGCGCCTGTCTAGAAGCTTAATGTGGTGTAGGACTACATACATGAATTGAACTTAACACAATTTTGAAATTCAGAAACGATTATAAAACAGGATGGTGTCTGGACTGTGTCTTGATGCGAGACTTATTCAAGAATGACAAATGGACGTGTACAAATTAGATGAAGTGCTTGCTTGGTTTAGTTTGTTTTTCCCATCAAGTATTATCATATCATTGATCTAACAGATGAGCGAAATTACACTGTAAAGGTTCACTAAATTCTAATATCACTAAAGTACTTGATTCTCAGTCATGTGTTAAACTCACATGTGTATAAACGTGATGATTGTAGTCTTTCCATGCACGAAGGTTTGATTTGAACGTATTTGAGCCTTAACTACATTAGATTGATTGGATCCTGCGATATAGGCCCACATAGCAATTTATGTCGGTAACTTTGCGGGGACTTTTGAACCACGAACATTGTGTACACGAAACCTCCTTGCCTTGGTGGACGCAGAAGTGCCTACACGTTCAGGAAAACCATCTGAATGAAAAACCAATAATTACGACCGAACTTGACACAGGTGATCAATATTGACAAACTTAATACAGATCAGTCAATATCATCAATCATAGGACCATGAGTTGTATAAGTCTGGACTTTCTAACATGGAGTCGGGAGTTAAAGGTAGTATTATACTTTGGTTTTTATTAAAGAAATACAGATTCATAGGCAAAAATATCAAGACAGATGCAATAACAGTCATCTGTGAAAATTTCAGTCCCATGCGGTGCCCACTTTTTTAGAAAACAGTGAAAAACAGCCACAGTAATTCTGAAGTCTTTTGACATTTATATTTGATCTTTTAAAAGATCAAACAGATTTTCGGTCGTTGTTTGATGACCGATAAATACAGCATTTCAAGCGGAAATAATTTAACGGTATGTTTCTACCACCACCATCTTCATACCCTGTATTAGTTATACGTAAATCTGTGAACATTTCTGTTTTTGTGTCTTACCAAAGTATGATACTACCTTTAAGGTAAATGTCTATAGATCTTATTCACGGTGCATCCATTCTGCATTCAAAGCAGTGCAATCAAACCGAGGCTTGAATTCAAAATAGTCTGGTACTCGTTTTCTATTTTAGATTCGGTGTTATCTTTTCCGAAGGGTATACAAGGAAGGTGACAAAATGGATGCACCGTGAATAGGGTCTATGCATCCAGCTCTTCAGTTGCCTGACGAAAGCTTTAGCAGTCCACAGCAGCCAGAACGTCGCTACCAGCAACACGACATCGCGTGACATTGACCACCTTTATTTTCCTTATCAAAATTCCTAATATCCGATTCCTGTGATACCAGATCTATGAGAAGTTGTTCCGTTAACTGGAAGCGTAATGATCATGGCTTAATTACAGCTATCTATTTTAAAACTGCATGACCGGTTTATGATTTACATTTCAATGGGCAGCCGTTGCATCTACCGACGTTCTTACCACCGGTTTTGCCGGCTGTAAAGGCAATCATTAATTCCCTGGGTTCACACCTAAGGCAACAGAAAGCAACAGTCTCATCAGGTTTGGTTCTCTTATGTCTCTTAAATGACGCCTTTGTGACAGCCCAACCCCGTGTAGTCCTGAGCATTTTCACACGGGTTACGCGTGTTGAATATCCTGCACGCACGCCAGCCGCGCGCCTGGAGACAATCAGACACCATGGTGTTGCGTGTGCTGAACACGAGACAAGTCATGTCTACGTTTTAATCTGTCTGATGTTCTCCACGAACATTGATAGCTATGTGCCGTGATTAGACGTTTGTTTTCGGATGCTGGCGTTGGCGTATTCAGCCCTTATTGGGCCAGGCTCGGTAAAGCTGCGGCTAATTTTCTCTGCACGCTTGACGAACTTGTTGCGTCTAAGCTTGCTATAGTTATACGTTTTCTTGGAAGCGTATACGGAACCAATGAGTGGGTGCCTCAGTATAATTCGTTCTTTGTACATTCATTTGCTCAAACTCATCCAAATAGACCTCATTCACGGTGCATCCATCCTGCATTCAAAGCAGTGTAATCAAACCGAGGCTTGAATTCAAAGTAGTCTGGTACCCGTTTTCTGTCTAGAATTTGTGTTATCTTTTCCAAAGGGTGGGGCTTTTATGCAAGGATAGGCATATCCATCGTGTGTGCAAAATTAATAACGATGGTTATCAAACATGAAACCATACAAGTATTAAACTGCTGCAAACTGCTCATCAGCCAAAATGACCTGAAATACATCAAATGCTTAGAGTTATGAGGGCCTGACGCGTTTCGATCCTAGCAGGATTTTCCTCAAAGGCTAAAATGACAAAAGGCTTAAATGGTCCTGTCATTTAGCCTTTGAGAAATATCCTGCTAGGATCTAAACGCGTAAGGTCCTCCCAACTCTAACAATGAAAAGAGGATTAATATACCAAAGGAACGCTTGTGTAACGGTATCAGTTTGAGAAACGGTAACATGTTACACTAAGACCGTCTGCATGACGCATACATGGACAAGTAGTATTAAAACACAGCACGCTCCATATTAATCATTCATGGTCCATCGCAATCATTAATGTGCATCATGCGCTTGACAGCCTATAGCCTGCTGCCAAGCGTATAGTTACATCTTCATTTACCGTGCGTGAAGTGTTGGAGTCATCGCCAGCCCCATCGAATCATTCACTGTCAAGTTACAGCGCGTCAACCACATTTTGCGATCTGTAAGCGTCGGCATGGGATATAAATAATTTCACTCCACATCCTATAATATTAAAATGTGTGGTCATCCTGCTCAAATTACAAGCTCAGAGAATTGTCAATGCGCAGCGGAAAAGGGGGACACTTGCAGAAAACAATATTCGCACCGCCTGCGTCTTCCCTCAGGAGTTTAGCTATGCACTTTTTCGCGCCTAAAATTATCGCGCCCGAAAAAAATTAAGACGCCAAAATGAAATCTAAAGGGGCTTGGAAATGTTGCATAATGAACAAGTTCCCGATCTTTCGTCCTTTATGATTTGCGACCTAGAGACTGAGGGTTGTTTGCTGTCTCGAGAAGAAAGAGAAAGCTTTTTTTTTTTATTTCACGGTCTGAATTCGATCTTACTGATGCAATAATTCAAAGCCTTCTTCAGCTTCTTAAAAAGGCACTTTGTATGTTGAATAGTACGTACCGTTTGCATTAATCTTACAATCATACCCAGAATTACCTGTGGATTAAAAATAACGAAATGAAGACATATGGCGTTTAAGAAACGGAGGCTCAGGATCAGGCTCAGGCTAAGGCTAAGGCTAAGGCTAAGGCTAAGGCTAAGGCTAAGGCTAAGGCTAAGGCACCAGCACTGACACCCATGTGCTGAAAATATAGGTTTTTTATTAAAGCCGAAACTCTGTTTTCCTTTTCAAACCGGATCGAGAATCTACTTCGGAACCGCAGCCAAAAGCCGCTTTTGTTGATACCAGTTATTTCAGAATGCATATGAAATGGAACTGGAGCCTGAGATGGAGTCTGAGCCTCTGTTTCTTAAACGCCCCATGTTGAACTGTATCGTTGGCATTAATCCTACAATTCACCAAAATGGCATGTGGATTGATAATAACGAAAGGAAGACGAGACCACATAAATTATGCTTCACACACAATAAGTGCGTCCGTTTCAAAGCCTGGGCTTTTTTCACGTACAGACTTCAATGAAAACATTTTACTTGACAGTGGGAGAAATATGCTGACGCATGTGGTTTTGAAGGGAAATATTTTTGGTGAAGACCCAACTGTGCCACATGATAAGACAATATTGACGGCCTGGTGATAAAGGCTAAATATAGATCCAAGTTGGCATGACATTACAGACATCTGTTCCATCTTGTCACGATGTGGCTACTACTGCCAAGGGTCCTGCCCGCTTACATTGCTTGATTGACGAGAGTGTTACACAGAGCATCTTAAGACTTAAGAGCAGGGCCAAAATAGAATCCATCTCATTCTAAGCATCTTGTATCCTGTGTATAAGTTTCCTCCTGAGCCCCTTCCCCCCTCCTCTGGGAGTGCCCCCATGGGGGTTCAAGCTATGGAAATTCATCTTGATTATCATTTTGTATAAGATGATCGGTCTTACCTTTTCTTAATGAATAAAATATAATGCATGTAACGTTCAAACTTTGTAAAATTATTCGATGTAAATTCATTCGTTCATTTTGTGTGTTGGGAGTTTTGCAAAACAGCAACATTCAAACAAACAAACCAAAACTACAAAACAAAATAATGCATGCAACCGATGCTTGATAGAACGCAACCAGTAAACCTTTGGGTTTCACAGAGCTGCTTACGCACCAAATTCTGCTTAAGCACCAAAAACCTTGGTAAAAAAAAAAAATCAGTATGCCAGCGAAAACTCCTTGTGAATGTTATGCTCAACAAACAATCCTTCTTGATCATGGAATACTTTTCATCTTTAAGCAATTTGTGCGTTTAAGCAGCTCTATGAAATTGGCCCCTGTGAAAATTACCTGTGAAAAATATTAAATTACCTGTGGTAAATTGGCTTCGTCCACGCTGTGTATCAAATTGCCTATTCTGCAGGGATGATTACTATTATTATTTTCTTTCAGTAATCGTTTTTGGTGAATCTTCTGCTCTTAAATACCTACTGCGATATTGAATGAACTGTCCCTGTGAAGATGTATGTTGGATAACGAAAAGAAGTATGGATGGCAGACATGAGCCATCTCTGGTCCTGATGGTCGGTTGTGTTTGGGTTGCAAGTTTGTTTGAAAAAGACGTCTACTGTAATGCATGACTTAAATGATTCATTAGAGTAGTTTGTCAGATTGATTAATTAATCAATTTTAGTTATCAAGTGCAAGTTAACCTGTCTCGATGACAGGGTGACATTTTGTTGTGTGTCACGTTAAAGGGCGTGTACAACGTCGGTAAAGGTGACTGAACAGCACTCTCACTTTGTCTAATCCAGCATGTATATGGGAAAATAAACCTGTGAAAGTTTGAGCTCAATCGGACATCTGAGTCCCGAAAAAATAGCGAAAACCCTACAACATTTTTCTTATAAAACATAAGGAAGAATGTTTTCATCTTGCCAAGATAAAAATATTTTTGGTGTTTGGTTTTACACTTTCAGGTGGAAATATTTAACGATTTCTACCCGGCAGCACCATCAACATACCCTGAAAGTTATACGTAAATTTGTGAACATTTCTATTTTGGTTTGTTACCGATGTTGTACATGCCCTTTCAAAATTACTGAATCTCAAGGTTTCTATACACGATGACAAAGGTAATGAATGACATACGATCTTTGGAAGGCAATTTCTACTTTTTGGGCAAACATTTGTACGTGATTCTTTCTCCTCGTGTAAGTTTACTGATTATTACCGGAAAATAAAATCTGCAAAACTCGCTGCGATTCATGGAAGCACCGTTGAAAATAAACCCTCATCATTTGAGAGAGCTTTGATGTCGAAGCTTGAGGGTAAAAATCTGCCAGGTTTCAGGATATCCTCGGTGCGAGTTTGCACTAGGGCTTTGCACTGACAGAGTGCCTAGTATACGTATGTAGCGAACGCAACGCCTACGCGCTAAAGAAGCGTTGCAAGATCTGATCTGTCAGCTCAGTGAACAACTGCCTGGGCTTGTTCAAGTGGTTACATTAGGAAACTAACAGAGGTGTCGTTTCTGAATGCATTAACACTTCATTTTCGCCTGTCCGTTGTTGCCAGAGCCGCCGTGCTGATCATCAAGCAAGATAGCTACAGGCAGTGAATCCATCCAGTGTAGGGACTCGGCCTAGCAGGAATTGGAGGAGAACGGGAGAAACTGGCGATCATCGGAGTGAGAAAACTATACATCGGTGAACATCAGTCTGAGACTGAGGCCTGAACTCGCTGGGTCAAGATGGCAATGAAGAAAGAAGAGTGTAATGAGCATAGGAGACTGCAAGAGGGTATCCCAGGTAAGTGTAACTGACTATAGCTGCTTTATAGAATGCTCGAATGGATCTACAGTATCTACATACTTTAAGGTTGATCTCGATGCCCTTTTCAGAGTTATACAGTAAAGATATTCTGAGGGGTAATTTGGATCCTATTTATAACTCCTTCTAAGAGATGTCAGTGACATTGTGAAGTTTTCAAATAATGTCCACGTGCAATTTAATACTATCCATTTTGAAATGAGAGGTACAAAAGGTTACGTTTCATATCTTGTACCAGGGTTTTGGTCATTAAATTGTTGAATGATTGAATCCAACAGTTTAATTCAAGAAAACACATTCTATTGATGATTTGTGGCGTGTTTTGCATTGTATGTATATGTATTGTAAAATAACATGTGCTGAAAAGGAAAAGTTACTACTGGTTGCGCTCAGATATGGGGTCAATTTCATAGAGCTGCTTAAGCACAAGAATTGCTTAAGCATGAAAAGTCTTCCTTGATCAAATTCAGGATTACCAACCAAATTTCCATGTGATATTTACTGCTTTTAACTTGTCTTCCGCAATTTCTGCTGAGCATAACGTTCACAAGGAGTTTTGGCTGGCATACTTATTTTATTAGCCAAGGTTTTTGATGCCCAAGCAAATGTTGGTGCTTATCCTGCTCTATGAAATTGGCCCCTATTATAAGTAGTCGGTTGATAAGAAAGTTATAACATACTATATATAGTCTATAGATTTAATACCCATAGTCTGTGTTATGGCGATTCCGGTGACCTTATTTCATAATTAACCTCATTTCATGATAGACCATGACAAAAAACCCTCCTGACAAAAAAAGAGGGAAGATGAAACAAAGACAGACACAAGGGCATGTTTAACGATCATCATAAAAATGTCCAGAGCTCAGGCCTGACAGGTAAATCTGCAAAGGGTTTCCTTGATCATTGAAGCAGTATGGGGAACATCAACCAGTGCTGTGTGATTCCCAGCATCAGTAATAGTTTGGGACTGCAGCTCGGGAGGATTGGTTGTGTGCAAAATATGATGTGTCGTTTGTAAGTATGCACAAGGACAAGCATATCGTTAGATGAGCTAGGAGTCAGCCTCGAGGGGATGGAGAAAGGCTTGGCTTTTATCGATTTTATGCAAATTTTATGTAATTATCGTCTCACCGGTATGTGACAGCCATGCTAACATGCAACATGCAGACGGTGTTTTTTTTTTCAATTTCTAACTGGCCTCGGAAGCTGCAGAGCCAATTTCATAGAGCTCCTTAAGCACCAAGATATGTTCTTAAGCGCCGTAAACCTTGACATATAAAATCAGTTTGCCAGCCAAAACTCCTTCTGATTGTTGTGCTCAGCAAACAATGGCCGAGTGCAAGTCAAAGGCAGTAAACAATCTCTTGAAAATTTGGTTGGGAAATCTATTTGATGAAAGAAAACTTATCATGTTTAAGCAAACTTTGTGCTTCAGCAGCTCTATGAAATTAGCCCGAAGGTCTGATGTGGCCTAGTGGTATGATGTTTTGTACTCAAGTTCTTGTGGTCAAACTACAGATTGTAGTGGGTTCGAGTCCAGTCATGGATAAGTGGTGATTGTATCATAGGGGAACGATGCTCCATCTCATATTGCTCCTCTTCACCCAGGAGTAAATGGGTACCTGTGACGGTAGAGATGGCTGTGTTCTTGATTAGCCTTTGTGCGCTTACAGCACCCGCGATGTATACTCCCCGGAGAGTTGAGATGATTTCAGGAATGTTAATGTAGCCCAATGTCTAGGGATATTTTGCGCTTAAAGAAACGCAGTGATTTTAATTCTAATTGTGATTATTGTTTATGTTATTATCGTTGTATGTTCCCCCTTGGTCAAGTTGTTTTGTCTCTAGGTCATCCATGGAACCCTTGAAAGAACCAGATCCGTATAATGTGTCGAAGCTTTGGTTAAAATAATATTCGTATGATTTCCGGCATCAATGTTGCTTTGGGGTTTTACTTGTACAAATAACAAAATAATTGTATTATTTGTTTACGTCGTTGAAAACAAAATATTTTCCATATTTGATGAAAGTCAATCAAGCTTGACTATCAGCAAGGGAGTTCTAACCATTTTAATAAAATGCTTGGAGTTGAGGATGGCCTGACGTTTCGATCCTAGCAGGATCTTTCTCATAGCATTTGAGAAAGATCCTACAGATGGGATTAAATCTTCAGCCCCTCCTAACTCCAACCATTTGATATATTTCAGCTTATTCTTTTGGTTGAACTGCACTTTGTAGCAGCAGTGGACTATTTATTATTTGAACGTTTTCTGAGTTTTCATATGAGTTCACATATTTTAATTTATGTGAAGACTATTAAGGTTTTAATTCTTTAACAAGATGCGATGTAAAAGGCATCTTAAAGCATTAACTCATTTCAGCTAATGGCTGAATTTTTAAATGTTGTAAGTGAGCTACTTTAAATCCTGCATTTTCTGCAAGGGAAACTGAGGTGTTTTGATTCCAAACCAGTAGAGTATCTTGAGTGTATCTTCTAATGTGTCCTGGGTTGGTGCAGCGCGTGCGTGATTCCTACGATGTAGCCCGGCCTATTCAATTCACCAGATCAGACTTAAGGCCTTTTCACACGACGCCAAAAAAACTCTAAACCATTGAGAAATTTTCTCATGGTTGCGAAATCTTGGTGAATCCTTGAGAGATTTTGACCGAGGTTCCAGACCTACGACAAAATCTTCTTTGTACGACGTCCCATGCGAAGTGCTTTCCAATGCGCATGCGTGGTACACCGGTTTCATGGCTTTTGCATACCACGTGCTTTACCCTCACCCTCATCGTCACGTTGGTACTAGCAGCGTCTACATTCATAAAATGCATAGTCTATCGATTACCCGCGTTCCGTCTCAAGGGAGGTTTGCGAAATGTTACACCGTGCCGTGTGAAAGGACGCAAAAGCAGCCAGTGTAAAACCGTTTTGTTAGATTTCGCAACCTTGAGAAAATGTCTCAATGGGAGAGTTTTTTTTGGCGTCGTGTGAAAAAGGCTTTAGCCACATATACTTCTACCAATACTCCCGGATCTTGTCATTTATTCACCTTTTATTTCCATTGCCGTCTTCTCCTGACGAATCTGTCCAGTCTGCACTTAGGCGTGTCGTCATCTATCTTCTGGCCTGGTTCCCAGCGTGTCTACATGTATCTGTGTCACTGTGATGATGTCCTGTACAATGCACCTGTTATTTCCATTATGAGATGTCCCGTCATTGGTCATTCTATAGATGGGATTGTGTCGGCTGATTTTGCTGCATTTATACATCTTGGAACCCTATTCTATGCACGTGAACATTCATCAGACAATAATTTCTCGTGTTCGCTAGGGGCTTGATGTCAACACGAAGAGAATGTGTAGGGCCAGAGGGTGAAAGCGCACGTTGGGTTGTTCGATAAATGATCTGGGACCCCAATTTCATAGAGCTGCTTAGCACAAAAATTCGCTTAACGCAAAAATGGCTTGTCCAATAAAACAAGCTACAATTGAAAATTCGATTTGATATTCGTGGTCAGCGAACAACAGCCAAAGGACAATTGCAAGTGATACACAACACATGGAAATTTGGTTGTTAATCATGTTTTTATTAAGACAGAAATGTCATGCTTAGCGAACTTTTGTGCTAAGCAGCTCAATGAAATTAGCCCGAGGTTATCAGACACACTTTTGGTCGAATTCCTTTATCTATTGCCAAGGGATGATGTCATTTTACAAGATCGACTTTTTGATCGAAATGTAAATGTAACCCATGGAGATTTCATGTTCATGTTCCCATATTCACTGTCATCATCAATTATCATTATGATTATGCACCAGCATTATGGAACGTCTCGAAAATATCCAGGAATGCTTAGAACGTTCCCACTGGGAACCTACCTAGTCACCATTGGGACTACGCGCTATTCTTCTTGAGATCTGCTTGCGGATGTCTGGACCATTCCATGGGGAGCACTCCTGGCTAATTATTCAAGCAACACTATGGTCATTACTGATGTTCCTGGGACGATCTCTACGGCAACTCTATGAGGCAAATTCACCCCCTCCCTAATTTCAGGATGTGCCTATGAGTGTAATTATACGTCATTATGCCTACGGCACGGGGGGGGGGGGCATGACGCGTAAGGATCCGTAATGTTCCTGTTGTTGAGACGCTCATTACTGGATGGTGAGTCCGTACATGTACTCTGGTGCAATTAAGGCAGCCTGTTAACGTATGTCTTGTCCTTTATCAACGACACATATACCCTGGTGGCTTTATTACGGGCTGTTCCAATCGTCGTCTTTTGTTTAGCTCATATCCGGAGGCAGGCACACTGCGACCCCATGGTCTGCGTCATTATCCTTGTTAAAGGTGGGCAATTGCCGTAGTTACATCCAGCCACCCACCAGCAGACACACCTGGGACGGTTGATGAGCTTCCAAACTCATGGACGCCAGTTTGAAATCCAAATAACCCCTGAAGTGGTAAATTACTCTAATGATGTATTATAATTCCATACACGAGGACATTGGATGCGTTCACGAGGTCTGCCAGCATGGTCCCCATGGTCCCTGGCAGAACCTGGCACTGGAAACAAGGTTATCAGAACTCTCTGGGCGCGCAAGATCTTTGATTTGTTTAGTTTCTTTTTAACCATACCAAACTTTAATGCTGCACGTCACGTATTCAGTTATATCCATGTAGTCAAGGCGTTTTCATCATGCCTATGTAACCGCCATAGTTTCTGGAGACCTCGTTATGTATGAGATGCCGACAAAATGTTGCCGCTTTTTATTTCCATTTCGGTTCATACGTGACTCTCTCGTCTGCTGAGGATTAGACTCGTGTCAGGTTGAATCACTTGCTGTTAATTGTGTCTGACCTGACATCACCATCCGTGTTCATACATGACTCTCTAGTCTGGTTGGGATTAGAATCAGCTCAGTTTGAAACAGTTCAACGACTGATATGTCCGACCTGACATCAGAAAATATTCTGGTCCGAGTTCAAACATGACTCTCTATAGTCTGATTAGGTCGGACTATCAACGACTGATATGTCCGATCTGACATCAACCCATGTTTTGATCCCAGTTCAAACGTGACTCTCTAGTATGATTAGGATTTGGATCAGCACAGTCTGAACCAGTTCAACTGATGAAATGTCCGACCTGCAATCAGACACTATTCTGATCCGTGTTCATACATGACTCTCTAGTCTGATTAGGATTAGAATCAGCTCAGTTTGAAACAGTTCAACGACTGATATGTCCGACCTGAAATCAGCCCATTTTATGATCTGGTTCATACGTGACTCTCTAGTCTGATTGGGACTAGAATCAGCTCAGTCTGAAACAGACCAACTGATATGTCCGACCTGACATCAGGCAATATTCAGATCCGGTTTCATTTCAGTCACTGACATTTAACTTGATAACACTAACACTCTCACTGATGGTGATGATATGTCCATAGCGTCCTGTCTAAACCCTGAACCCTCCGGCCAGACGCATTCTACTTGCACCTGTTGTGCAAGTTGTTCAAATCAAATCAAATTGATACGAACAATGAATATCGACATGGAAATTACAACTGACCCAGACAGAACTGAATATGAAATGTCATAAATTCCACAAATACAGATATTTGCAAGTCGTGTTAATTTACTGAATATCTTTTATGAAACAATAATAATAATACAACATCATTCATAGAGCGCAGAAACTATGTGGATATATTATACTGAAAACACTTTCCTGAAACAATCTCAACTCCCTGGGTAGTATACAACTCCGGCTGCTATAAGCGCACAAAGGCTAATCAACCACACAAAGCCATCTCTACCCTCACAGGTACCCATTTACTCCTGGGTGAAGAGAAGCAACATGTGACAAAGCGTCTTGCCCAAGGACGCAAGCACCATACCCATGGCTGAATTCGAATCCACAATCTGTAGATTGACTACAAGATCTTGCGTATGACATGCCAGACCACTATAGGCAACGACAACCCATATAATAGGATATTCTTTTCTGTTCCTAATTGCTTGCTTTGCGTGTTTGATAAAGCGGTTCTGGAAACGTTTCTCTCACAAAGTCCAATCAATTTTAATTGATCAGGCACGCATTCAGATATCTCACAGGCCTATTCATCAATGTGATGTTAATTACATCTGAGCAGCATTTGCGTCTAGAGACCAGAGTGTTGACAGCAGAGATAAAGCTGTAACTCACAAACGCCTCTTTCTGTTCTTCGTAAATCATTACTAGCCAGTCCTTGTAGCACAGTCAATTAACGAACAATTGAGACTTCTAAAGAGGTTGTTCATCTATGAACCTTTATACACTTTCCTCATCACCTCTCTAAGGCCTTTTCACACGATGCTAATCAAAAACTCCAAAAGCTTGAGAGTTTTCCTCTCGCATGCTTGAGAAATTTCTTATAGATTCACCAGGGACGTCGGTCATTCTCAAGCATTGTGTCTTTTCACACGATGACACTTTTGTAAAATTTCACAAGCATGAGAAAAACTCGCAAGGCTTACGGGGTTTTCTTTAGCATCGTTTGAAAAGGCCTTCAGTGCGCTGGCCTTGGGCACTGCGAAGCCTGGAGAGGCGATGCTCCGTGAGGCACGCTCGCTCCTATAGTCCTAGACCGCCAATGGTAAGATGACGCAAAATAACAAAAAAAGCACTCAAAAGAGCCGCCATGTATCCACGTGCATAAAACCACCACTACACAAATAACCTGTGATTGCTTGTTATTGATTCCATGATATCAGGACGTAGATACGTGCACAAACCGCTTCCTTCTATATCAATGTATTCAGGTCACTATACGATTTTCTGCCATGGTGAAGTTTAGCAGCAGGTGTAGAAGAGGTGCCGATGATATTCTATATGAATCTTACCGCAGCGCAGATTACACAGTAATTACCACCGGCTGGGGCTAGCCATGCATCACAACAAAGAAAGATAGAGTTCTGGATGTTTTTCCAAGAGAACATCTATATCAGGCTATCAAAATTTCATGGCATTTATTCATTTATAGATTGTATATAGGGTGTGTACAATGATGTTTATTTCAGTGGCATTAGTACTAATGATTGTCAAGATAGATAGTCCATATATTGCTCATGCTGTTTCAAAATGTCACTGAAGTGAAAACAATTAGATGTGGAATGAGCGAAATGAGAACATTAACCGACATTCGATGTTTGTAAGGAAATAAGGATTGATTTAAAAGAAAAGAAAACTATGATATTCAATAGATGACATCAAGCTGTGAAGGGAACCTATAATAGGTTCATGTCGCCATTAAATGAGCCACGTGGTGGTGCCGTTTCAAGTGACGTCACTTGAATAAAACATTGTCCAAGACATTTCGCGTGTCACAAAAACAATACAAGTCTGGTAAATAATGCAAGCACCGTAGCGTGGATACAGAGGCTCTGATTTAAGCTCAAATTTGCCTTGGCCAATTTTATAGAGCTGATGCTCAAGCACCAACACTTACTTAAGCACCAAAAACCTTAAAAAAATAAAATCAGTATGTCAGCCAAAAGTCTTTGTGAATGTCATGCTCAGTAAATAATGGCCGAATAGTCAAAAGCAGTGAAAATCACATCACATAGAAATTTGGTCAGTTGTTCATGCTTACGCAAATTTTGTGCTTAAGCAGCTCTATGAAATTGGCCCCCTGATGTTCTGTACTCCAGAAATGTAAAACATCTTATATTCTCCTATGATAACAAACTGTATAGCTGTGATTTGAATGGTGAAACTTTCACAGAGTTTGGACTTTGTATTTGGTGGGTACAGACAGATACATTTAGGTGTAACCATCTTTCAACAATCAAATCACAAAACGATATATATGATCCTCAGCTTTCCTGATGCAGGAATGTCAACTATTTACGACTGTATCATCTGCAGCCCAAGCACACTCAGGTCAAGCTGAGAATTCTCCCAATGTATATGTAGGCACCAAGACTGCAGATACCAGCGACTGTATGTGGTATTGAGACTGTTAAATAATACTCTATCCGTATGGATATCATGAGCACTACACTCATATGGCGTGCATTTTGGCGCGAAAACACTGTCCATTTAATAAATAAGTGTACTTAAAAGCAATGAGAGTTGTGTACCTCTAATAACTTGCTGATGTCCATTTTTGTCATCATGATTTATAGCAACAATAATCCAGATATAAAGTTGACGTGCAAGTTCATAATGTATTTGTTTACAACGCCGAAAGAAAACGATTATTGCATTGATGAAGACTGGTATAATTCTTAATGCATTCATTTCTTTCGCATTTTAAAACATGTTGCATTGGTCAACATCAGGTCATCATGCTGAATTTAAACACTCATTTAGAGAAGTAAAGCTGAAGAAGTTGTTTTTGATTTTCGACCCTATTTTTACCTGACGCAGTAAACTTAATGCATGCAGTAAGATACCGGGTTGATAATGATGCATGTTTTATGCACACCTTCCATCGTGTGTATATCTTATATACCTTATAACGCTGGTTAAGATGGATCGCATAAAAATTCCACATGCAATAATGATGTTTGTAATGAGTTCAGCGACATTCCTCTAATGAGCATTTTAGTCGTGAAAGATACATTGCCTGCATCTCCAGACTGTCTGGAGGATTCTGCCCAAGATAAACACCCCTGGAGCTACAGTAAGCAGGCGACTTTTTGCATTTTGTCTCTGGTAAAGTCAGTTTGTCCCTTGGGATAAAATGAGAAACATTTTTATGAGCGAATTAACGATCTGATATTATGCGGGTATCTGGGAAGCCTTGCAAGCTATCAATAATTATGTGTATACATAAATTCATAATATACGCAGAGAAGACTGAGTCACATATTACAATGTTAAATGCTTAATGTCCATGTTTGTTCTCTTCTTTGAAAAGTTCGATCTAGATTGAACTTTTTGGAGGTAATATTCCAGCCATCAAAAAAGTGCAAAATTATAATGTTTCGTATAAATTACTCGTGAAATTGTGTCTGCCCCGCTATTTGACTTTACTTCCGATAACTTCATGTTGGCATGATTGATTAAGCTCATTGAAACCAATTTGATTTAGGATTTAAAATGAAAGTCTGAGGGGCGGGGTGTGTGAGAAGAGGGGGCGGATTTTCACGTGGGAAATGAAACCTCGCGAGAATGGAAATACTTTGATCGTATAAGTATTGAATCTCAGGAATTGATGAAGCTCTAGGTCAAGGAACGGGCTCAAATGTTGTTTGCAGTGGAGACCCTAGACAGGCAGTGCTCACGGGAAGGAAAATGTAACACCTAGATGAATAATTAGATGGATATTTTGCATATCCAGGGCGCCCTCTGGGTGGGTTCCTGTGTTACCAACCAACCGGGGGCTTTTTGTTGCTAAACGTATGCCTTGTAAGATCGTATTCCAATCCGCGGCCTGGACTTTGTTGATATAAACATAACTTCCCTCAAAGTTTATTTGGTTTATTTCCTTCCTTACTTCCGAGTCCTTTTTGGTACCAGGAGCATTTTAAATTGTTATTCCAGACCCTTTCACTCACCCACTTTGTATATATACATAGCTTGAATATTCTCATATTATTTGAATCACCTGGGGAAAGTCAAAGTAAGGCCTAAACTTTGACTAAAATTTCAGATGCTTCAGAAGATGACAGAGCATAAAATACGAGCCTGTACCGTATTTAGGAGGTCGCTGGTTTGAATCCCGCTCCAACCCTTTTCACTTTTTCTTATTTTAAAAAGAAGAAATACCAATATTATTCCGCATTGAAGAGTAAAATTTTTCAAACTATCCCGGCTTATCCACCACAACCTGCTCTGCCATTGGGTCAATGTTTGATTCATATAAACATTCAATTCATTATTGAGAAATAATAATGAATTCTTGCTAGCGGCGAATTTTCGCGTCGGTTTGCTTTTTCTGACGGTACAATTGCAGAATAAAACAGCTCGGCAGTTTATTTATTTTGATGGATTAGACGGCCAATCCAACACAAAGACTACACTTCTCATAGACATGAGAGGGTACAATTCCCCTAATTGTCTCGTGTTTCAACAGGCAGAAGGATTTACGAAACGGAGGCTCGGGCTCAGGCTGAGGCTGAGGCTGAGGCTGAGGCTCAGGCTCAGGCTCAGGCTCAGGCTCCATTCCAGAAATCCATTATAAGATTGCAGGCATCAAAATAGAGGCTTTTGGCGCGGTTCGGTAGTAGATTCTCTGGTTTGAAAAGAAAAAAAGAGCTTCAGCTTCAATGAAACACCACGACCTAATTATAACTCATAATTATATTCCCCAAGCGTCACAGCGTGGCAGCTCATTCACGTTGCAGTTCATTTGAAGAGAAACAATAATTATAACAAAGTTGATATCAAGTGTAATTCTGTCGCTAATACTTTTATTTGGCAGTATAGGTTACAATTAACACATGTTCTACTTTGCTGTAAAATCAGACAACCTCTCTTTGTCACGAGTCATTTACTGCCCACAAACGCCTCACGGGGTTCGAGTTATGAAAAGAAGTTTAATCCATTTTCTCCGGCCTAATAAATGCCTTGCAGTGAAGTAAGATACGGATTTGTATATTCAGTTGCGACTCATCAGGTTAAGCCACGGAGTTGTGTATTATTTGGCAGTTCCCTGAAGACAATAATTAAGATATACAGCACAGTCTGTGATAGATTTACAACCAAGCTGCCTTTTATCAAAGCACCATTCTCGACCGATAAAAATACACTTTCTCCTCCGTACGCCATTTTTATTTCCCTTCAGTAGTGAACTGTATTATGCATTTTTTATGACCTACATAACTAATCATTATTTTGTATTCCAGCCCCGAATTGGATCATTTGTTTTTTATCGCTCTTTGACATGAAACAGTCTGTGTTGTTTACTCCCAAAGGGCCGGAAGGGAAGGGGATGGACATTTTGGAGCATATTATAACAAAACATAGCCGCTGGCTAAATTTGAAAATCATACAGGCACGACAACTGCACTTGATGATTTTCTCATTTTCATTTCGAACTTCTTTTGAACTCTGTACAAAAATGCATTCAATCCAATCCGTTTCAGAAAAATTTCTTACTGTTTATTTTTGTTCTCTGCCGGGTTGAGAAAGTTTATCGAGCACAAGTTTTATGAGCACAACATACTTAAAATGTCTGCTGCTCATCGGTGATTTACAGCTTTAGTATCCGTTCAGCGTGAATACACGGAGAACATACAAATCAGTTCTATACAAACAAATGGAAATTGGTTTTGATGTGCTGAATGTTTTATTCGAAGAGGGTTTGTTTCTTATAAAGAGCTGTTTTTGTGGGCATTTGTGGTTGTACGGCCGCCTAATTAAAAAAAGGTCGACTTCGTAAAACCCATCGTAACATTCTATCAATCGTAGGACTTACGATGCATTGTAGTAGGACACGATGGGGTAACCTTCGTAACCAGAGTTACGATCGATCGTAGGGCTTCGTTTAATCGACCCAAGGATGTAGAAGGTGTGTTTATACACCACTATACAGGGTGTCAAAAAACACCGTGATTTATCAACGTTTTATTATATTTTAATATCATTTTTGAATAATAAATGAAATCTTTGTTTGATGAACATTGATAAATCTCGATTTCGGGTTTTTTTTCTTGGACACTGTAATTGTACAATGTGTGATGATTGTAAAACAGTGTTCACTTTGAATCCCTGTTTGAAGTTATTCCAGAGTTGTGTAGTTTTCACTGATTGAATACATGGCATGTGGATGATATTGAGCAGCTATTGATGTTCTCATTAAGAGAAGTAAACATGAAAAATGATGATTTTTTTCACAGTGTATGTAATTTGCTACGGTTCACCACTGCATTGAAAATCTGCGGGAAACGAATATGGGTTTATGGCGTTTACGAAACTGCGGATTAGGCTCAGGCTCAGGCTCCAGCTCTGTCATCCATATGCTGAAAATATAGGTTGTGGTTTTTCATTGAAGCTGAAGCTCTGTTTTCCTTTTCAAACCAGAGAATCTACTTCCAAACCACAGCCGAAAGCCTCTATTTTGATACCCTTTATTCCGGAATGGATTCATGAAAATGGAGCCGGAGCCTGCCTGAGACGAAGCATGAGCCTCCGTTTCGTAAACTCCCTTATAGATTCAGACACTGAAATTGAAGAGCAACTTGTTCAAAAATGGCGAGGTACTATTGGGCTTAATGGACCTGCTGTTAATTCTGAATCTTCTACCCAATATAATTAGCTTATAAAGACCCTGTAATCTTCCGATCTGATCTGTGTCCGGCTCTTCGGCGTATTAGTTGTTAATTCAATTTCTAATTGGGTCAGAGACCAAAAATAATTGGTTTATCCCCGGAGGGGGTCTTTGGCCCAGAAAACGAAATTGTTTTAGTAGCTGGAATTGCCAGATTCCTGACCTAGATTTTCTTTTTTCTTTATTCGTTATGAGTGAGTCCTATGATCAATTTAAATTAAGCTGGGTATAGTATGAGATTGACTTGGGAGTTAGCATATTCAATTATAGTTTTAGAGAAGTTTGTATTAATTTCCTGTCCTAGACGACTTTCTCTGGGAGTAAGAGGTTTTTATTCTCGGGTACGTGAATACCAGATATTGGTCTTGTAGTTAGGATTGTTGATGCCAACGCTGAAACGAAAGTGCTGCTGCTGCTGCTGTTTGTTGTTGGTAGTGCTGCAGCTATTGCTGTTGTTGCTGTTGTAAAAATGCTGTTGTTGCTGCTTTTGCTGCTGCTGTTGCTGTTTATTGTTGATGCTGCAGTTTCTTTGCTGCTTACTGATGTTGATGTTGCTGTTTCTGCTGTTGCTTGTTGATGTTGCTTGTTGCCGTTGCTGTTGCTGTTGCAGTTGCTGCTGTATGTTGTTGATGTTGTTGCTGCTGTTGCTGCTGCTGCAGCCGTTGTCGCTATCGGCTCCAAAATGTTCCTTATTGCTGGTCCTAATGCCCATTCCCCTGCTATGTTTTTCCAGCTATGATGTAAATGGTAGCTATCATGGAAATTACTTGTTTGTATGTAAATAAGATCGTATGATAATAACAATCATACGAATTATGCCGATAATAAACGATTGTTTTTAAGCAATCCTTTACGACAATGCACTTGATCATACCGGAGTCGACGTGTCACAAGTCGGTGCCTGTGATGCATAGGTTGGTGCTAGTAGTACCCTTGCTTCAAGGCCCACGCGTCGAGTATGATTAAACTCGGCTTGAAATTCATTAAAGACCGACAACATCATCGTGTCGGGTTTTCCTTCCGCAGTTGGAGGGCAAACGGTGGCAAATATTCTGCGACGTAGTGGCACGTGAGCTTGTTGACTTGAAGTGCGGATAGTATCGTCCTGCCCCTATATACTGGGCATAGCAGGAGGTGGTCCAGTTTCAGTGTAAATCATCCTGTGAGTGTGCATATTTGATGTTCCCGCCAAAAAGAGGAAAAAACGCTTGGCGACATGCTTGCTGTAGTCTGTCTTCCTTGCGGACCTTCATATCTGGTTGCAATATTTAATCATGCAAATTATTGTGATTCAATCTTCAATGGCGCCCAGGCACACAGGCCTTTGTGGCCAGCAATTTGGTGTGTATTTTGAGACTCGTTTTGAGGTTGAGCAATATGCATTGCAAGGCGTGAGTGAGTACTGTGCCGCCAAAGCTTGCACGGGCGGGATTCGAACCCGCGACCTCTAGTTTAATAGTCCAGACAATAAACCAACTACGAAATTGAATCTCGACAACAAGTCCATGGGTCGATTTCACCAAACTCATCGTAACTTACTATCAAACGTAGGACTTCGTAACTCGAGTAACGATAGATTGTATGGCTTCGTGAAATCGACCGCAGCAGTTATAATTTCAGTTTTCAGATGGTCAACTTGTGTTGCTTAGATGATGCATCCCTTAGGCAGAGATTCGTTCCGAGATTTCTAATTATTTGGAACTGTCGGCCTGATCAGTCTATGGTTATCATCCTCAAGTGCTGCCATTTTGCTATTGGCAGCCTTTTCTTGACATTGGTATAATTCTTAGTGCAAAGTTGATTGAAGCCATTTGGTCGGCTCAACAAGTTCATCTAACCAGCCTGAGCAGTACTATGCAGCGACTAGGGTGCCATATACATATACTGTGAATTGCTGAAGATGGACAAACCTTATCTTCGCGTCGTTATAAAAACCCATTCATTTGGAATGGTAAAGCTTCCTTCTCATCGAATGTCAACATTGATTTAAATATACAGTTATTCGAGATTGAGAGAGAGTGAGAAATGTGCTTCCGTCTGTTCTCCACGAGTTTTCCTGAAGCTATCCCGCAGGCACGATTTAATATTCCGGCTGTATAATTAATTGGTGTAAACTTCATCAACACGAACCACAAAATCCACGTGTTTTTCTGCCACATGTTCCAATACTCCGCTTCTGTAAACACCTTAATTTGATAAACTGTGTTGGGAGGACACAATTGAGCTGAAGTAATATTCAAATATTTATATTTCAGTGTATTATTTTCATGCGTGAAATGTGGAACAAACATGATCTACCCAAACACGTGCGTGAATTCCTTTGATAAAGCGCGCCTAAATTCGTGTGTACTCGGGTTCCGTTCATTTGTGAAATTGGGTTATGTTAATAGCTGACCGGGAGGGGTGAGTGGTGTTCAGTGAGGGGTTGAACTACTAGACGCTAGGGGAAGATAATAAATCTCATTGCCTACAAGGAATGTTTACGGACGAACATCAAGTTCCTAATGATCTTGGCTTTCCATAACGTCTATTATACATGTACACTGTAGAGTAGTATAAATCATTCTTATTTTATTGCAATCAAATAATGACTGAAGTGGGGAGAATGTTTTAATCGGAAATTCCGAATAACTCTCAGGTGGAAGAGAGATTTATTAAACCTAAACAAGTACACAATTAGTCCAAATATTCAAGGTACAACATTTGTACAGTATTTAGGAAAGATTAGGTAAATTTTCACTGTAATTGAATTATAGAAAAGCATGCACATTTTCATATTTTTAACGCTGAGCACCCAACGGTGTGTACCAATCCTAATTTGCAACTAAGGTCGTCATTCTCGCTCATCTGATTTGTCTTCTTTTTTTTTAACTTTTGTAAATCTGATAAGATCTGATAAGACTGCTAATTCATTGGCTTACATTCTGCCGGCAGACACTGCAAAATAAAGAACAACAACATCACCGGACAGTCCGGACCTGTAATAATCAGACAAGAGATTCTTATCTCACTGCATAATGTGATGCTATACCTCTGGCCCCGTAGCTTAATGTGAGAATTGGCCTCGGTTTTAAATTAATGAAGTGAATTCGACGCAAATGGTGCTGCATTGCCTATAGGGAGAGGTCAACTGTTTGGCTCAGAAACAAAAGAAAGCAAAGTCATACGGTGCTCCTTCAATCTTACATTTTCTTTTGACTCGGTATTGCCGTAGCTAATCAGGAGTCAACGAGTGACCGGTCCCAGTCTGTTGTTCGCCGACTTCACCAACATTAGATTATTAACTATTTATTACTGCTTTGTAACGGATATAGTACTTTGCCCTCGCTATAAAAGTGCACTGGGTTAGAAAGCACTAGGAAGGAAAAACGATTACTACTTAAAATTGGGGAGAGATCTCCAGCTTTTCACAATGAAAAAGCGTCAGATAGAGAGAATGACAGTGATTAGCCATGCGCAAATGTAAGTGAATCGTAGAGGTTTGGAAGGCAACTCAAGGGAAACGAAGCACATGTGGTATAACACACACACCATACTACGAAAGCCCAGTAGTGGCATCTAGTAAATATTCTGAAAAAAGTGAAGTATATATTTCAAAATTTGTTTTTCCGAGATATATTTTCGAGATTTTCTTTTTTCGAGATACATTTTCGAGATTTTTTATTTTTTTTTTCGAGATTTTGAAATATATACTTTACTTTTTCAAAATATATACTTGATGGCACTACAGGGCTTTCGTACCATACAACTTCGCTGACTATAACCAGCCAGCTGTAACATGCTGTAACGGGAGAAAGTTCAAAGCTGTTAAATGCATCAATCATATATAATTATAGCTATACATGTTTATAACCACCGTCACGACTGTACATGTGCCAAATCGTGGTAAATCCACCGCAAGGTGGTCTTCCTATCCAAGTTAATCTTTGAAGAATAACGTGTTGGTTTTTCTTAATTTTGTTCTCTTTCAATAATTATAATAACAAGTATTGGGAATAACGAAACGCTTATGTTGATTGATAGGTCGTGTGGCCCATAGAGGACATTGATTTAATTATATTTTCCTCCATTTGTACTAAAAAGAAAACATCATCTTAGATTTTTTGTTAAGAAGGTGTTTCAGTGCAGACAAGCAGAAAGCACTAGGTATACAAGGATCAACTGAGCGTGTGTTTCATTAGGACACTGCATGAGTAGATAAAGCTTGTTGAATATAGACAGATTGCCAATATACTGCACAAAATCGTATTGTACACTCACTATGCAGTGATGTCAAGTATAGAACATCGGCTACGGCTCTGTCTTACAGCTTCATCTTTAACATCCATTTTAAAGTAACATGTAGTACAATAAAGGATTTTGATGGCTATGACTTGGATGTACACACTATGGTTTCAACAATAAAGAAGAGCCTTGGCTTCAACGAAAACGTCTATGGATGACGGAGACGAAGCCGTAGCCGGACTTGAAGCCAATTTTTTAACAGCACGCATATACATGTAGGAAGAGTACACAGCCATACACCTCGTCCTCTTAAAGGTAAAAACAAAGTTTGGATCTCACCCCGAGATCCAAACTGGTTTTGGTTTTTGGCTGTACTCATTTCTGGTAAATAATACAGCGTTTCAAGCCGAATGAGTTAGCGGTACGTTTCGAGCGAGTGCCGCTATAGGCACATCTGTGCTGGTATCAAAAGTATAAAAGGGAAATCATTTTACTTTCTTGTACAAGTACATATGCCTTTAAACAATGCGTTTGGGATGCGTTCAAAAATGTTTTGCACACATATTGTAGACGCTTTAATGATGATTGTAATGGCTTTAGGATGATAGTCGGTATTTATTTCATTATACACCTGCGCATTAAAGAAGGCAAACATTGTTGAAAGTGAATGTACTACATAATAATAAGGAAGGCAAAGGTACTATACATTCCATGTAGCATATTACAAGATGACCGAGTGTTCATTGTTATACTGAGAACCTTTATCAAGGTGTCTCAATATACTCCAATCCTATGTCCATTTCCCGGAGCAATTTCAACTGTGTCAAAAGATTTCCTTTCAGAATCAGTTAATGCATGGCCATTGACCCTTGGAAATCAATCATAATCAGCTTAGTTTTTGCTGATAACTAAATAAAGCCACCTGCGTTTACCCCCAGCCCCTTCATTCGTGTTATAAATTGTCATTACCATGGTAACACAGCATATGATTGACCCAGTTAGCGGCTGCCTTCGAAAAATCGGGATTTAGATATATCATAAAAAAATAAATAGTACAGCCCTCGGGGTTACATTAAAGGTTTGAGATGTATTGCAAGTGAAGGTATGGAACTCGTTGAAGTTCGGGTTACTGGTTTACGCTACTTTTAGGGTCAAGGAACTGTAAGATGATACGTGAAGCTACATTGAAGTCAAAGCTGAATTGAGGCTCATCCTGAGGCTATACATTGAGGTTGAGGTTCATATCACATAAAGGTGAATCTTAATTTGAGTCTACTGATGAGGCACACGGAGGTCCGTGCTATATTAAGGTACACGTTTGAGGTTACTATAACATGCTACATTGAGGCTCATCCTGAGGATGTACATTGAGGTTGAGGTTCATGTCACATTAGGTTGGATCTTAGTTTAAGTCTACTGATGAGGCACACGGAGGTCCGTGCTATATTAAGGTACACGTTTGAGGTTACTATAACATGCTACATTGAGGCTCTTCCTGAGGCTATACATTGAGGTTGAGGTTCATGTCACATTAGGTTGGATCTTAGTTTAAGTCTACTGATGAGGCACACGGAGGTCCGTGCTATATTAAGGTACACGTTTGAGGTTACTATAACATGCTACATTGAGGCTCTTCCTGAGGCTATACATTGAGGTTGAGGTTCATGTCACATTAGGTTGGATCTTAGTTTAAGTCTACTGATGAGGCACACGGAGGTCCGTGCTATATTAAGGTACACGTTTGAGGTTACTATAACATGCTACATTGAGGCTCTTCCTGAGGCTATACATTGAGGTTGAGGTTCATGTCACATTAGGTTGGATCTTAGTTTAAGTCTACTGATGAGGCACACGGAGGTCCGTGCTATATTAAGGTACACGTTTCAGGTTACAATAACATGCTACATTGAGGCTCATCCTGAGGATGTACATTGAGGTTGAGGTTCATGTCACATTAGGTTGGATCTTAGTTTAAGTCTACTGATGAGGCACGTGGAGCTACTAGGTCCATGCTTTATTTAAAGTACACTTTTTAGGCTACAATATATAAAGATGCTACATTGAGGTTCAGGCTGTATCACGTAGGCTTACTTATTTGAGAGTAGATTGAGAAATCTGCTTGAGGCTACATTGAGGTACATTTTGTGGCCACATTTGGGTACAGCTAAAATATTTGAGGCTTCACTGAGCCTGAGGTATGGCCACTTTAACGTTTATATCAGTCGACACATGACAGCAAGCAGTATATTTGTGGCTTCGTATAATGTGTGGCACCATCGAGGTTCATGTTTGAGCCTACATAATAGGCACGTGCCACATTAAGGTACAGGTTTTTTGTTTTGCTGTAATAAGGTACATTGAGATTCAAGCTATATTTAATGTACACGTCTGAGGCTACAATATAGGGACAAGCTTCATTGAGGTCCAGTTTGTAAGTACTTGTTTGAGGCTACATTGAGGTGCATTTTGTGGCCACATTTCGGTAGACCTAGGGTGTGTGAGGCTTCAATGAGGTACGGCTACTTTAACGCTCGTTACTGTAGACCCTACATGAGACATATACTTATTTGCGGCTCCGTATATGTTTAGTAACATCGAGGTACATGTTTGAGGCTAACATGAGGTACATGTCACATTGAAGCACAGGTTTAATTCAGTGACCAAGATAAGGTGCATATGCCACAATGCAGTGTGGGATACCTATTACATAAAGATCCAGTCATAGGGCTGAGTCGTGAAACCACGCTATGTGCATTAATGTAAGCATTCCGTTATGGCCAACCACTTGCGTATCATTGGGGATAATCCGTGGGTATAGCCAAACCCAATCATCACTATGACTGGTGTTATTCCTAATAGTAGGTGATACCTCTCCAAGTTGTTGATGGAGCGTCAGTTTGTGTTGTCGATTCCATTTATCAGAAAGACTACGTAAATAACCAGCATGCCCCACTTAATTCATTTGCCGTCTGAAACGATAACCCACACGGAAATGGGTATCTCCAGGCGATTTTAAAGTTGAGTGGAATTATAGGGCAGTGCTATGGAATTCTTATTCCTTCTGATTTGTATTTCGTTTATACCAACGTATGCGGTTGTGTGTTCATTACTGGTGCTGTGATACATAAGGTTGTGGCATTCAGCTCAATGTTGCCATGTTAAAATATACGTAATATGAACATCTTTTGAGGCTTCGAGAAAGATCCTGCTAGGATCGAAACGTCGGGCTCTCCAAACTCGATCCAAGCATTTTTGTTTTAATTTCAGGTCATCATTTTGGCTGATGAGCACTTTGCAGCAGTTTATTACTTTTTAAAGCCGGTTCGAATCCCGCTCCAGTCAATTTTGCTTTGTTCTTTTTTCGGTGACTTTGAATTCAGCCAGTTTCCCTTGCGGTTTTTGATGATAGATAAAATATATGTTTTAAGTTATGGTTAGGTTTTCTTTCCTTGTTTCCTTTTTTTTTTTTTTTTTTTTTTTGGGGGGGGGGGGGTTGGGTCCATTACTATTGTCGGAGTTTTTGTTAGGATAATTATGTTTTTTTTTGTTTCGGTTGAGTATTATTGTTGTTTTGGGGAAGGTTTGGTCAGTTTTATTGGGGACTTTTGTTTTTAACAATTCTTGTATGATGACGTGTGTTTTGTCCATGTACAATGATATAAACCTAGTAATGCCCTTACATAGACTAGTTATCACTCTATCAGCATGAATGAATAATACATCGCTTTGCATGGCCGAGTAAACTGGTTGCGGCTTTGGTCTGTCGTGTAACAACGCCACACGTCAACCACAATGGCTGAAATTAGACTACATGGTCATATCCTAAGGGAATAGGGGGAATCTTTTCACAGGGTCGAACCTCATTCTTGATAATTAAAAAAAAAAGAGAGAATATTTGAGCCCAGAGCCAGGTCGTCCCGATCTCAGGCAATTTCACTTGAAGGATACAAGGGAATGCGGCCGGATGAAGCGCCACCTGGGGGCCTAGACTCAGACATGACTGCAATCTCTAAAGGTATAATGCATGATTGGTAAACGTGACAGAAGAGCACTCACACTTTGTCTGATTCAGCATGTCAGTAAAATAACAAACCTGTGAAAATTTGAACTCAGTCGGACATCTGAGTCACGAGAACATAGTGAAAACCTGACTCGTTTTTTGTTTGTTATAAAACATAAAGAATGGTTTTGATCTTACACCGAGATCAAAACTGTCTTCTGTCTTTGTTATACTTATTTCTGCATAAATACACCATTTCAGGCGGAAATATTTAAACCCTATGTTTCTATTAGCATCATCTCCATACCCTGAAAGTTATACGTCAATCTGTGAAACATTTCTGTTTGAGTATGATACCAATATTGTATTGTACCTTTAAAGATTCGCTCTTATTCTCTGCTTTTGCCGAAATTGGGCGCGAAATTTGATAGGCGTGATAAGTTGATGATGGCTATGGGATGAAGATAGCATGGTACTCAATACACTCGAGTGGTTTGGCTGGGTAATCATAATAACAACTCTGTCTGAATCAATTTGTGTCATACATTGAAACACTAACTCAATTCATTGTCAATCTGTTTTAGATGCATTAACATAATTGGGAGTGCACACGGCATATTTCTTTCTCAATTTTCTCATATCACGCATACATTATCATCTTCATGGTGCCATGCCCGTTTTGTAACCTTTCCTCCACCTACTCGGTCACTTAATGGCTCTGGCCAATTTGCTAAATTTGACCATTTTGTTTCGGCGCTGAAATTGCCCTCAAGTCTGTTTTCATTAGTAGCTGTCTGGACTGTCACTCGATCATCCAAACAGACGCCCTACTGTAATTCATATCTCTGTTATGTGCAGCGGCATTTTTTTTTTCTCGGCGCATTTTCCTTTATTGTCCAAAATTGCAGGGTAGCTTCTGAACAGCACAATATGAACGTATTTGTTCTTTGTGAAGAGAACGTGCTGAGATGAATAACTGAGATCCCCTGGATGATTAGAATAATAAACGATATTTTCTGCTTTTTTGTTAGTCTTGCCGTTCATGGTAATCATGACATGGAACAGACACAGGACTTTTTCCGGTGTTCTGGGAATAAGATCCTATGAATTGTATTCCTTTCAAATAGTTTAAAGTGTTTGGGGGAAATTGGAACGTTTATTTTTTTTTGCTTGATTAATCGATTAGTTGATTTGTTGATTAGTTGGTTAGTTGGTTAATCGATAAGTCGATAAGTTAATTAGTTGGTTAGTTGATTATTGGATCGGTGGTTCAGTGGATCAGTGGATCAATGGATCAATGGATCAATGGATCAGTGGATCGGTGGATTGGTGGATTGGTGGATGAGTGGATTAGTGTATAAGTGGATTTGTGGATTAGTGGATCAGTGGATCAGTGGATCAGTGGATCAGTGGATCAGTGGATCAGTGTTCCATGTCATGATTACCATGAACGGCAAGACTAACAAAAGCAGACAATATCGCTTAGTGGATCAGTGAATCAGTGGATCAGTGTATTTATTGATATCTTTGGTGTTCCCTGTTTATTGTTTCTGTACTGCTTGAAGTCGTGGCATGGAGAGTGATGTGAAAGCTTGTCTCGAAGAGAAATCCTCGTCAGTGTCTTTGGCTTAATCGTTGTCAACGACGCAGTTGTTGGTGACATATTGCCGTTGTCATTGCAGTTGCAGATACATCCTTTTTGCCTTCATGTACAATGTCTCCGTGGGGGTAAGACTGTAAGAAGGTAACCCATGACAGATCAGTAAAATAATGCATTGGTGGAACGTGTACCCATTTTGAGAATTATGCTCACTTTATAAGAAAGCAGGATGGCATATGAGTGGTATAATGTGTAGGGGTTTTATCGATGTGATTGACAAAGAAATATACCGCTGGCTCTTACTGTGAGCAAAGCAATGCACTTTCCCGCGTTGCCGTGCATCTAGGTTCACTTCTGGTACGTGCTAGTCAATGTCTAATCTATTGCCAGAGCTCTTTGCGCGCTGGAAATCCAATATTCCCAGGCATATTAAAGCTTCTTCGTCACTCAGAAATCTCCGCTACTTAGAGGAAAAGGAACTAAATCTTGAATGGGAGTCTAGTTTCGATACTGGAAGTGGCGGTTTTGGTTTTGGTTTATCATTGGGCCTTTTACATTCGATTTTGAGAATCGAGTGTCTATTTTGAGATTCAGAATCGATTTTGGTGTCGAGTTTCTGTTTTGAGGGTTGGGATTTCGAGTATTTTTTTTTTAAGAATCGATTGGAAACTGCTTCTTTGTGGCTTCAAACACGGGGAAATTGTGTAATCTTATAGACCACTTGCAAGAAATGCTATCATATCGCAGTGATAGCATTCGATCAGGTTCTCTTGGAAGTGTATACAGAATATTTCAATGGAAGGAGCTATTCGGACAGCAAATCTGGCCAAACGGAAATTATTCATATCGATTGTAAAACTCGGTATTTGCCAAACCCGATCACTGCCCCCAACGGGTGTCCGTCTGTATCTCGCAGTAACCTTTTCAAGATTTCATTCCATGTTCTTCTTTCTCGAGTTACAGTCGAGTTACAATCAGCCCAGATCGACATGCAGTGTCCTTAAAGGAAATGCCCATACATGTACCTGGAACTGTCCTATATATTTTCAACGTGGTGTAATTAACAAGCGTTGTTTGCTAAACAAACACTCCGTTATCAAAACATTGTTTTTCTCACTCCATATAAAATAGTTGACTGAATACCGACATACAGTACAGCAATGGAGATTGCAGTCTTGTCAATGATGGTAGCTATGCAGTGGGAGGTACCAAGCTGCATGCACATAATGCAGGCCATAAATCGTCCTTCAATTGCAACTCTATCTTCGTCTTTCCTTATTTTGCAATTCCGATATTTTGCTAGTCATTCCTGGGCGCATTTCAGCACACTTTGCGGAATTCTCTGATTAAATTAGATTTTTTGGACGGATTTTGTTCTGGCGAAGTCTACTGTGTATCATTTCAATATGTTACAGACCGGTTGGTATGAATGTGATAGAATCATAGGGCATTTACGAAACGGATATTCCTGCTCCGTCTCAGGCTCCGGCTCCGTTTCGTGAATCCATTCTGAATTAATGGGTATCACAATTGAGGCTTTTGGCTGCGGTTCTGAAGTAGATTCTTGGAAAGTTTGAAAAGGAAAACAGAGCTTCAGCTTCAATGAAAAACACATCCTATGTTTTCAGCATATGGATGACAAAGCTGGAGCCTGAGCCTCTGTTTCGTAAACGCCCATAGTGAGTATCGTGTTTGTAAAGTTAGATGACAGAATAACCATTTATAAACGTGGAGCTTTAAAATCCTGTTATGTGAGGTGTGTGGGAGGCCGTATGTACCTATAAAGATAGATATGGTACTCATCAAATAACCACAATGGAAACTGATTGGATTTATTTAAAGTCATTGAAAAGTGAACAAAATAATTAATTTACTGGAACGGGATTCGAACCAGCGACCTCCGGAATACCGCACAGACGTACTACCAACTGAGCTATCCAGCCCTATGTTGGTGGTGTCCCTGATAGTAAAATGTCTTTGTTCGTTTAGAAGTAAGAACCCATGACTGATTCACATACCGCTATATCCCAATGATAATTTAAGATGCTGCAACGCTGGCAACTTGAGAAACTGTACTTGGGAATCACTAAAAAGGGATGCGACATTTTAATCAATATAATCATCAAATAACCACAAGGGAAACTGACTGGATTACTTTTAAGGACAAATTGATTAGAGCGAGACTAGAAACAACGACCTCTGGAAAACTGTACAGGCGCTCTTATCAACTGAGCCTTCCAGCCCTATGTCGCACAAACCTTGCTTAAGCACCAAAAATGTACGCCAGCCAAAACTCCTTCCAAACAATGGCCGAATACAAATGAAAAGCAGTAAAACATCAAGTGGCAATTTGGTTGGTAATCCTGTTTGATCAACGAAGACTTGTCAGGCTTAAGCAAATTTTGCGCTTAAGTAGCTCTATGAAATTGGCTCAAGGTCATTTGTACTTTGTCCGTCTAAATGAAAGAATAGAATAGAATAGAATAGAATAATGTTTTATTGTCACTTGTAAAAAAAAAAAAAAAATATTAGTACAGTGAAATTCGTTTTGGTTTTGCGTGTCTAAAAATATTATGTTATATACAAATTACACTAAAAATTTACCATTTACAAAAATTCATGGAATTAAATATATACATTTCTGAAAAGTACAGATTTCTTAGTTTTGTCTCGATCTTGTGATGCCCTTGCTCCTGCTGTTTGATTATCCCTTTGTCAATCAAACGTGAAATTATTTGAAACATATAGCTTTCACTGCTGCAATGTCAAGTACACTGGCTGGATGGTGTATATATAGCTTCTGCCTGTACCATCCATAACACTGATCCTACTCAGTAAGCAATCAGCAAAACTGAAGAGGTTAAGAGGGCTGATCGTTAAAATCTCTGCAATTCTCGACAAAGAGAAATTTAAGTACAAATGCAGCAGTTAAATATTTTATGACTGTTTATGGTTTTTCAAAGAACAAATTTTGAGTTCATTTCTATGGTCATAAATGGGACGTATTGCATAGAAAAGAAAGTAAAATGGAATGTCAACATTAGCCTGTAATGTTTTGGGAAAAGTGGCCGCGGTACACACACGCCAATTTAAGAAATTCGAGTAGTTCATGATGGCCCTAGATAGATTTAGATATATGCTTGGAGTTAGGAGGGCTTGACGTTCCAATCCTAGCAGGATCTTTCTCAAAGGCTAAATGGAAATAGGAAAGGGGCATGCATGTAATGATACACATAAATGGATGAGAGAATTGGAACAAAGGGGTTCGGGGTGACCAGGGAGGATGGAGGAGGGCAAGTGTGGTGAGGAGAAGGGGACAAAGTGGTATGGGAAGGTAGGCAAGATCAAAGGAAGACAAAAACAAAGGTGTGAAGATGCATGGTGTTCAGGGAACAGGGATGAAAAGTGTAGTAAGGGTTATAATTATATACAATGGTACAGGAGTATTGCAGAATAAAAAAATATATAAATGGCAAGAAGAGAACAAAACAATTATGTTTCTCAGTAATCACTGGTATGAATTTGAATCTTTTTAAAGATGTCTAAAATAAGATTTGAATTAGAATTTACATCTGTATTGTTCATTGTATTGCAGGGAATATCTTGCAAGGCGATTTGGTCTGATTCAAGGTAGTTTAGGTGATGTTTTATAAACCTCCTTTGTAAATCTCATTGCGATTTCAGCTTGATCTCTTATCCAGTGTTAATGCAAATTCAAATAATACCGCTTCATCTTATTTATCCCAAGAACCGTGATATTTGAATTTAGATTGTTGATATTGAAAATGTCAAGCTCTTCCGCGAGCCACGTATCTTGCCGTCCATATTATACAATCTCACAAACCTCTGAACTTTAGAAACTCAAATCCCAAAAGCCAACCAAACGATTCGCAAAGAATCCTTTGATGCCCCATCCCTCACAGGATTTGCCAGGAGCAATGTATCAGAATCTCTAAACACGATCACTGGGAAACACAGAAAGCGAGAAGAAAGAAGTGGTTGGAAGAGACAAAAAAAGGAGCCAATTTCATAGAGCTCCTTACGCACCAAAATTTGCTTAAGCAGCAAAAACCTTGGTAAATAAATTCTATACGCCAGCCGAAACTCCTTGAGAATGTATTGCTCCACAAACAATGGCCGAATGCAAGTCAAAAGCGGTAAGCATCGCATGAACATTTGGTTGGCAATCCTGTTTCGTCAAGGAAGACGTTTCATGCTTAAGCAAATTTTGTCCATAAGCAGCTTTATGAAATTGGCCCCAGTATATCTCTCAGCCTTCCGCATGCCAGAATGTATCAGCTCGTAGTCCGGACGCAAGTAAGTTAAGGGCAGACGAAAACAGCAGAAAAGCAACCCCCTGCAGTATACACGGCGACTTGCACAGTAAAGGGCACATCATGGCATCCGAACGAGTCATCCCACGACTCAATCTAAAAGATGACGATTCCTCCACGGCTTTGCATCTATCCATCAATACCGGTAAATCCAGGGAGGGGGGATGGTGACCAACCTACTAAATGAAGATTGATTCCAGGTTCGACGTCTTGCTCAGTCGCTGTTTGACTCTTTACGGATTTTGTCTCTGTCCTTTTCATCTTTTTACTTCTGTCTTTCTTATGGTTTAAAAACAAATAGACAGAGACACTGTAAAAGGGAACATGGGATGGCTATAGGGCTTATGCTACGGAGATGGAGTGGGATTGAACCAGGGTCTTCGAGCCAGTGTCCTTACTTTGCCAAGTCAAGACATAATCATTCTATCTCTCTCTCTCTCTCTCTCTCTCTAAGTACCGCTGCCGAATTTGGACATGAATTTCTCCTCACGATCAATGTTGGATGGCCGTAAGATTTTTATCCCATATTCAGTCAAATTTTACAACACCAAGTCTGAAGAAATGAAGCAAGGAGCGAAATGATTAGTGTTATATATGCAATTAAAGGTACTATCATACTTTGGTAACATACCGAAAATAGAAATCCTCACAGATTTACCTATAACTTACTGGATATAAAAATGATCATGATAGAAACATACCGTTCACGTTTTGCATAGAATGCAGTATTTATCAATACTGCAAGTACCCTGGTAAAGGGGAATTGATACTGAGAATAATTACACCAACCTTGCGTCTGCCTCGTGATCGATTCATTCCTTCAATTGTCCGCTCCAGGCTACCACAGGCGAGCATCGTTACCTAAGAAGGACCGACTATACGTAACCCGGATACCACCAACTGAACTTAAGTTTCAATTTTTCTAAGGCTGTTGTACTTGAATTCTAATGAATTCAGACATAATTGTTGACCCAGTGAAAAGGAGAACGTTTTGTGGAATTAGGAAGGCCTGACGCGTTTCGATCCTAGCGAGATCTTTATCGAAGACTATATGATCTTGCTAGGATCGAAACGCGTCAGGCCCTTCTTACTCCAAGCAGTTTAATAATTTCAGGTCATTATTTTTGGCAGATGAGCGGTTTGCAGCAGTTGATTTCAGACATAATAGTTGACCCAGTGAAAAAAGGAACGGTTTTTTGGAGTTAGGAGGGCCTGACGCGTTTCGATCCTAGCAGGATCGAAGGCTATGATCCTGCTAGAGTCGAAACGCGCCATACCCTCTTAACTCCTAGCATTTGATATATTACAGGTCATTATTTTTTAGCAGATGAGGAGTTTGCAACATTTTAGTAAATATATTGAGAACAATATGATTCAGAAAAACAAATTTAGTTGTGGAGATCCAGTCATTTTGCTTTGAAAAAATGTTTTCAATTTGGTCGCGTCATGAACATCATGGTACGAATAAAGAAACATTTAGTGTTTGATGGTTTCAGTGATACAGACTTAAATACATAATTACGGTGTCTTTTCCTCTGTAGAAACTGGGGCCTGTTTGTTTATGACGAATCCTGCGGATCCGGATCCGGATCCCATATAGCGTACCCTGCATAGGAGGTGGATCCCATAATATCGGATCCTGTGCGTTAAACAAAGAGGCCCTGATTTCATAAACAGTTTGATCCGGGCATACGTTGGAGACCAGAGTGTTATGTGTTATATTTGTGTACAGGTTGGAATCAGAAAACCCTATAGGGAAGCATTAGAGAATTACGATAAAGCTATTGAAAGCATCATCAGGTTGTTGATTTCACCAAACTCATCGTCACTTACTATCATTCGTAGGACTTATGATGCATTGCAGGTTCGTTGGAGACGATGGGTTATCCTTCGTAACTCTAGTTACGATCGATCGCAGGGCTGCGTAAAATCGTGACCAAGTGTACCTGATCAGGGGGTGATTTCATGAAGCCCTACGATCGATCGTAACTCCGGTTACCAAGGATGACTCATCGTATCCTACATAAAGTTTGCATTGCATCATAAACCATACTATTGATAGTAAGTTACGATGAGTTTGGTGAAATAGACCCATAACCTTCAAGCAGCTATAATGCTTTATATCATAGGAAATTGCCAAAAAAAAATTCATCGGTTGATTTTTTTTATATAAAGCCTTGACGAAAAGATGTCAAGCAAAAAGAGCAAAAAATAAGCAGTCTTCCAGACGTGCAGCGGCTCCCATGCAATTGTAGCGTCGGTCTTATTTCGCCGGCGCGTCATTATTTAAATCCTTGTAAATCCACGTGTATGATTGTAGCCGGAGTGGCTTCAATGCTCAGGTTTTCAGACTATACGGATGGGCAATTGATCCAGGTTGATCCGTCGAATCTGAGCAGCCTTAGTAGTGGATTGTGCGGCTGTATAACCCTTATTCTCTACAGAGGAGGCTGGGGTTGTCCTATCTTCATGTCCCGTACGTGTATTCATGACTTGTAAAGCTTGGTTATTCTTTAGGGACTTGTTCGGAAATTGCATGATTCTTGCAAAAGGTATATAGTGAAGTCAATGCCCACCCTATGCGCGAGATTCTCGGGGAATGTTCCCCCTTGATCCGTTTGCTAGCTGACTGTAGTCCGAGCATCCTGCCTTCCCCTGATGAAATGTTCTCAGAGAATATAAGCTACTGGAAGATTGATAAGCGAATTCCCAGACTAGTCCAGAATTTCACTGAAGTCAGGTAATGTTAGAGAGGGAATCTTCGATGATGATGTTGTTACCACGAGATACAGAAATCTAACTACACCAAATATGCGAGCGTGAGGTATGTCAATCCCGTACGTGCCTTTTTCATATGAAAGCGAATATACATTAATGGTTATTGATGATACAGAGTGTGGTGTATCAGGGATGTAGTCCTGTTGACATACATCACGGAATGATCTCGAATGCATTTCGTACAATAAGCTGCTGGGATTTTTGAATATTCGGTGATGAAAGATGCACACAATCCCCCGTGATGTTTGTGCCTGACTTCTGTTTCAATAGTCTAGGTGTGTTGGACGAAGCGCCTATATCTGGATGTACTATAAAGAGACTATACTGACATGTAGTCAGCTATTTGGGGTCATAAGTTTCGAAACTTAGGCCGTCTCCCTAGTCTCTGGCTGCGGCAGCAAATTACACGCACACACATCTATAGCAGCCAGTAGCCAGTGACTGCAGCCGTTTCCATAAACGTGTGTGCTATTTGCAGTCGCAGCCAAAGAAAGGGACACGGGCTTATCATATTTACGACAATTTAACGACGAAATGGTCTTTAGTTGTAAATTGTTTGTACTGTAATAATACATTGTTGATTTACATATAAACTTGCAATTGTAATCAATTCAGTTCATTAAAGGTAGTATCATACTTTGATAAGAGACCAAAACAGAAATGTTCACAGATTTACGTATAGCTTTCAGGGTATGAAGATGGTGCTGGTAGAAACCTACCGTTAAAATTTGTCCGCCTGAAATGGTGTATTTATCCAGAAACTAGTAAAACAACGACCGAAAATCGTTTTGATCTTTTAAAAGATCTAAAATAAAAGATAAAAGACTTAAGAATGACTGTTTTCTCAAAAAGTGGGCAACATATGGGACTGAAATATTCACAGATGACTGTTACTGTATCTTTCTTGATATGTTTGTCCATGAATCTGTATTTCTTTGATAAAAAAAAACATTATGATACATGGGCGTAGATCCCGGGGGGGGGGGGGGGGCTAGGGGGTTGCAACCCCACCAGGTTTTCACTTTATATATTATATAAAAAATGATTTTGTGCACAAACGTATATGGAAGTACGACCCACGATCAACCCCCCCCCCCCCCCCCCCCCCCCCCCAGGTTCGAGGACGTGTCTACACAACTGGTATATTATTACCTTTAAATTGAACAACTGAATTCGAAGCACAAAATGGTACATTTTGTGGCGTAGACGATTGTTTTTTTTTTTTTATGAAATCAGGTCAGTATGTAACTCGGTCAGACTGCTGGTACACCCTGGGGTATCTACCAGGGGGAGTTATTGTTCAAGCCAGTGGGACGTGACGATGACGCCATTTACCCAGGCTTGGCTTCATTAGGAAACCAGGCAAATTAATAACTCTATAAATCAAATTCCCTTATACGGCAGCAGACGAGTGAGGCCCCCAAACATGATGTAAGGGAGCAAAAGGGTGAACCATATGCCTCCAAATGTAGCATATGAAACATGAACCAGATACACGCAATTAGGAATACAACACATGCAATGAAACAACATCAACTATTTTGTCTTTATCTCAAATCTTGTAATCATAAAAATAACTGAAAACATCATAAAGGCTTTCTTTTTATAATGGGAAATGAGTTATGAGGTATATGCGTACGTGATTTACGTGCTGGCTTCTAACCTTTTCTATTATTTTCTGAGGCTTTTCGTCCCTGTGTGTGCAATTTCAATGCATTGCCAATGGCAATGTCTGATCCATGCTGTAGTATGGTTGAAATGAAGAAATGGCATTAAAGGGGCTCAAGTATTGGGGACTGTGTAGGATGGAAAAACTAGAAAATTCTTCACTATAAATTCATTAGTTTTTATTCTAATGCATATTGATTGTATAGCATTGGGGAATATAACTACGTAAGGGACAGCATGCATAAAGTTCATTGGCATTTTCCTAACCTTTTCTTGTCTGTTCCTTGTGTGGTTTTTTAATTCACCAACTCGATTTTGGGGAGGATTTCCAGCCCTTGCTATGTCATACATTTATTCAAAGTTCCTAGTTCTTGTTTTGAGACTAGTTAAGTAACGTTAATGTAAATTATGGATAAACATTATCAGCATTATGTGTTAATCAAACATATTTAATATTGTTCCAGTCGTTTTCTTGTCCTTTTTTCTAATTTTTTCGTTTTTCCATTATCTTTCAGTTTTCTGTGCTGTTTTGCCTGTCTATAGCTGTCCTCCATTATATTATATTTACTCTTTTTTTTACCATTTAATTAAATTTGTAATTTTTGCTTTGTTTTGTTTCAACGTCTTTATTATTGTTTTGTCTTTTACAAGGTCGAATAAAATTTTCATGAATGGTAATATTTACATGGTTTGCAAGTCGTGTGCCCGTTAATAGTGCCACACCTAACCAATTAAGTCCATCGTGGTTAAAGGTACTATCATACTTTGGTAGCATACCGAAACAGACATTTTCACAGATTTACCTATAACTTACAGGGTATAAAGACGGCGATGGTAGCTAAACATACTGAGATAATTTTGCAGCTTGTAAAGCTGTATTTATCCAGAAAAGAGTCAGAACAACTATACCCAAAAATAATTTGATCTTCCGAAGATCAAATATAACGGTGGAAAGATTTTTAAAATACTGTGTGCGTTTTTCAAAGTTTCCTCAAAAAGTTGGCACCGAATGGGACTGGGAATTTCACAGATGATTGTTACTGGTCTCGCTTGATATTTTTGCCCATAATTCTGCATTTCCCGAAGTATGAAATAACCTTTAATGACGATTGGGATATATCGGTGTTTATTTGCTTACTGATACTGTGACATTGTGTAAAGGCCTAACATTCGGATGGTTGCATCTCACACACTGCTTGATGCTAGTCCCAGCTGAAGTAATTGCGTGTATAACAAAGTACAGTGTACTGTTCTTTAAGCCAGCAAGCCACTCAATTATTAGATCGGGCAGAGAATGGTTGGGTGTGACCTTTTCCAGTTAAGATTTTGTCGACATTTTCTTATTATTTTCTCCTTATAATGCTATATCCTTTCGTTTTCTTTATTGAGAGAAAACTACTTGGAACAAATTATTCCTTCGTAAATTTGCTAATTTTGTACACGATATGGAACATCAGCAAAGTAGCTAGACCTGTATATATCGCATGTAGTAAAAACAATGTATTTTGACGGATTAACCGTTTCTGCGAAACTGACATAATTATTTTGGTAAAATGTGTGTGGGAGATTAGCCCCGAGGTACAAAACCGTAAAAGGTCAGAAATATCCAATACTTGATCCTAGTCCTGAAAACTGGTTTGGGGTTATGATTTACAGTCTGTCACTTTGGGCTGTGCATGCGTGCTCGGGCTCCTGCGAACGTGTCAACAATCTCTAATGAACTGTACAATCCAGCAACAAGTTTGACATTTTGTTATTATTTATTCCATATTCATGGACATAATTTACAGCGAACAACTTCTTGTCAAAGGGCCCATGACTGCGATATTCAGCGGGGGATTTGGGGATTTTTTTTCCCCCGCGGGATTTGTTTCCCCAGTTTACTTGAGTGGAAGAGATTTCCTGCGACATTTCGATCGGACGCGGTAAAGAAAGCTCATGGTTATGTATTATTGGCCTTCATCATTATACGGTAGATCTGAGCCAAATCCAAACTTCCTGACATTCACATGCATTGAGAATACCTTTAAAATACCTAATAAAAGATAAATAATCCTATCTAAATTATACATGTGCATAGAGAGAAATAATCCCTAGACTTTGATACTGAAAATAAGGAATTAAATAATAAATGTACATCAAATTGGTCAATATGCATTTTCGGAGTAGATCCTTTGCTAAATTTTCTATTTTTGATTTATTTGAATTATTTATTTGTTTGTTGTTTTGTTTTTTTCTTTTGGAACGTTTGAATTGGGATTCGGAAAGTCAAATAAGTCTTGTATCAAAGCTTGAGACTTCTTGAGGTCTTAGCTGTCGACGTTTCACACATAACTACATGTACTTCACTTCCTGTTTACCGACGGAAACCAGACTTTTAAATCAAGGAATTTATTCCGTCTAGAGGGCCTTGAATGTTTTTGACCCTCTTCCCTAAGAGTGAACGAGTACACAGTCATATTTTCTTAATGGTTTTTTTTTCACGTCTCGTGGAGAAACACCTTCTAAAAATCAGCGTCAAACTTGACATGTTCAACCATGGACAACTTCAGTACCGGAGTAGGTGACGCGAAGTGAATTGGTGACCGGGTGAAAACGCACGTCAGACGGCGTGGGCACTTAGAAGAAACACGCTACTTGGCGCCGCGTCGTGTCTCCGGCAAAAGTGAGCACTTCGGGAGCGAATTATGCAAGACCGGTCCATTCACAGAATTCATTTTATGATATCAATATAATAGAGTGATCCACGATAGGATGTCAGTCTTTGACCTTATGTCAGTCTCTGACCAAGTGATATATTGATTTGTGATTGAAATCTTGAGCGAGTCAAGAGTATGAGCCGTGGATACGCAGCGAGTTGTCATTGAGGAGGATTGTGAAGCAGGAGACAAGCTCTCATGCACCTACACGAGGATAAAAACCAATGACAGTTGCTTTAAAGACGTCTAGTTTGTACAATAATGCAATGCATAGCAGTTGTACTCATTAGTCATGTTGCCGTGGCCATCTTTAAACTTAGACCTATAGACCCTATCCATGGTGCATCCATCATTCATTCGAAGCAGTGCAATCAATCCGAGGCTTGTATTCAAAATAGTCCCGTTTTCTGTTTAGAATTGGTGTTATCTCTTCCGAAGGGTATACAAGGAAGGTGCGGCAAAATGGATGCGCCATGAATAAGGCCTATGCGAATCCATCTTATAATATCTTCCTCCCAACATGACTTCTGTCTGTCGGTAACTCTTTTCGTGCCTTTTAGGGGTATAATAACATTACCATCGGAGGACACGTCACATGACCATAAATACCAGTGACCTATCTAGGAAAAACGGCGCCCGGGGCAAGCGCAATAATTGCACCCCTAATTCCAACTTCTGACGCTAATGAAGAAAAATCTGACAATTTGAAATTGGCATCTTTCTATATTTCTATAATTGGTCCCATAATGCACATAACAAGATTACTTATCAGGGGTAGGGGAAGGGGCTACGTACAGTGTACTCCCTCCTGCCGGTCAACCCAGCACTGACTTCACTGGGACCCCCTCTTCCCTACCTTCTTAAATCGTGATTATCATCAGTTTGGTGCTTTCGTTCAAATAATTCTCTAGAACGTTTTATCTCCGCGCGTTGGTAGAAAGTTTTCCTGCGTCCTTGCTGAGGGTCATGTTATTCCCCTGCCGTCCTTGTCCCACATTTATGATTTATGCTTACCCCCCACATGATCCAGTAAGTGAAAGTACTCGCAACCCTCGCCAGCCTTGGAGCTGCATACAGAGAAACAACTTGAAGACATTCATCTCGCGAGTGTTGCGATTTGACAGGTTTATGAGAACATTCGGTAAAACGAGGTATAAGCCTATACATGTTTGGTAATTCCGTGGCTGCCTTGAGGCGATTTGATACGGTTAATGGTGGGCAAATTTGACCCAGGTCCCCGGGTGACTGGAAAGGCTATTTCCAGCAACCAGTTGTATCCTCCCGTGGCCGTACACAGACTTGGGAATTTATCAACTGGCTAAAAGACGAGAACTGCCATCACAAAAAGAAAAAAAATGAATCTAATTTTGAGGGGGGAAATCGATTTATCTTCGGAGAGCTGAAAAAGTCGGTTTTATTAGTGTAGGAAGTCTTATCTGATAGAATGCTACAGAGGGTCAGCATGACCTAAGCAGAGTGTACACTTTAAACAATTTCGGTAACATTTTCGGTAACATGTTGCCTAGTTAGGGCAACACACCTGGGCAACAAGACTAGCAACATTTGGCCAACATGTTACCGAGATGTTGCTGCGAAATGTTACCCAACTCGTTTTGCTCTGTGTACACTGACAACATTTTCAGTAAACAACGTACCTGACCAACATGTTACCGAGATTCCTACCGAAAATGTTGACAGTGTACACTCTGCTTAACAGAGGTAATTGCCGCCATGAAGATTTGAATTAAGCAGATGACCCCACCTCAGTGGTCCAGGTGGGTGTTTTTGTTTTTTTAAGTGAATGCAGGAACCTGGGCGGGGGTTCCAATCCCACCTGACCCGCAAGTGAAACTTCTTCATATACATGCCATTTAAAGGTAGTATCATGTTTGGATAGCATCCCGAAACAGAAATCTCTACAGATTTGCCTATAACTTGCAGGGTATAAAGATGGTTATAGTAGAAACAAACCGTTAAAATTTTTCTGCTTGAATTGCTGTATTTATCATAAAAACAGTAAAAAAAAATTACCAAAAAAAAATTTAAAATAACGGAAGAAAATAAAGTGGGAAATTTTCACTGATTTCTCAAAAAGTCGGCCCCGTATAGGACTGGGAATTTCACAAAAGACTGCAACTGTATCTTTCTTGATATTTATGCCCATGAATCTGCATTTCTCTAACGAAAAACAAAATTGCCTTTAATAAGCGTCGTTAACATTTACGAGTTTACACTTTTTCGACCCATTGGGGTGATGCATCTTGCTTATGCAGATGTACTGTATGTGACATAAAGAGTACTTTACGTAACACCGCAAAATGACTAGCATTTGGGAGACGTGATTGTTTCCCAAGGCGCAATAATATAGGATTAACAATATGATGATTTTGAGGAGAGACTTTCTGACAGAAATAAACATAATCCGATCCAAAACACACTGGAATAGGATTACAATAGAGTGCTATTAATCGTGCTTAAAGTGAAGGCAAAACATAAAACAAACAATAATTACTTTATCTATGTGCTTTCTCTCCGGCGGATTCACATTTTGAGCTCGGCATCAGGTCTTCGTTAGAAGATAACATGGCCAGTTGCTATGCCAACAGTGCCAATTCACCGCAAATTTGCCGATCATTTTGCTCGCCTGCGCATGAAATGTAATTAAAAGCCATAATAAGGCGGAGAAATGCAGTCCCGCTGTTTTTTCCCGCGCAAATAATCTCCCTTGCTCATCCGGTGCACTCTCCGTGATATCCTTTTTTTTTTTTCTTTCTCTTTAAGTAGTCAAGTCTGTTGTTCTGTTAGCCATGTGATGAGACTACGTACGTCACTTTTAACTTGGCATTTTGCCGTGGCATTTTACCGAGCCGACGGGTACCAGTCACCATCGTTTCCCGCCATTTTGTTGTATAATATTCAACAACCCTATTAATATTGTAGCGTATGCTTGTAATAGCCTAAGTTATCACTGGTCGTGCATTTGAGTAAACACAACATTTTGTAACATTTTGGCCAACATGTTACCGAGATGTTGCTGCGACATTGTAACCCAACTCGATTTGCTCTGTGTACACTGACAACATTTTCAGCAACAAGGTACCTGGGCAACATGTTACCGAGATTGTTACCGAAAATGTTGACAGTGTACACTCTGCTTAAGGGTTGAAGTTTTCATGGGTGAATTGTTGTTGCTGTTTTCAACCAGTGTATTAATTGCAGTCGACGTTCGGTGCATCTAGACCAGTCAGTAATCATTTACCGACACAGTTAAGCTGTACCGATTGATCCAGAGCGATCGTTGAATAACTGCTGGGGATTCAATCTGCTGGAAATTGACTGCGTTACCTTTAAAAGCCATAGGGCTAAGGCGATTGAAATAGAAATTTAGGCCGCGTCACTTGTTGGGTAACAGTTAGGCCTATAGAAAAAAAAGAGGCCCCCTTCGCATCTCGTAAAGAAATAGATGAATAAATAAATCATTGCAAATCTTGAGTTAATAGGCCAAGTAGACGGTGTGTCATATACTGGATGTCATCTATTCTTCATTTTCATATCCTGGATCAATGACAGTCGGCTTAGTGGCATCTCTCGCCGAGCCGAGGCCACGGGGCAAAGCATGCAATCCAAAACCTCCTGATTGCGTGCGACAATGTGATTCAAGTAGAGAGATGAAAATAAACCACATTTCCCACATGCTAGTAACGCCTACCTATATGTCTGTTAGTGTGTGATTACAGTCACGCAGAAGCGTAGAAACCTCGCAATTTACATCCAAACCATTCTATAAAAGACGTATTTTTAAATGCAAATACATGTAGAAGATTTCTATAAAATGTTAATTTTTTTTATTTTTTTTTTTTTTATTATTATTTAAATGCAAATAATTAGTATTTTTTCAGGGTTTGGGTCTTCTACCTTATCGCCTGTTTTATCTATTGAATCCCATAGATTTTCCTCACTGTGTGAAAACAAATCATCTTAAAGGTATTATCTTACTTTGGTAGCATACCAAAACAGAAATCTTCACAGATTGACCTATAACTTACAGGGTATGGACATGGTGAAGGTAGAAACATACCGTTAACATTTCTCTGCATGTATTTATCCAGAAAAGACTTAATCCAATGACCAAAAACAATTTTCATCATTCAAAGATCAATTAATAAGGGTGAAAGACTTGAAAAATATTGTGGGCGTTTTTAACTTTTTTCTCAAAAAGTGGGCACCGTATGGGACTGAAGATTTCACAGATGACTGTTACTGTATCTTCCTTGATAATTTTGCCCATGAATCCTCATTTCTTTGACAAATGTATGATATTACCTTTAAATCAAACTTTTTTATCTTGTTTTACCATTCCTCAAAATTGCACATACGTGAACTACATTATTGATTGTACATTTCGTTCTTTATTCAGAACATCGTTATTCAAAACATGTTTACTATAATGCATAAACTCATTTCATTCAAATGTCATTTAAGCTTTTAGCAATTTATTTTGTATTGCCTAGCGGGAAATAAGCAAATATTTTGTAACAAGATCAAGGAATTGTTTGTCGGTTTTACAGAATACTTTTTGAGTCTTCCCCCGCTTTATGTCAGAACACGTTGGCTGATAAACAGTTAAGTTAATCACACAAAGATTTGCGCTCTTCCTGACGTATTATTAGCAATGTATATTAATGAACTTGAGAAAACTTATTTGCTGTACTAGTATTACCATATGTTTTGTGATTTAAATACAAATGGGCGAAGACAAATTTGTGATTTAAAAAAGGAAAAGGACAAATTTCACCCAACAGGAGCTTTTAGGAATTGGTCATGTTTGAGCTATAAGGGTTCTCTGCTTGCCTTATACTGCCCACTTGGGACTTGACTTTTAAGATTCCAGTTTGTTGACAGGAATCAAATCCACGGGAGTTTCTTCCTGAATAGTAAAACACACACTGATAGGGGATTTTCAAACGTTTGTACTGAGTTTTAGAAATAATCTGTGTTGTACCTCTTGTCTATAGTTCTGTTCGTCAGTAATAAATAAAGTAAATTTCAAGCCGCCATTTTTCATTTCCGGTATTCTATATTCAAAGGTTGTGCTAGCCATCCAAATCCACACAAATAAGTGGAATAGGCCTATCGTGGTAATAGATGCGTTGGCTGAATCTAGCCTCTCCTTCTTTTAAAGGTCATTTTTTAGACAGTTTCCATTTCAAATATCGAGATTTTTAAAATGCGTATCGAAAGATTTTCCTGAAAAAGTTATAATTCGGAAAGAAATGCTTGAAAACAAAAATATCATGGGATATTTTTATGGCACGTACTTACGTCGGTAATTTTTCTTACATTTTTGAGAAATTTTCCTTCCTTTTTTTTTTATTCTTTTAGAATTTTTTTTTTAATTATTTTACTTCGTTTTCTGGTCGACATTTTCCTATTTTTCAAAAATGTTCTTTCCATTTGTTCCCCATGTTTTTCTATATATCTACATTTCTCGTTTTTTGAACATATTTTATAGGTTAGAAACGTCGAGATCATTTGAAAACTAAATATCTTGTAATTACACAGCTTATAGTATTTTTAAAGCCAACGCAATCGACACTGTAACACAGTTTTATTTCCTTCAGTTGGTATATACCTTACGAGTATTCCTGAAAGCTACATGCTGATATATTTTGACGAAAGGTAGGCCTAATACTCCTGAAAGCGAATGTCATATCGGTGAAATCTATCTTCAAACACCAATTAAAGGCTAGTCTTCTGGAAATGCACGGCCGTGGATTTCACGGTCTACTTCGTTAAATAGGCTGGTGGGAAATGAAGTGAGAGTAAGAGTTAATACGACAAGGTGTACTCAAGGTCCTCTATAGACCTGGGCCTGTAGGATTAGCATATGTGTGGGGGCCGTATGGCAAGTATTAAATGGTACAGAACTGTCTTTGCGACAAAACCCTTGAAGACATTGAAAGCACATTATGTAATCCATAACTGACAAACCTTAACTGACAAACCTGTAGAAGTTTGAGGTCAATCAGCCATCTGGGTCACGAGAAAATAGTGAAAACCCGTGTTCTGGAGAACTGTACACATCTCAACGAATGAATAAAACGCTTCGAACCGATTTATTCCAATCGGAAAATCGTTTCATTTATTTCTCAACGAATATGGCATTTCAGACAAAAATATTTCATGGGATGTTTTCTCCTATCATCACCATTATACTGTGTATGTTTTTTGTGAATCTGTGATCTTGAAGTGTATTTTTGTCTTACCAATTCTGTTCCATCCCTTTAAATAGGAAGGTCAACACTCAACAAACCTCGCTTTATCCTGAAATCCTGAAATAAGTTGACATGAGAAACAAAATATTTATCTCACACTTAACACTAAGAAAGTGAGTCTTTTTGGATGAATTTTTTCTCAACATGCTCAACCCACAAGCTCTCCAAATTTCAGATTCTGAATTTTGTTAATGGGGGCAGCAGACAAATCTGTGTGATTTCGTGACGTCAGATATGGGAGCCTTAAGGCAAATTTGGTTCAAAAGAAAAAGGCTCCCATGTCTGACGCCACGAAATCACATAAATCACACTCAAGTCATTAAAGGATATTAGTTCTAACAAATAAAACGAGGTTTGTTGAGTGTTGAACATCCTCTTTAAACAGTTGCCATGTTTGCATGTTACAGTTCTATATACTGTTATCCCTCTCCCCCTTTCTCTTTCTTGTACTTTATGCCATTCGTTTTCTCGTTTCATTGGCAGTGAATTAAAGGTACAATACATGATTGGTAAAGGTCACAGAACAGTACTCACACTTTGTCTAATCAAACATGTACATAAGATAACATACACGGAACGTGTGAGCTCAAACGGACACCCGAGTCACGAGAAAATAGCGAAAGCCGACTCAATTGTTCTCATCAAACATAATAGCTCTCGGCACAAGATCAAAACTGTTTTCTGTTTTTGTTTGACAAATTTCTGACTAAATACACCCTTTCAAGAAATGTAAATATGTGAACGGTATATGTTTCTACCAACACTATCTTCGTATATCCTGAAAGTTATATGTAAATCTGTGAACATTTCTGTTTGGGTATGTAAACCCAATAGTTAATTGAAATGAAATGGATTTCGAATTTAGTCTATAGCCGATGCTCGATATGAAATTCCAGTGAATTATTTGACTTAAATTCTTCAGGGCGAATTTAGCATTCTGCCATGTAAATCAAGACGTAGTGTAGACGGTCTATCAGTCTCAACAAAAATCGATCCTGCCATAAATATGATTTTTGAAAAAGTTGGATATTAATAAGTGGCGTCTACCATTGAAACGAAACGTATACACATTTTGCAAACTGATACTTTAGTTTTGATCGTACCAAGTTCATGGAAATGAGACCTTTAACATAACCTTAGCTTGAATGTCGCCAGTATTCCTCGTCAATACACTCCCTATGGCGTATCCTGTAATCTTATGTTACGGACATCTTAATACAGTGTGTGGATTTTGTGTTAAGGTATACCATAATCTGATGAAGGTAAAAGCAAACTCCAACCCAGGTTCACGTTTCAAATCTTTTTTTAATGATTTTTAGACTGAGTTGCCAAATGCCTAGTTACAAAATGAATGCCAGAGATGAAACAATTGGAGTTAGGAGGGCCTGACGTTCCGATCCTAGCAGGAGCTTTCTCCAAGGCTAAAGTTTAGGCTTTAACGACAAGAGGACAAGAAACATTCAAGGGGAGATTCCTGTAAATGATGACTCATATGGCGTTTGCGAAACGGAGGCTCAGGCTCCGTCTCAGGCTCCGGCTCCATTTCATGAATCCATTCTACAATAACGGGTACCGAGGCTTTTGGCTGCGGTTCCGAAATAGTTTACCTGGTTTAAAAAGGGAAACATGGTTTTAGCTCCAATGAAAAAGCACAACCTATATTTTCAGCACATGGATGTCAGTGCTGGAGCCTGAGCCTGAGCCTGAGCCTGAGCCTGAGCCTGAGCCTGAGCCTGAACCTGAACCTGAGCAATAGATAGAGTTGCAAGAGTTTGCAATATGAATGCCATAGCAGATACAATGGGAAATGCTTGGAGTTAGATGGACCTGACGCATTTAAGAAAGATCCTGCTATAGGATCAGAACGTCAGACCCTCCTAACTCCAAGCATTTTCAAAACAAATTCAAAAACCAAAAGTTCAACAAGTAACTTTCATGATGCGCATTTTGAAGACTGTACAATGGGAGACTTTTGAGAATCGGCCTTCAAGTCAACAGCGCACGCGCACACACTTGTAAGCATGCGCGTGCGTACTCGTGCGTGCGCGTGCGCTGTTGACTTCAAGACTGTTTCTCCAAAGTCTCCCATTGGTTTGACCGCTGTTTTCAAAAGCAAACAAATAAACATAAAGCACCGTAGATCATAGTTCTATCAAGCACCTACATATAATTATATCTACATAATACGAGACACATTGACTCCACAATGTCCAGCAACCTATTTGAACTGTAATTGGAGCCTGGTACATACTATAATGGCGTCACATCTTACGTCCTTTTGATTTTTGAGATTAGCACGACTATAAAAGATGATTGCTATAGGAGCCTATGACATGGTGATGTCTTCAGATTGTCTTGTGATGGTATCAGTAAGTCTGTAATGTAATGCGTAGGCGTCTTTGTCTGTAATGCAGACCGAGTTTAGGTTGGTTTTCCAGAAATTTCCACTCACTATGTTTGTGTATTTACCAAAATGACTCCACGAATGATAAGGTACATGTGCATGGTTAAAATGTGACCACATGTTGATTTCACGAAGCCCTACGATCGATCTTAACTCGAGTTACGAAGTGGACCTCATCGTATCCTACGTAGGGCTGCAATGCATTACCCGCCCTACGATTGATAGTAAGTTACGATGAGTTTAGTGAAGTCGGCACCAAGGCTGTAGGCGCGAACTATGATATCAGTCTCACATTTTACGCCCAAAGTGACAATATTGGCTTTCTCATCCTGTATCCACTACCACTCATTAAATTGACTTTGTCATCATCAAATCCGTCTGGTATGTACATCTTCAAGCTGAGACAGATCTTAGTAATGGAAGAACTTAGAAGCACCGTGATGACTGGTGCTATAGGCTACATCAAACAACTTATAGCTTCGCTAAGTCAACATCAGAGTAACTCAAAGATAATGAACTAGAAACCTGAGAGTTTGTTTAAAGACCCATCCATTCAATGCTGATTATTATATTTTTTTGGCAATGCGCTTTAGGCCTACAGTATATTGACATTGTAGCAGACTGCTACACAATTCCTTTACGGTTCCTAAGATGTTGATAGGTCTTATACACGCACACGGTGTGTATTAAGCGGAAGTACTACCACTGCACAACTCACGGGCCCTTATATCTTGATCGTTTTTTTATCCTAATATTTGAAAGACTCTACAAAATATGACAGGTTTTTAGGAGCATGTCAAATCTTAAGGAGGGTAAAAAGAAAATTGTTGTGAGGTGAAAGTGGAATTCATTATTACTTGCGTTTTGGCGCCATTTTGTGGTGGATGACATCAGATGTCGTCTGCGAATTATTTTACGTGTGACCGGTCCACAAAAAGGAAGGCATATGACAGCTGTTACCTTGGTAACATTGCTAAAACATCAAACCTAAAGGTCGCCATGAAATACACCCAAGAAGAGTGATCGCCACACTTTTATTGGCCTGGTAAAGAAAATATCAAAAGCCATGCACATCGTTCAACCTCGAGCCCACTTATGCATGGCAATGGATAGTCTGGCCAGATGAAGGCGGTCGATCATATACAGTTGGCTGCATGCTGTTTAATACGCCTTATTCACGGCGCATCCATATTGTCACCTAATTCCTTGTATTCCCGTTGGAAATGACAACATCAATTCTAAAAAGAAAATGGGTACCAGACTATTTTTGAATCCAATTCTCGGATTATTTGAACTGCTTCGAATGCAGGATGGATGCGTCGTGAATAAGGTCTATATAGCAAACTTCTATAGCATGACTCGAAGTCTTAGGGCCTTTTCCAAACCTCTTGTCTGGCTCAGGCTCCGGATCCGGCTCAGGCTCCAGCTCCGGCTCCGGCTCCAGCTCCGGCTCCGGCTCCATACTTAAAATATTCTAGTATCAAAATGTAGGCTTTTGGCTGCAGTTCGGGAAGTAGATTCTCTGGTTTGAAAAAGAGAACAGAGCTTCAGCTTCAATGAAAAACCATAACCAATATTGGATGGCAGAGACAAAGCCGGAGCCTTAGCCGGAGCCTGAGGTTTGGGAAAGTGTTGATTTCTTAAAGTTACCTGGGCAGGGGTCGAGCCGTGATTGGATGATTTTAGGTTGTAAAATTTTAATTTAGCTCAGACATAAATCATACCACATAGACGCCGGGCCGGCACTAAGGAACATTGGGCGCGCTTGTTTTCACGTGGACGAGTAAGACTGAATATTTTGCTGTGAGTGTGAAGGCCTTTGTAATTTAAAATGAATCTGCCCTTAAATTCAGGCCAACAATAGTCACAGATTGCCTTCCCGTTTGTAATTTCATTACCTAGTGGATTCGACTATGTAATATAATTATTTACTGCATTCTGTAGCCTATTCCAATGAGGAAGGCTTTGAAAGATATGTAATCTAGATCACACTCAACCAAGATATTGCCAATCAAATAGAATCTGCTGACTAGCTATGTGATGCTTGCTTCATCATTGGCATCGGGGACAGAGACAAGGAACCTAGCCTTCTATAACTCACACCACTTGTAATTAATGGACTCTGGCCAAGGGCTAGGCCGGGGGCCAATTTGTGCATTAACAGGCATTCTGGCTCTTCTGTACCCGTTCAGTAATTATCACTTCATCGATGACCGTGGTACATGTTGGATGAAGGAACGCCAGATACCGGTGTGAAAGGCAGTAGTGGGTCAAGGACATGCACATCAGTGTCCAGAGTCTTGTTGTTCCAAGCCTGCTACTCGTTTCCCGCACGCACGCGGCCCAAACTTTTAATGCAAATTTAACTGCGCGTGACGGCCTCGTGGGCTTGTACCAAATTGCCGCCTAAAAATACCCAATAGGTTTGGGTAAAGGGCTAAAGGCGCTTTCAGTGCATCCCTTGGCTGTTTGAAAGAGAGAAAAATTGAAAAAGTTGAATGGTTGGAAGATTTGAAGCTTTGGCTACAATTGGTATGTGGGTTGGTTTGCGAAAACATCATATAAGAATCATTCGTACTTTCGCACTTCTATTTCGTTCGCACTTCTCGTAAGGTCTCAACGTTTCGACTAGCATGCTCTAGTCCTCCACAGGTATGGTTTTGGGCTAACCAAGTAATTTCCTATAGTTGAGTCACCATGCTGTGCTGAGGACAATTTTGCACAAACCATGCGAGTACAGAATCTCTATCTAGGCAAAGAATACTCGAACGAGTCAATGGGTTTCCAATGCTGTTTTTCTTTTCAGGTGTTAAGGTATACAAATATGAATGTTTGAGGCCTATGTGAGGTTGACATCAAGTAACCGGGTACACTTTAATATGCTATATATGCTATCGGGTATTTGGAGAGATAACATAGGTATTGATGGCTATTTTGATATGTCAGATATTCAAGTCAAATGATAAGAATATTATTAAATAAATATACAAGTAGCAAAGGTACTTTAGGCGTGATATCTATTGATAACAATCATCATGCGTATTACGCTGAAGCACAAGACTGCACATAATGAAATGCTATTGTATCCCTGGGAAAGAGGTTGCCACTTATCACGTGACTGTCTGGAAAGTCAGGATTTTATTAAATGTCGAATTTAACCTCAATTTATGTTCATTCTTGCCTTTTTTTCATTGTATTTGCCATTTCGTACCTCTAACTTTGATATAATGAAAATATACACGGTTTTACAACTGGTCGACCGATGTGGAATCAGAAGATATATACCTATAAAGACACATTCTAGACACGTAGACCACGCACAAGCACATTCCTGATCGATGGAAGGACTTGTAGAGAATCCATGAATGTGCCACACACGAACTACAGTGGTTTGGTAATGGTACTCGAGCAAGGCTTGAGTATATGCAACTAGGTAAAGGGGAATCGGAATCATCTTGGGGTCTTTTCCTTTTCTGATTGTGAACAGGCTGTAATACTTCTGGGTTCCATTTCTCCAAACTCATCTTATATAACCACCAATCGTAGGACATAATGATCCATTGCAGTCATAGAATACGATGGGTTATCCTTCTAAGCTCGAGTTACGATCGATCGTAGGGCTTCGTAAAATCGACTCCTGATGTTCCAAGTCAAGTAACGTTGCTACATTGCTTTGATATCGCTGCAAGGCTGCCTACTGTTGAAGCTGCTGTTTAGATTATTGGCATCAATTAATGTTGTTGTTGCTATTCACTGATGTTGTGTTTTGTTATTTCATGTATTGACTTTTTTTAAAAGATAAATCTAAAGATTTAAATTAAGTGCACGGATGGGATCAACTATTGCCACGTGTGTACGTGCGCACCGAAAAAAGCAACATGTCTTTGTAAGAGTATCATTCGCCGCTTGTGGAGCAAAAACCGAACGTGATCGCAATGCCTTAAAGAAACTAAACCCGGCGGTGCGTTACTGAGTAGCGTACGTATAATGCAAGCAATATGTACCAGTAGACATCGTGAATGCCTGTGATCTCTCTATTTCGCCGGGCAATTTTTGGCAGCTGCGGCAGGTGTTGACCTGAAACTTTCCCCTGAAAATGCGTTCATGTCACGTAACATTGGCCGGCTAGAAACGCCATCAATATACCCCCGGGACTCTTCAACATTGGGAACGTATATACCGGCACCTAGTAGTTTACTTTTTGGGTCGCTTGCGTTGTTTTTGAGGGTTTTTTTTTTTGGGGGGGGGGGGCTGTTCTTTGGCTATTATAATAAATCTTACTAGATGTTTCGTGTCTTATAGACGGTATATACTGTGATATGCGAACTGTGCGGAGTGAAATTTCTTTATACGAATAATACGATAAAGCTATTCAGGACTCGGATATTTATCAAGATTAGATCATGTGATAACTGTATCGCGATTCATTTTGAGGATTTTCTGCATCTCAATTTTCTCTGGAAACGTATTAGCCTAGTTTGGTTGAATGGCGGCATAGTTAGTAGCCAAAGTGAGTGCAGAGGACGGTGTGTTTCATGGCGGAGCAGACCGGCTGTCATGCACGTTGTAGAGCCTATATATCCTTGAATCTCTAGTCGGCGGCTCGCTGGTGGAATGCAATTTCTACCTGAACACATCAATCATGGTTTATAAGGAAATGCCTGGGCTGTTTTGACTCGGCCTCGCGCGTGCACATTAAAAACACACGCCTAATTTTCTTTTCGCCCACCCTCAGTTGCTCGCGCGCTGTTGCCTTGAACAAAAAAAAAAAAGATGTTCCGTACCGGCCCCGGTCTAGTCTCCAATTGCAAAATGCGACAGGAATCTCAGACTAATGTGAGCAAAACAAGCAGCGGGAACGCATTCACTCGGCGTGAACATTCCCCCAGTAACGAAGTAATGGGTATATTAAAGCGTAGTCTCCACGCAGCCGTGAAATTGTTGCCTGCAGCTTGACGCCACTATATCAGAGCATGATGGGACCTGAATGCGTGCTTTTGTGTCATTCTGTTTGCATACTGGGCCTGTAACTGAGACTACAGATGAGCATCAAATTACTTTACTTAGTGCAGGCTAACCACTGTTATAACGCAAGACATTATGTTTAGGCGTGGATTGTTTTGTATTCCGTTTTATTCATTTGTTATTAAAGGTAGTATCATACTTTTGTAAGAAACCAAAACAGAAATGTTCACAAATTTACGTATTACTTTCAGGGTATGAAGATGGTGCTGGTAGAAACATACCGTTAAAATATTTCCGTCTGAAATGGAGTATTTATCCAGAAATTAGTAAAACAACAACCGAAAATCTTTTTGATCTTTTAAAGATCAAAAATAATAGAGAAAAGACTTAAGAAATGCTGTGGCCGTTTTTCACGATTTTCTCAAAAAAGGGGGCACCGTATGGGACTGAAATTTTCACAGATGACTGTTACTGTATCTTCCTTGATATTTGTGCCCATGAATCTGTACTTCTTTGGCAAAAACCAAAGTATGATACTACCTTTAATTCAAAATGGCCGAAAGATGAACCTTTCACATAATCTTACTTGCATGATATTTTTATGAGTGGAAACAAACAACTTAACTGTGTAAATCAATTTCATTGCCGATGCATCATCAAAGGAATTGACCATTTTGTGGTGTTCTGTGAATACATTGAAAGGTCTTCACGTCATTATAATGAAGTCAGTGAGATTATCAGAGTGAGTTACGGTGCATGTGATACGCCATTACCCGTGCTACAGACTCATCAATTTGTCCCATTCCTCCGTGCACTTTAATCAAACACCATTATGACTTCACACCTCCTCCGTAGTCTGTATACCCCCATTCGCCTAGCATCATTAAGAAATGGTCTCTTAATTGCTTTCACACTCTTCAGGCTAATTCTGAACTTTGAAGTCCCCTTGTCATTTAGTTTCTTTTCCCGTTAGTCCTGTACCCCTCCTCTTCCGCAGTATGAAGTCATTATTCTTTCATGTTTCCAATTTAATATCCGTCATTATTCTATAGGCGTTTCATATGCTTATTTCTCTGTGTACGTGAGTTCACCTTTGACCTAACAGATCATTCTAGACTGAAACGTCAGTCCTTTCATCACATGAAATGTGTTTGCATAAAACAGTCTCGTATTTTATATATATTGATATATATATATATATTTATACCATTGTCCTATAAAGCTAAATTACAGGATGCTGCTGATAAGCGTCTCTTATGATGTGGTGACGTAGCTCGGTATCGTTGCCGAGTGACGGTAAACTCCCTGCGAGATACCGTCCCACTAGGATCCCCTAGAATGTGGCGAATTACTCCCCGTACTTGCCATCTTTCACACAGTTTGATATGATATTATGAACCGCAGACGTCACTCACTTTCGATAAGAACGTGCTACATACAGCTCGGCGGTGTTTGCCCATGACGCCTGCATTACTCCTGAAATGTTTGCCCCACAAGACCATTATTTTTTTCTCGAATACAATATAACAAAATAATGTCAGTCTGTATAGCAGCAGCAGCACAGCTCAGTGTAATGCAATGTGAGCAGAAAAGTATAATTTCTGAGTTAAGCTGCGATGAGACTGTGGAGTGTTTTCTTTGGATATGAACTGAATGTTTTCGATTCTTCGTTTGTAAATTGGTTCTGTCTCCATATTAATTTTGTCGTCAAAACTCCTGCATCAGTCTGTGACAATCAGAATGAACTCGTTTAAACTAGGGGGATCGGGAGTGGATTCAAACACCGTTGGCTGTTGTGTTTCCCCCGTATTCTTGCACTGGCGTCCATCTCACACTAGGCATGTTTCTCTTCCAAACATCCCTCCAGCTATTTCCCTGAATTCAGCTGAATTTTTGTTACAAGACGATAGTGCGTATTATTCAAGACCGACAATGCTACCTTTAAATGTCTATAATTATAATGATAGAACTCCATTGTCCTATCAAGAATACTATACGATGTCTTAGTCGGTATTGGCAGCCTGTGCTTTCAAACCAAGCACACATTTCAGGAGGCGATGGAGTCCTGAGTCTCATTGAAATAATAAAGCAAAATGGAACGCTCTCTCTCTCTCTCGGTCTATCTATCTATCTCTTTCCTGAAAATATCCCTGTGACACTTGCAAGTATCTTAAACTCCCGTAAAATGTCGATCCTCCGTGAGAGGACTACTATACTGTGCTAAGATTGCCACCCTGACTGCAGCGTGCGTGTCTGTACATTCCAAGTGTATATTTTAGGTACAAACCAAAAACCGCCAAGTAAAAAAAGGCAATGGGCAGCCAGGCGAATAATACGTATATAGAGCAAGCGCCCTCTCTTGTTGTGAATTTGAGATGAGGAAATATAGGCCTTACTGCAAAAAGCCTGTCAATGGATGCAGGCTATCTCTTCTTGAAATTACGGGCCTTTTTCAGAACGGAGGCTCAGGCTCCGCCACCATTTGGCGAATTCGGTCTAAAATAACGGGTATCAAAACAGAGGCTTTTGGCTGAGGTTTGGAAGTAGATTCTCTGGTTTGAAAAGGAAAATAGAGCTTCAGCTCCAATGAAAAACCACAATCTATAATTTTAACATAATGCTGGCAGAACCTATAGTATGAGCCTGAGCCTCCGTTTCGAAAAGGCCCATCGACCTCCTCTTTTACTTACAAACATTGACTCGTGGTTGGCATGGGCGGTCAAAATCATTTTGCAAAAATTGTTGCAAATCATTTTGTATTCTCGAAAGACGGCGTGACCAAATTCAACGTTTTTTTGCACTTTTCATATCTGTACAAAATACATACCATCATTGCCTGTGTGTTATTTCCATTATACATTCAGCAATATCTTTCAATGTTTATGAATCGTGTATACAAATTGTGTTCAAATTGTGGTTATCGTTTATGCTCGGCTTTGGTGGCTCTTCATAGTTTCCGCCATCTTGGTTGGCAAAAACTCGGGGTGTGACGTCAAAAGAAAGGTCTATAGCATATAGAGCAGGGAAAAGTCGAAACATTTTTGCTATCCTTGCCTAAGCAGGAGTGGCAATATGGCAGTAGAGGAAGTGGCATAAACAGCAATTAGACAAAATGAAATGTGAAGTAGAAACGGTCACGGTATAGAGTTATCTGTGAATCGATCAGTGTCCAGCCTTTCCTGGAAGCAACTGTGCATTCCTGGACTTGCACAATCATGACAGCTACCATGCCAGTCTATACTGGAGTATATCTATCGATGAAGGCTGTGGCATTATGTTAAGGTTCATCGGGTTGACCCACTGCAGATAGCTTGTCGATTGATGCAAGGAGCGGAGCTGGGTTTCTAGTGAGCAGCTGGTTGCCGATCGGCAGTGCTGCCCTAATCAAGAAGATGAGAACTCAATACCTAGATAGACAACTGAATGCTGTATAATGTGGAGCTACGTACCAATCCAGCACATGCATGGGCTTACTAATTTAGACAATGTTAAAGGTTCTATCACACTTTGGTAGCATACCGAGACAGAAATATTCACAGATTTACCTATAACTTACTGGATATAAAGATGATGGCATAAAGATTAATATAATAATGATATAACGTATACAGATTAACATAACGTTACACTTCCTTCTGCCTGGAATGCCGTTTTATCCACAAAAGAGTAAAAGCAATGACCAAAAACATTTAATAACTGTTTTCTCAAAATGTGGGCACCGTATGGACCTAGAAATTTCACAGATGACTGTTACTCTATCTTTCCTGATATTTTTGCACGGATGAAGAATTTAATTAACGATTGGACATGGCTCGATTTCACCAAACTTATCGTAACTTACTATCAATCGTAGGACATGATGCATTGCAGGCCCATGATGGGATATCCTTCGTAACTCGAGTTACGATCGATCTTAGGGCTTCATGAAATGAATTCGACACCTGGTAATGTAAGATTTCTACACTTGTGATAGAGGCATGTTGGTTTAATAGTGTGTTTCGTGAAGAATGTGTATGCATTATACGTTGATATTCAGACCGAGTAAAATTTATGATTATGAAAGATGAAAAATTAGATAAAATTAGGCAATCAATTCTGAATTCTGATGAGAGGAAAGGAGTACATGAACGCGTTATATCTAGTTGATATTCTAAGACTGGTCTGCTGTTCCTTCGTCACTCTCTGTGTAATTTGCAGAGGTATAGCTGAGATCCAGCCGACTGACAATGTGTGCTTCTGTGTGTATATACATTATACAATGCACGTACCAATTTGAGCTATTAACCTTGGTGCGGTCTACACCCAGAGTATTCTTCGATTGAAAAGATCGAATTCCGTAGATTTTCTGGCATGCGTCATCAGAACCAATCGTTTGACAAAAAGAGTTCAATTAACAGAGCGGTACATACTGATAGAACAGAAGGGGAAATCACTCCCGTGTATTTTTTTTCGCGCCTTTTTCCCCCCTTCTTCCTCTTTTGTTTATCTCTTGGCGCGAAACCGCGGAAGACAAAATAAACTTGGCGCCTTTTTTTTGTGCAGACGCTACTGATGATCTAGACAGAAGATATTTTATACAAGCCGGAATCAAACGAACCATATAATACTAGGCAAACAAACCTCAGGACAATTCTCTGTTCGTTGTTATTATTAGAATTCTCCTGTATTGCTTCGGAATTGTAAATATTTCGTTTTTATCAAGTTTTCTTGGGTTTTTTCTTCTTTGGGGGTGGGGGGGGGGGTGTGTATCATCACAGTACCTAACCATAAATTTTCCACTGCTTGTTTGTTTTATTTAACGCGCATGTCATCTATTTTCTTGCGATTTAATTAATTTGTTTTATTTGTTTTGGGGTAGGGGAATGTTAATTTAAACAAATCTTTGGAAATGTGAGTGGTAAAATTTCTAAAATAATACACACATGCATCCACCTAAACGTGCTCTGTTAATTAAAACAGATTTTGAACTTTGAGGATTTTTGTCTTTAAAGGTTGTATCATTCTTTGGTAAACTAATTGACATAACAGCTGTGTTCTTTTCATAATTAGATTTTTGTCATGAAATAAAAACAAACCTGTAACATTTTCAGCTCAATTGAGTATTGAAAACAGTAGAAAAAAAAACGACAATCCGTTGCAATTGTTACTCGAAATTGTAAGGTAATTATAATTGTGATGTTTTGATCTCGGCGCTCAAAACTGTTCTTTAGTCTTTTGTTTTACTCACGGAATCGTTTTAACGGTATGTTCGTATCATGTTAATCTTTATACCATGTAAGTAATAACGTTTCTTTGGTTTCCTACGGAAGTATAGTAGCACCTTTAAAGAGGTTTATAACTATAATTGTTGATAATAGTGTACCAAAATTACGTTTACCAAACATCGTGTATTCCCTGCAATGTACCAAGCGTGTCAATGACTGCATTAAATTTAGAAACTGCGAATGTTACTTTGAAGACCTCTAAGAGACCTCTTGATATAAATAAAGTGAACATTAAGCGTTCATTTGCGTTATTTTTCTATGGACAGCGAGAAATAGAAGGTCGATGTAGTTTTTAGCACCAGTGCATCTGCGATAAAAAGCTACGGCTTTTATAAAACAGAGTTAAGTGTCAAGGAGGACTGGCACGTCAACGTGTCAGCAGAATTAAACCTCTTGCTTTTGTTACACATCGACAAATAGAACAACCACTCCACATGTTGAAAGCCTGGTCTTTACAGAAGATTTTTCACGAGGACAAGCTGTCGTTTAGTTGGACTAGGGGGATTGTTCAGCAAGTGTTGTGACGTGAACCACACTCTCTAGTTCGGATTACTTGTTGATGGGTCAGAGAGGGAAAAAGCAGACGATATTTGGGCGTCTGCAAAAAACAAAAGCCCGCCAAGATTGCTTATTGGCGCCACTAAACAAACCCCAGACTCTACTTGTAGTGTGAGGTGTTGAATATTAAACAGAAGAACATTGCCGTTTTCTTAACCTTTATCACATTTTGGTGTGAACGTCATGTATGTTTTTTCATTCCTTAGGGGCATGGTTTTGTTGTCTTGTACATAATTAATAAGAAAAACATGAGTCGATTCCACAAATGCATGGTTTATGTTTTCCCCCAAGAGCGTTAAAATTTTCCCCTCTAAACAGAAATGTTTTACTTCAATTGAGCCGGTAGCTCAATTATCTCTCGTCTGAGGTTTGTTTATAGCCTATGTTAAAGTACGGATGAGTAGTTATGATTTTAAACAAAATTGGTTCAAAAACAAGCATGCGTCGAGATCACGAGAATTCGTATATAGGCCTATATAAGGACATATACTGAATTTGTTGGATGACTTTGACATTTGGAAAGGAAAAAAATCGGCACAGGAAGACGAAATTTGCATCAATACAGATATCATTTTTCTGCTTGCTCTTCATAATTCTGATGCATGCAACCGAAATATCACGACTAGTTATAAAAATAGGGCAATTTGTTTTGACAGAGTATATACAAGGGAAAGAATTTGGACTTGCAGACACCCTCGCAATATAAAAATAAATCACACGGAGCAAAAACAAAATAACAAGACCCGGAATTTGCACTGACGAACGAATAAACAGAACAGGCTCAATCGAATATTTATTTTAGTAATAGTTCAATGCATTATATTATTCAAATGCTATAATATTTTCCAACGAAAATGAATACAGTCAGTTGTATATTTGGATAGTTCTATCATTGAGTAAGGTCTTCTTTACTGTGTGGTTTTACACAGTTCATATCATTGTATGGCGAGGTTTGGAAAGATATACAATTTTGACAAGGAAATGAAGTTTGTGTATTTTTGACATTCTTTTCCTGATTTTTTGTATGACTTTAGTTGGCATATAAAATCTGACAAAACTACATAATTACTGGATGAAGTGGGTATCCATTTGCTTGGAATCCAACCGGATGAAGCAAGAAAAACACACGGATGATTATGATTTATTTGAATAAGTTAACCATGTTAAAGTGGGCGGATGGAAGGAAGTTCAATCAATGTATACACCTGAGCTCTTTGGCTAAAGGGGATTATATTGTACTTATACCGATCTGGTTCAAGTTCTCCTAAACCGAGTTCTCTACTAACAATGTGGACTATGGTTTAAAGGCATAATACAAGAATCTGTCTGTCACCTATAGGTGACAGACAGATCAACTGCAGACTGTCATGGAATAAACACAAACCTGAAATTGTCAGCTCATATCACCAGAAACTGTATACAAAGCAGTGAAAAATGTTAGCGTCTCACCCCGAAATCAAAACGGGCTGTCGTTCTTTTACCAATTTCTTGATGGAAACACCATTTTAGGTGGAAATGATTACCTTAACAGTATGACTCTATCAGGTGTTTAAGGTGTTTACTCTTGCTTGAAGGTGTTTAGAAGATCCCGATGCTCATTTCATGGCATTTTTACGCAAAGTCCAAACTGTTTGGACATTTGCTGACTAAACATGATCAGGCGGCCGTGCATGGTTCCCTCCTAACATGATCTGCAGACGTGATTTTGGCTGCTCAAAGTACGACCAAAAGTATCTATAGCAATGTATTAATGGTCCATGGTATTAACATAAGCAGGGTGGGACAAGCAAAACACGTGGAGGTTATAATATCACCGTTGCTCTAACCAATAATGATCAAAGAATTCATTCCTTCTTTTAATAATTTGCTGTCTTGTTTTGGTTAATATGCAGATGCGTTGACTGAGCCATCGTGCCCTATTGAACATGATGGAACCATGTGCTGGCCTGAAACACCAATCAACACAACGGCTTTCATGCAGTGCCCCAATATATTCCCACAGATCGACACCTCAAGTAAGTTGAGTACTACAAAGAAGTTTGTGTGTACGTATAGGATACTTTACACAGGAGCAGTGTGAAAGTTTAAGCAGGGCTGTGGTGCCACAATTGGCGTTGCTGGCTACCCATATGCCTCATTATGTATACCCTCTCGAAGGTTATTACTTGGGTGCTTTCCAAAGTATAGAATACCTATTATACGAATAAGGTAATGTGGGTAAAAGTAGTGTAGGGGGTCTGTAAAGTTTGAATGGAATATTACCAATACATCAATTGAGTGTAAAATGTTGGTCCCGCCCGCACGTGTTGTACATACCGCTTGTGACAAAGGGCCTGTTTGTTTAACGCAAATGAGTCCAGATTTAGGGATCCATGTCCTATGCAGGATACGCAAAAATGGGATCTGGAACAAACCAGCTCCGAGTTTGACCGAGGCTTTCGTGGTCACCTGATGAAAAGGCGTCCTCCGATTGGTTATACCGCAGTTTGATTGAAATGGTCTATATGTTATTGGTTGGAAATTGTATCGCTGACCAGTGGCTAAATTGTTTGCGGACTGTTGACCAAATACTAATTGGCCTGCTAGGATCGAAACGCGCCGAACCCCCTAACTCCCAGCAATTGTTTGATGGGAATTATTTTCGCCACTGGAAATAATTAAATACCAATAATTGCGATGTTAAAGAAGCAATGAACGGTAACCCATACACTTCACCGTATAGTCGGTGTTTCCCTGTCTCTCATTATAATAACCGTATGTAATATGCAGCCAATTCCCAACGGACCACCCGATAAGGAAAATAACGTAGGAAATTGAATTATAAGCCATTTTAATCCCACTAGAGAGCTCCTTAATTTCACAAGTGCTGATCAAACAAAATCCGCGTAGGATGTCTGTCATTATGGATGATTATTATGTCACGAGATTATGGGACAAAATTAAATTGTAGACACAGTGCTTAGGTGTTCAAGTTAAAAAGCATGTACAGCATCGTTAAAGGTGACTTAGCACCTGCGGGGTTGTCATAATTTGTCATGAAATAAAAACAAACCTTTCAAATTTTCAGCTCAATCGATCAATGGAAACCATTGGAAATGACGAAAAACAGTTGCAATTGTAATACCAAATTGTGTGAGACTAGCTGTCTCTTGCCAATATCAAAAACGTGTTGGTGTTTGGCTATACTCTTTTCTGGATAAATACAGCATTTCAGGCAGAACATTTTTTTACAGTTTCTACCATTACTGTCGTTATAGCCTGAAATTTTTATTTAGATCTTTGCACATTTCTGTTTGGTTTGTTACCAATGGTGTACATGCATGCCCTTTAAACCTGTCTTAACTTAACTATCTACCAGCTGGCTAACTTAATCCAGTAGGACGGACTTGATGTTTATGTGTCTGAACAGGGATGTAACCCTGACAGTCTTTAATTTGAATATAGGAACTCCGTATGAACGGAGACATGAGGTCAAATTCTCTCAAGGATTCACTAGGGACGTCGGTCACTCTCAAACATTGGTGTCCTTTCAGACGATGACACTTTTGTAAGATTTTCCTTTGTAAGATGTCCCGTCAAGACTGGATAGGGGTAATGCATTTTAGAGATCACTGTTTGAGGTATGGACTTTGGTCCAGGTCCCTTAAGGGATGTATTTGCATAACTCTCAATGAGAACGATCATTGGTGCCATCCCAGTGAAAGAATACGCCGGCCTAGTGCCTGAAATCAATGTTGTTTTCTTAGTCTGGGTATACGTTCAATTAACATGGCCGGGGGCATTGCAGTGCCACGGTCGAGTGTGGATTTAGAACGCTATCGCATTTTCTTTTCTAGTACCGTTGCTATTGCTGTGTACCATGCGTCACTGTCTGATGCAATATCCGTCACTACATCTTCAGTATCTCTTTCTTTGAGGAATACATTTGCTATAGTTGGTGGTGGTTTCTAGTTACTTAAGTACAATAATGCGAAGATTTTGGAAGCCTGCTCTTTTTAACTCGTTTTCTTGTTTAGCGCTATCATTTGGTAGTCGCCCGTTTACTTTATATCATGTATCGCCAAATGTCCGTTGCATGTTTATGAGTGACCAGACAACATAATGAGTGGACACTCGCCCCGTGTCAATCATTGCAGAGCCAGGCCATTTACAACCAACAATTTACGGATACAATTGCAGAAAGACAATTTTGTTTTCAACAACCATGCAGGCTCTTTATTGATTTTAAAGATAGAATTTCTGCCTTCGAAAGTGAAGAGTATATCCTAGTTTGGGTTAAAACGTTTGAATACCATTTGCAATAACATGTAAACTTGCTTGGATTTAGGAGGGTCTGACGCGTTTCGATCCTAGCAGGAGCTTTATCGAAGGCTAAAGATACAGATCCTGCTAGGATCGAAACGCGTTAGGCCCTTCTAACTCCAGACATTTTATAAATTTCAGGTAATTATTTTGGCCGATGAGCAGTTTGCAGCAGTTTATAGTGAATAATGTGAACTGGTTACAGCCATAGATGATGAATTATATCGCTGATTGGTTCCATTAGCATTAGAGAGGCAGATATCAGGTTGAGCAAATTATATGAGATCTTTGAGGCGTGTACCATGCACCAGTTGTGGTATACAATGTACAATATCACCGGTTTAGATGTGATCAGGATACACTCATAATACACTTAATGCATAATTCGTATATACATTTATCATATAATCATGAGTTTCTCAGGGCCCTTTCCTGCGTTGGTAATCCTTTAGTCCCTGTTTACTTCCTTCGCCCTACAATCCATCAAACCAATCCATCATGCTATCCCATCCGCCTCGTATAATTCACCCCCATCTATAATCATGGGCTTTTCTCAAAGCTCGACTCAGGCTTCGGCTCCGGCTCCGGCTCCGTTTCGTGAATCCATTCTAAGATATTGTTAATTAAAATAGAGACTTTCAGCTGCGCTTCGGAAGTAGATTATCTTGTTTGAACCAAAACAAAAAAAGAACTGAGGCTTCAATGAAAAAGCACCATGATGGCCTTTCTCAAACCTCGGCCCAGGCTCAGGTTCCGGCTTCGTCTCTGGTATTTTTATGGTGAAAATATATGGATTTCCATTGAAGCTGAAGCTCTGTTTTTTTTATTTTTTTATTTCAAACCACAGAATCTAGTGCCGAACCGCAGAAAAAGGATCTTTTTTGATACCCGTAATTGTACACGTATAATGGATTTAAGAAATGGAGCCTGAGCCGAAGCTTCAAAAGGGTCCAGGTTTGAGAAAGCCTCCATGCATGTATCACATTAATCCCACAATGCCCTTTTACTTCCTTGTAATGTCAGAGTTCGTTGAGGCAACGTGCAGCGTTAACGGCACCTGGATCCAGTTCAACTATTCGCCTTGCATCCGACTTGACGAAGGAGGAGAGTTGGCGGCCACTGACGAGCAGCTTCGTGTAAGCACTCGCATACAAATTTTGGTTCGAGAAGCCTTTTCGGAATTATCATGCCTTTTCTGTTTCTTTTTCTTCCTCTTTTTTTTGTACCACAAATAGATTGTACCTCAAATCTTAAATCAGAAAATGCACACACACACAAAAGGAGAATGTATATCATTTCCTTAAAATGATGTTCGATGTTGTCAGCGTTTGCTTGGTCGGTTAAGAAATGAATTCTCGAATTGTGTTACTTGGTTTAACAGTGTCTATTGGGAAATATTTTTGTTTTCTTTTTTCGTTACAGAGTTTCAAATGAATTTTTTTTTTTAAATCGTCCCAAAATTCCGCATTCTTTTATCAGGGATTTATTTGGTCAATTTGCGGTGATTGTTTGGAGTACATGGGCATACCAATTTGGTTCATTATTTCACTGAAACTGTATTGTAACTGACACGGAAACTGTATTGACGTGTAACAAAATACTTTCCAGAGCTCTAAGATATGGACGCAATGGATAGGTCTATGCCAATATTGGTTGCTATCCATGACTAAAGTAGCTGTTCTCAATTTGTCTATTATCAAAACATCAGGAGGGACCGTTACGGTTAGTGGCAGCAGATTTCCCGCCCTTTTCCATGCATATCATCAAAACAGTTTTGATCTTCGGAAGAATAAAAAAAATTTGAACAGATTTTAACATACCGTGGGCGTTTTTCACTATTTTCTAAAAAAGTGGGCACTGTATGGGACTTGGAATTTCACAGATGACTGTAACTGTATCTTTCTTGATGTTTTTGCCCACGATAAATCTGTACTTCTTCGACAAAAACCAAAGTATGATATCACCTTAAAAAATTGATACCACAATTTGATACTACTATAACTACATGGCGATACTCATGGGTTCATGCAACCTATTTATGGTGTCGAACATTGGTAATAGTGCCGGTTGAACGAACCAATTTTTAAGGCCTGTCTGCATGAGCGTTAGCCCCCGGTCTAGGTTTCCCTAAGCCCTAAATGGGATTTATTTTCAGAATGTGTGAGGAATCACAGTATTCTCTTCTTTCTTTCTAGTTCCACAAGGATGTTATTCAAGGAGCCAAAACCATGGAGATTGTGGGCCTATTCCTATCCTTCTGCTGTCTCGTGTTCGCTCTATGTGTCTTCAGTTGTTTCAGGTTTGTTCCGTCTTTCTCATTCTCTGGGAAGATCGACAAACGCATCTGGCTCTCAATGAAATATAAATTTGAAAAAAAAAAACGCTTAAGGTACAGTACAGAATTGGTAACATACCCAACTAAAATGTTCACATGATTTACCTTTAACTTCCATGGTATGAAGATGGTGCTGGTAGAAGCATACTGTTGCAATATTTTCGCCTGAAATGGTGTGTTTATCCAGAAATGAGTAAAAACAAGATCAAAACCATTTTTTTTTTTCCATTTGTTTTCCTCAAATTTTCACAGGTTCCTTATTTCATGCACACATTGGATCAGACAAAGTGTCAGTGTTGTTTTGTGACCATTACGAATCATGTATTATACCTTTAAGTAACATACACGAGTACGTTTTAGCCAATCACAAGTAAGCCTATCATTATCGTGTGCTACAATTAATACATCTAAAAAATAACACATTTTAAATTGTAAAAGAAAGTATTAATCAATAAATAGTACAAAGTACCAACATGAATAGGTAAATACATTTTTCAAAGGCAATATTGAAGAGGTATCTGTTTTAGGAGATCAGGCTTAACGTTCGCAATATTAAACAACTGATGACCAAGGGAAAACAAACCTGCCTGCTTCCAAGAAACCTCTTGTGATTTCGAGTTTGCAGCGTCGTTCAGAAATTAGTTCGCATCCAAATGTAGGTTGATTGAGCTTGGGGTTTTCGATCTGGACTTTTACTTCAGCCTTCAACTCAGCAATGATATTCCCTGTGGGCTGACCTATATACAGATTGATCTGAATAAGACCCACGATTTGAAGGCAAATCACTGGAATTTGATAGCAGTCTTCCCGTGGTTTTCCCATGACTGTCGGCTCCTTTTAATATCCCGAGTTGCAAGAAGAAAGAGACGTTTGAAAAAAAAAAGCCGACCAATCCAGTGCGAGAATGAATGGTGCCATAAGTTAATCAAAAAGGGGGAAAGGCCAAAATAAAAGTATTTTTCTGTGGCTAAATTACCCTGTGGACTGGAGGTTTGGTATGGTGCGCTACGGAATATTAAGTCAGGACGTGGCAGAGGTTGATTAGTATGGCACTTGATTGCATCAGGGCAAGCCACGTCCCCCTTCACAGCGACAAAACGCCACCACTCAACCAAAAACGAAAATTACATTTCATTTCCTTTTGCTTTGGCCATTTTGTGGGAGAAAAAATCAAAGAGTAAAATGAGATTGCTCGATCTGGTTTCACTGGGTCCATGCCTTCTATGAACATTGATTTTTGCGTCACGATGGATAATATAACTCTGAATATTGATTAAGTGACAGAATTTTGCGTGCATATTGTTTTAAACGTCTGCTTATTTTGGTCGTATAGTTGGGGAGGAATGGGGGAATGAGAGAGCATAATGGATAATCGATGAATTCCAATCCCAGTCTGCAGTGCGTTCATCTTGAATTTTGGCCCAGATAGGGAAACACGGATGAGCAATAACCTTTTTATCGAGTTTAGCGTCCGTGTTGTTTTTAGAGGGTTTTTTTTTTTGTTCTTTTCTTTTTCTAAATGTCATCCAAAGTCTGCTCAGCGGAAGAGGGCGCTGTCTTAAATGCCAACCAGTTTAGGTGGTTGACATGATTGTACTTAAGTTAATTTACACACAACATAATAAGGACGTAGCGTAAATCGAATTTGTCAATCTAATTTGTTTGAGTGGACCAGAAAATTAACCAGTAGACACCTGTTTTCCCCCATTAGACGACCTATTCCATAAATAAACAGGTGCCTATATAAATGAACGAAGAATCTCCTCGGGAAAAGTCCCTAAAGTAAAAATTTTACGATAAAAATGTACAACAGGGCTGGTAATAGAAGTTTATTGTAGCATACAGGTATGAAAGAGATGAATACTTGAAATTTACACCATCGGTGTATTTTTAACACCAGGGTTTTGCAACGTGGTGTAATTTGTGCTTTTTTTTCTTTAGGAGTCTTCAGTGTCACCGGACGAAGATTCACAAGCATCTGTTCAGTGCCTACATTGCCCGTTTGACTATTGAGATTATCGTGGGTGTCAACAAGTTTTACAAGCTTACGCAGGCTGAAGTGGGCTATGCTGAGACTATTATCTCAAGAACAGTAAGCACATTACGCAATATTTATACATTATTGTATCTACTTACTGTGTAGTTGGTATGCTGTATTGCCTTTCGTAATGTCAAAACTACCAAAGGGCCATTCATCAATTACTTACATGTGCATAAAAGAACGAATTTGTTTTATGTTTGAAATTTAAAAACAAAAACGGCGTGCATTGGGGAGAGAGCAGTGTGAAGAACAGCTTGAAGTGTTGAACGGCCCTTACTTGGAAAATAAAGACATTGAGTGCTTAATACAGGGAAATGTAAAAACGATGACAAGTCGTAGTCAATGCTTGGAGGGTTCTGAGCAGGATCTTAGCGTATATCCTAGCCATTAAGCCTTTGAGAATGACCCTACTAGGATCGAAACGTCATGCCCTCCTAACCTCAAGCCATAACCTCAGGTCAATATTTTAGTGCAGTTATTATGAGCAGTTTTCAGCTGTTTGTTAATTGCATTTTAGTAATATCATACGTCTTTGCAGCGCCTTTGCTTGATTGTTTGCTTGGTTTTTCTATTATCTTATAGCCTCCGTTGTGTGTCACTCTCGAAGTCTTCCGAGAATACACGAGATTTTGCACGTTTGCCTGGATGTTCATCGAGGGAATGTATCTCAACAGTCTGCTCTCCTCTGCCGTGTTTGGCAAACCCAAGTTCCTGGCATTCTACATAGTTGGATGGAGTAAGTCAAAGATCACCAACAGTAATTACCCCTAATTTGCATATCCACAATTACCCTGTACACTACTTTTGGGCATAACGGCCAATTGTACATCAGTCGATTGATTGCGGCCGAACATACCGATTACTTACGAAATGTTAGATATTCGTGAATAACTTAAAGCTATACTGCATTCATATATTTGTTGATATTATTGATATTGATATTTTAACTGATAACAGTTAAAACATTTGGTTTAGATTAATACTAATCACGCAAATACAAACGACCGGTGCTGTTGAATTTTGTTTTCCCGAGTGAACTACATGACCACTAGCTTTACAATGTAAAGAGGCAATAGCGTTCCGCACTAATGACGTCACATTATGCATGCACGCGCGCACATAAAAATTATTTCCACTCACCACACGTTTGCATGGCCGGTTGCAATGTTTGTCTGAAGTTCGGTGCTATTTTTAGCGCAAGTGCGCAGTGCTATTCCAGGGAAGGCAATCAGTGGTCCCATTCGCAAAACTCATCGTAAGTAACTTTCAATCGTTGGACTTATGATGCATTGCAGCCCTAAGATAGACCCCTTCGATGGGTTGTCGTTCGCTAGGAGGTTGCAACCCCCCCCCCCCCCCCTCCCAGGTTTTTACTTTTTATATATATAAAAAATGATTTTGTGCACAAACGTATATGGAAGTAAGACCCAGCTACACGATCAACCCCCCCCCCCCCCCCAGGTCTGAGGACGTGTCTACACTACTAAAATCGACCCTAGGCAAGGCAATCAGTACAATTATACAACCCCAGCCCAGTGATAGTCTGATGTGCTGTTACTTTAAATACATCATAATTTATTAATCATTATTTTGTGATTTTGTATGCAGTTCTCGGAATACCTCTGACCATTGCATGGTCGATAGCAATGCATTTCACTCTAGGCTCAGATACCAGGTGAGTTCGTTTGTATAAATATAACATTGACAAACATGTTTGTCTGATGAATTAACATACCCAGTTTCATGAGCAGGCTGCTTATCACGTGTGGGCACGTGTATCTTAAAATGAATAATTCCATGAATCTTCACAGTAATAATTGATGTATGCATGTTTTCAAGAGGACGAAAGAGTGTATATTTGTCTTGCACACGAACTACTTTCCGTTTAAAGGTACTGTCATACTTTGGTATCATACCGAACCAGAAATCTTTAAAGGGTATAAATATGGCGACGGTAGAGTCATATACCATTACCATTTTTATGCCCGAAATGCTGTTTTTATTCAGAAGTAAAAAAAATTGACCCCCAAATAATTTCATGTTCGGCAAATAAAAACTCATGTGAAACTTTTTGTTTTAATGTCGTGGGCGTTTTTCACGGTTTTTTTTTTTAGTGGGCACCATATGGGACTGGGAATCTCACAGATGACTGTTACTGTATCTTTCTTGATATTCATGCCCATGAATCTACATTTCTTTGACAAAAACTAAAGTAAGAAATCACCTTTTACGTGGAAGAATAATTGTCCGTGTTGAATTTCTTCCTCAATTTTAGCTGCTGGTTTGGATATATGTACACCCCGTTTTACTGGGTCTTCATTGAAATTCCACGCAACGCTCTTCTCACCGTGAGTATTCAATTTAGAATTGTTGACTTTTTAAGTGTTATTAAGACTTTTTGATTTGATAGTTATTTTAAAAGGGAGTGGCTGCTCCCAGTTGATATGGGTTAAGTTGATATACCTAATAGCAGGTTAGTGGCTAAGACTAAGTTTATGGAGATTGGTTCTTGTCCCAATATGGAGAGACAATAAGCCATTTGCGAGTTAAATCTAGATATTGCCTGGTACACAGAATTCAAATTTCATTGCACATAAACAACCCGGTTTGAATTTCACAGACTAAAGACTATGTTGCTATATCCCATGATTCGGGGCAAGCTTTTGCATAGCGATAGCCATAATTTATCTGGAATGGACTGGTGCACTTTGTGCCATTCATATCCACTATAAACAATGTTTTGGTGCAATACGTCTGTTATGAACTAAAGCTTGCCCCGAATCAGGTGATATAGCAAAAGTGATCTTTTAAAAGATCAAAAATAAAAGAGAAAAAACTTAAGAAATACCGTGGCCGTTTTTAACTGTTTTCTCAAAAAGTGGGCACCGTATGGGACTGAAATTTTCACAGATGACTTTTACTGTATATTCCTTGATATTCTTGCCCTTCTTTGACAAAAACCAATGTATGATACTACCTTTAACTCGCGAAAGGCACACTACAGTGACTGCTTTACTTTCTGAGGCATGTCCCACAAAATGCTTGACTGGGTACTCTCTAGAATCCTGAAAATAATTTTCAAGACATTCAACCCGACGACTATATAAAGTCAACATATTGAACAGAAATATTGACTTAAGTTCTCAACAAAGTGAACCAAAAAAATTGTTTGATAGAGAAACAGCGAAACATAATACAGAATCATTATTATTCTCATCTTAAAGTGTATACTTAACAGTTATAGGGCCTGACGTGCAGGGAATGGTATTTCTGTGAAATAATGTGTTTTATTCAAGCCATTTCCCCACATCCCTCCCACCATATTTAAGCCAATCGTAGGAGGTGATATTTGTTTTCAGACCAAACAAAAAGCACTTCCTTGCATAAACTAGAGGGATGTTTGTGTCCATAGTTGTGGTTCAATGCAGTAGAGATATATATGGTACAGACATGTCGGCCGTTAACGACGAGCCACATTATCGGTCAATGTTATGTATTGTGCGGTAAATAGTAGACAGATAATTTACAAGCTCAATCGATCAATATTGTTAAAGGTACAGTACAGGATTGTTAACATACCCAAGCAGAAATGCTCACAGATTTACGTATAATTTTCAAGATATAAATGTGGTACTGGTATAGATACATACCGTTAAAATGTTTCCGCCTGAAATGGTGTATTTATCCAGAAACTATTAAAACAAAGATAGAAAATAGTTTTGATCTTCGTAAGATCAAAATCATTCTTTATGTTTCCTAACAATAGTTGAGTCGGATTTTCGCTTTTTTTCTCTTGACTCAGATGTCCGATTGAGCTCAAATGTTTACAGGATTATCATTTCATATACATGTTTGATCAGGCAATGTGTGAGTGCTGTTTTGTGACCTTTACCAATCAAAATACCATTAAACTTCGTACCCTTATAATATGTCAGTAGGTTCAGTCTTCGTGATTTTCTGTCTTTGTTCTTCTTTAGGAGGGAATATTTAAAATCCATACCGAAATAAATCACTTTATGAAACCATGTTTATACTGCAAGGAGAAGGCATTTGACTTGAGCCATCAAATCAATAAGGCTCATTGGAAACAATATATAAACCTTGTGACGTAAAGGCCATGGCTGTGATGATAACATTTGCAAAGGAAATAGAAAATATCTATAGGCGATAAGGATCTTATCTCTGCATTTCGCCATAGTGGTTTACAATTGGCTTTTGACGCCGTAGGGTGGGGAACGAGGTTGATATCGCCAGCTACACGTTGCATATTATACCACTCAAATTGTTTTAGGCGGAATTGTTCTGTCAACACTTATTGACACGTACATGCCAGCGGGATGCTTTATGATATTTTGGTAACGTGCACTTCGAGCAAAATATTGAGTAGTTTTTATATCATGGGGGATGTGTGCTTGAACTCGATTTTTAGCCATAAATCTGGATCACTGCTATAAGTTTGATTTGGTAACACAAAGGGCCCGAGTTCTCTTCTTGTCTGGCCTTTTGGCTCAACCAGAGGCTGTGCTTCTGTAAGCCGCTCTATATCTTGCTCAGTTATGGTACAGAGACTGTGTATAAATATTGACTGCTTCTGGGACAGTGTGGTAAAAACGTCAGAGTATGATGTACATACTGTGTTTACGTGTTCCCTCGGTGGTGCTCCAACAAGCTTCCAATATTAAGGCAGTCGCTATATTACACTGACGTACCATAATACACACTCCTTCGGATTGAAACATTATTGACATACCACACCACATCAATTTTGAAGTCGCACAGAATCAATACAGATTTATTTGGTTTAAACATCGTTGTGTGTTGTGCAAAATCTACGCCATAGAACATACGTTATTTGAGGTATAATCGAAATGAAAGCAGACTTTTAAACCAAACCACAACCATTCGAACAACAAGGGGAAATTGCTGTCTTATGTGAGTTGTCAAGGGGAAATGGTGACAGGTCAGTCAAATTCGAAATTGGGATATTACTGTAAATGAAATGATGAAATTATTAAGTTTCCATAAATAATAACAAATAAATTACCGGTAGTCTTTACTATAAACATAATGTTTCGTTGTGTTTGAAATACAAGACAAACTTGGCAGTGAAACACGTTTACAACACAAACCAATACCAGAAACATTCGATTGGTGTTCCAACGTACTCAATGCGAAATGTTACAATGAATTTGAAGGCATACAAGTACATATTGTATTTCTTAATTAAAGGCACTATCTTATTTGTAGGAAACCAAACTAGACATGTTCTCATGCAGATGTACGTAAAACTTACAGGGTATACAGAAAGACCTAGTAGACACATACCGTTAAAATTGTCTGCCTGAAATGTTGTATTTATCCAAAAATTAATAGTAAAACAAAAATAGTTTTGATCTTTGAGATCAAAAAGTCATAATTACAATTACCTTACAATATATTGCGCAACTATTGCAACTGTTTCCGCCGGGGTTTTTTTCTTCTCCTTTTTTCTTTTAACTGTTTCCAATGATCAATTGAGCTGAAAATGGCAAAGATTTGTTTTTATTCAATGGCAAATCAAATTATGAACAAACCGCAGCTGTTCTATCAATTTTACCAAAGAATGATTGTAACTTTAAGCCCTTTGCGTAACGCCTGCAATCACTATATGCACTTCTCATCTTAAGAAAGAGGTTATAATTATAAACAAGAAACGTATACTTATGCGAGACCCGGATAAAGTGAACGGTTGCTTCAAATGACTTTCGACCTTCACGAAATGACCCTAATTTGAATTATTCAATTGGTGGAACAACAGTACAATAGTGAAAAGCATTTTTGTTTGTATCTCAGTGAGCTCTAAGGCTCCGTTTATTCAAAATAAGACTGCTCAAATCACACTAGCAGTACAGAAACAAAAGACAAGATACATGTACAAACATTATTCATTATAAACAATTAAAAAAAAGCATTTTAGTTGTGGATTTTTATATCTATCACAGTGTAACAAACATGGCTAACAAAACAAACGTTAAATATTTGAATTGGCCATGTGTTTCTTTCTTTCCTTAAGCAAAGTGGTTCTTATCAATTCCCTCGTTGAAAAAAAATTAAACCTTCCGGAAACTCGGTCTCTCTAAGACGGCGACATCAAGCCTTAGGTACGGTCCAATTATCAAGGAGTCCCGGTTTCTGTATCAATTATATGGTCAAGATGTTGCGATCGGGTTTCCAGCTGCGTTGACTATAACGGGGCTCATTTCCGTCGTCAGACATCCGTAACATCTGTTGAAAACATCAAACGATGTTGAACGTGGGACGGTTTAAGTGCACACTGTATAGAACAGGCATCAGCCGCGGCTCTGTATAGGCCTATACACTGCACATATCAACTGTATCTTCTCAAAAGATAAATTTTGACCATAATAGCCGGGAACAGTTATTAGGTTTTTAGGATGGAAAACCTTTTAGTGAAGTTGGCCTTAGTAAAGGGGGGAATAAATTGAATGTGTCAATCCTAGTATTGTTGAGGCGGCGATCATACGAGTAGTCTGGTATCGTGTCACTTTGAGTAAAGGCCGGTTCATACTCGCTGCGTATTCAATGCGTACGCAGCGCGGCGTTCCAATTCGAAGAGTCTGCTCTGCGTGTAAGAACGCGCACTGCGTACTAAAAGTGCGCGTCTTTGTGCGAAGTATTTGGAAATGAAAAAAAGTTCGTGCGCACCAATTTGATTCGTATTCGGACAAGTTGAAATATTTCAACATTCGCCGGATGCGTACACGCAGTAGAATATTTAAAGGTGACAGACGGGGCAATTTCTTTTAGACCATGCCTAATTTCGACGGTTTGCGATCCACAATAATGACAAAACAATTATCTCGTCTACTCTCTCCATTGTGAATCTGTGAATTCACGGAATCGGAGTAGGATTCTATTTCGGCGTGTCACTCATTTTAAAAGTATGAACAGTACTGTTTCCGCGTTTCCGCATTCGAATGCAGACTATCGCTGCGTATCGAATTTCATACCTTGAAAGAGTATGAACATCGGATGCGACATTCGCATTGTGTGCTGCGTGTGCGTAAACGCAGCGAGTATAAACCAGCCTTTAGGCAGACACTACTGCAAAGTAGACTACTTAGTCTTTTATTACTGATCCACTCAAGTTGTATGTATACATTGAATGTATAACGTGCATGACGTCACAATGAAGACGCAGCCACGTCAATTCAATTAATGAATAGAGATGAAGTAGACATTTTATCATTGAGATACACGATTGCTATCGGTTTTACAGGATTGCTTTATATCTAGAGGTTGATATGCTGTCTAAAGATGGAGGGCGCCCACAGCAATTCTCTCATAGGCAAATCTGCATATCGTTTCCGACAATGAACGGCATCGGTCTCATTTTCACTTACTGCCTCCCATACAAGTTATTAGAAGCATTAATCGGGTAGCCTCGCTATCACATCTAGCATGACTAAGGGCTTTTACGAAACCTCGGCTTGGGGTCCGGCTCTGGCTCCGGCTCCGGCTTCGGTTCTGGCTTCGGCTCAATTTCTTACATCCATTTTAAAGTAACAGGTATCAAAATAGAAGCTTTGGGTACAGTTGTGAAGTAGATGTCTCAAATAAGAAAACGGAGATACAGAAAACGAAATATATAAGAAAACGGAGGTTCAACATCGGGGAGGGGGGAACCACAACATGTATTTTCAGCTTGTAGATGGCGGAGCCTAAGCCCAAGCCCAAGCCCAGGCCGTGTTATCTTACATGATCTGTGTTGAAATTCAGGGAATCATATTGAGCAAGGCATAATGGGCCAAACAAGTCAATAAGGCATGTAAGGTCCTTTCCCAGTCCAGTGATAGCTATGTGTTGCCACTTCGGTTGTATTTCCAAAAAATATAATGTCAAACGGATATCAAAATAGAGGCTTTTGGCTACGGGTTGGAGAGAAATACTATGTTTTCAACAACAAAGTCGAGAGGAAAACAGCCTTTTCTATACACAGCAGCTAGTGTAATTAATACCACGGTAAAGCAGAACAAAATCATCCTTAAATATGAGCAGTAATCGAAATCCATCTTTGTTTTCATCCCAGTTTGGATTTGTTTCCCCAATGGAAAACAAACCTTTCATTGCTATAACAAACTAACAATTTGTCTGAAGTATGATTTTGCCTAGTCAAGAATCAATGTTCCCCGTCAACGTCCTTTTCTACAAATCTAGTTTTACTCAACGGCATAATGTAGGTCTATATAGCTCTACCAATCCACAAACATGCGATGTAAGTGAGATTGGGTTTCGATGGAATAACCTCTGTTAGCAGATGACTATTAGGACTGATGTATGCATCTCAGGTGGCTATAGGCATCGTCTTCCGTGTGGGGCTGTACTTTAGATAGGAGAATGTCTGATCTACATCTGGATTCCGATGACAACTGCGAGATGTCTGGCGGATCACACGACCGGCCGTGTTATCGACCGTCCCTTAGGCATGGTCGCCTCGGTAGTACTGACTGGTCATTTGAACCGGTTACAGCACGGTAACAGCATGCTGGTGACGGAATGATGCGAAGCGAGCGCTCCATGGTTGAAACGACAGCTGGGTCACGCGCGATTCATCGAGAAGATAAAAAGCGTCATTTGGACGTAGTTGAATCCCTGTGGAAATATATTCATATCAACGATGTTATCTGTTTATCTCCTCAGTTCTTAACACACAATTGGTGTCTGATTGTACAGAGTTTGTCGTGATTTGTGAAATAATCAATACGAACGAGCATTAACCAATGTATAAAGAGAATGCTTTATCGGTTCTACTGGAGCTTGGGTCTGTGTTTGTGTCATGTACGAAAATTAATTCTAGGAAAGATGCTCTTAAAATAAGATGGAATGGGTTTTATTACCCTGCCAGATGCATCATGGTAATGATGCCGCTGTTGCTGGTTCCCTTTAGAGATGCCCAGCTAATAGGAAGTCAAGATGCCAGTGAAGGAACAAGCTTCCTATCCCAGGCGGCAGTCTGAAGCAATACTATCAGATTGACCTAGTACACTAGACTCCCATAGTGGCTGTGCCGAGCGATCGAGACTGACCGAGGCCAGTTATATAGCTTCAACCGCCCAGAGCTAACCGATCACTGACTCCATTGGCCTATGGCGTCCGTCGATCACCGTAGACACCGTGTCCGACCGGGACAATCCACTCCTCCGCCTACCGGTAATCGATGCGCTCGGTAATCGGTACAAATATTGAAAGATTGCCGCTGGAGTATTGTAAATGTTCATTGCATGAAGCTAACAGACCCCAAAAAGAGCACCGGTAAGCCCTTGCAAAATACAGGATGGAGACAAGCATCGATTTATAGCTCTGACGTCATTTATTTTATGGCATCTCTAGCTTAACCACAATTAAGCCTGCTGATAAAATCTTAGTTATTTGTCACTTCACTGTCAAACTTTTCGATCCAGAATAACAATTACCACACTCAAGATCCCACCAACACAAAAAGGTTAATGCATAGGAAAAGAACTTTCCAATCGGCATTTTATTCAAAATTACATTTAAATGTACGTCATTACGGTCTTTGGGGGATGGTGCAATCTACACGCGCATAAAAATAGATCCAAGCAAGATTATCGGTTTGAATTGTCTAATAATGCGAATACAGAATGGCAGTATTGACGAAATCAAAATACAACGAGCATTTTTCTAGCTCGGCTGTGTCTTAATTTGAACAAAACCCCCAGGTTTTTCCCTTTTTAAGGTAAATAAACCGATTCTAATTCTGTTCAAGTTGCATCGTGAATAAGTCTTGCATGATTGTCACAGTACAGAATTGGTCACAAACCAAAGCAGAAATGTTTTACCTATAACTTACACGGTATCATGGACATGATAGGAACCCCCTGCTAAAATATTTCTCCCTGAAATGCTGTAATTATTTGTTTAGAATAGTGTAACACGAATAACGAATGTCGGCGAGATCAAAACAATTCTTTATGTTTTATAGGAAAAAGGGAGTCGTTTTTCGCCAAGTGTGTTATTTTATGTACATGTTGAATTAGACTAAGTGTGAGTGCTGTTCTGTGACCATTACCAATCATGTATTTTACCTTTAAACAACAAATATCACAATTTCCTGGCGGATTCATGCCCGTTCCGGCGTCGTCTTGGAAAATGAAACATGGCAGGACAGCCTTAATATGTTCCACAAACCCCTTGTCATGTGCAATTACTGATATGTCACAGACATAATGTTTGATGTTTGCTAATTGCCACTGTTGGTTTCCATTACAATACTACAGTATACAAAATGATTGCCCAATAGTTTGTTGACCACCTTGCTGAGGAATTATCCTTGGAATGTGCAATTATGCATGCAGCATCAAGGATAGAACACCAAGGGACATTAGGGAGGATTTAACGTGCACTCCACGGGGAGACTAAACATTAAGCTTGCCAGATATGTTTTGATTGCAGATGAATCTGTTGTTTCTCATCAACATTTTGAGAGTTCTTGTGACTAAGCTGAGAGAGAGTAATACGAGTGAGACCAAACAGGTTAGGTAAGTAATGTAGGGTGTCTGGATGCATATTGACTTCACCTAATAATTGTGGGTGTCTACCCACTCGTCTGGCTGGCAGGTTGAATAGATGACTGACTCGTCTAGTTGGCTGGTTGACTAGATGACTGACTCGTCTAGATGGCTGGTTGACTAGATGACTGACTCGTCTAGTTGGCTGGTTGACTAGATGACTGACTCGTCTATAGTTGGCTGGTTGACTAGATGACTAGCTCGTCTAGTTGGCTGGTTGACTAGATGACTGACTCGTCTAGTTGGCTGGTTGACTAGATGACTGACTCGTCTAGTTGGCAGGTTGAATAGATGACTGACTCGTCTAGTTGGCAGGTTGAATAGATGACTGACTCGTCTATAGTTGGCTGGTTGACTAGATGACTAGCTCGTCTAGTTGGCTGGTTGAATAGATGACTGACTCGTCTAGTTGGCTGGTTGACTAGATGACTGACTCGTCTAGTTGGCTGGTTGACTAGATGACTGACTCGTCTAGTTGGCTGGTTGACTAGATGACTGACTCGTCTAGTTGGCTGGTTGGCTGGTTGACTAGTTGACTGACTCGTCCAGTTGGCTGGTTGACTAGATGACTGGCTCGTCTAGTTGTCTGGTTGATTAGATGACTGACTCGTCCAGTTGGCTGGTTGATTAGATGACTGACTCGTCTAGTTGGCTGGTTGACTAGATGACTGGCTCGTCTAGTTGTCTGGTTGATTAGATGACTGACTCGTCCAGTTTGCTGGTTAATTAGATGACTGACTCGTCTAGTTGGCTGGTTGACTAGATGACTGATTCGTCTAGTTGGCTGGTTGAATAGATGACTGACTCGTCTAGTTGGCCGGTTGAATTGATGACTGACTCGTCCAGTTGGCTGGTTGACTAGATGACTGGCTCGTCTAGTTGTCTGGTTGAATAGATGACTGACTCGTCCAGTTGGCTGGTTGACTAGATGACTGACTCGTCTAGTTGGCTGGTTGACTAGATGACTGACTCGTCCAGTTGGCTGGTTGACTAGATGACTGACTCGTCGAGTTGTCTGGTTGAATTGATGACTGACTCGTCCAGTTGGCTGGTTGAATTGATGACTGATTCGTCCAGTTGGCTGGTTGACTAGATGACTGACTCGTCTGGCTGACTGGTTGACTAGATGACTGACTCGTCTAGTTGGCTGGTTGGCTGGTTGAATAGATGACTGACTCGTCTAGTTGGCTGGTTGGCTGGTTGAATAGATGACTGACTCTTCTAGTTGGGCGGTTGGCTGGTTGACTAGATGACTGACTCGTCTAGTTGGCTGGTTGGCTGGTTGAATAGATGACTGACTCGTCTAGTTGGCTGGTTGACTAGATGACTGACTCGTCCAGTTGGCTGGTTGACTTGATGGCTGACTCGTCTAGTTGGCTGGTTGACTAGATGGTTGAATAGATGACTGACTCGTCCAGTTGGCTGGTTGACTAGATGACTGACTCGTCTAGTTGGCTGGTTGGCTGGTTGAATAGATGACTGACTCGTCTAGTTGGCTGGTTGACTATATAGATGACTGACTCGTCCAGTTGGCTGGTTGACTAGATGGCTGACTCGTCTAGTTGGCTGGTTGACTAGATGACTGACTCGTCCAGTTGGCTGGTTGACTAGATGGCTGACTCGTCTAGTTGGCTGGTTGACTAGATGACTGACTCGTCTAGTTGGCTGGTTGGCTGGTTGACTAGATGACTGACTCGTCCAGTTGGCTGGTTGACTAGATGGCTGACTCGTCCAGTTGGCTGGTTGACTAGATGGCTGACTCGTCTAGTTGGCTGGTTGACTAGATGACTGACTCGTCCAGTTGGCTGGTTGACTAGATGACTGACTCGTCTAGTTGGCTGGTTGGCTGGTTGACTAGATGACTGACTCGTCTAGTTGGCTGGTTGGCTGGTTGACTAGATGACTGACTCGTCTAGTTGGCTAGTTGGTTGGTTGACTAAATGACTGACTTCTCTAGTTAGCTGGTTGATTGGTAGTCTAGATAGCTGAGTCCTCAGTTGTCTGGTTGCTCTTTAAATATGCTAATTGTCTAGTCTGCGAGTCGCATGGCTTCAAGTGCGATTCCATGATATGAAATCCTGCTCAATGCTTCCCAGAGTTTTCACCTTCCAAAAACGAGGCTCATTACTTGGTTTCCTATATCCTTTCACTCCTGGTATCCACAGGAAAGCCATCAAAGCAACGTTTGTTCTCCTCCCTCTTCTGGGCGTGGCTAACCTAGTCTGGTTGGTTCCCGAGCCTGATACTATGGACAGTCCCGGCTGGATTATAGCCTATAACTACGGTCTGCTGTTTCTAGATGCTTACCAAGGCTTCTTCGTGGCCGTACTCTACTGCTTCATGAATGCTGAGGTACGTGGTTTACAAAGTGCTTGAGTTGTTAACCAAAACAAGATTTGGCTGTGTGAGATATGAAGCACATATATTAAGCCAATTATAAGACACTGTTAGATATATTGTTTGTTCGGAGCTCCACGAGTGCCATTCCACTTATCCAGATAACCACATAATATTTATCTCGCCAAGTCGACATTTTAAGCCCTAAAAGTCGACTTATCGTGCAAGATGACTAGTGAAAACTAAGAAGTCGACATATCCTGATAAATTTATCTCCCCTAGACGAGTAACTGCAAGAAGAAAGTCGACTTGTCCTGATAGTTTACCTTGTAAGGACGTCTTACTAAAACCGAGGTTAATTCTCAGGATAAGTCGACTTATAAGATGCACTTCGTTGACTTGGCCAGATAAATAATCAGGATAAGTCGACTTTCCGTTTTCGCTAGAGGTCATCTTGTAGAGAAAATGATTGGAAAACGACGACTTGTACCCTTCGACTTGGCGAGATAAATAATGTGGTTATCTGGATATTAAGCGGAATGGCACTCGTGGAGTTCCGTATGTTTGTGATTCATTGCCAAGTAAGTAAACAAACCCATGTTTAAACTACACTTCTTCATGTACCTTTTCACACTGAGGATCTTCAAACAACTGCAAGGAATTGCACATGAAAACGCGGCCACTGGTAACACATTGTGGCAGCTTTAGATTATCAACAGTGTGGAGGGTATGGCCATGGTAAAGTAGATATCTGTGGAGAATGCTAGCACACAACACTTCCATATTTAGATGACGTCATCACTCATTCCAGGTTTTGTTTGTTTTTTGGTTTTTTGTTTGCTCGTTGTTGTTTGTTTTCTATACAGGTGCGCAGTGTACTCAGGCGCAGGTGGTCATCATGGCGGTCGTATCACAACCCAAACCGAGGACATACCATGGTAGTTACCACGGCTACGGACGTATGTACGACCGAGCATGCTCAATTCTCTTAACCCAAGTTAGCTGATATTTCTTCCTCTTCATTTTGTTGCATGCTCCTTTTTTCATTCATAAATGTGTCACGTGATATCCCACGTGTTGTGTCAGTTGACCAATAGCAGTGCAAAACAAGACGGAACCAATTGACCTTTTTGCGTTCATTCAACCAAAAAACGACAAAAAGGCCTTTACAAAACAACAAACAGATTTATGCTAAGTTCAATCAATGTTGGATTGTCTCTCTTGCCAGGGTTCCATGAACAAGATCGGATCCCGTTTTGGTAAAACGTCAGAGTTTTTCTGGTCAATATTGTGCGCTTAAAATACATGGAGGTGTGTCCAGGGCCCTTTGGGATGGAAACTTCATCTTTCAGTGCTTGAGGAAATAAAAACGAGAGATTTCTCCTTTAGGAGCATGGGTTGAATGCTCGGTTGTACATTACTTATATTAGAATTAAAATACGAAAGAAAGATTACGATGCTGCATTAAAAAATACAATAAAATATCGTTGAAAAACTACAAACAAATAAAGAAAAAAATGGACGTGGCTGACCTATAATTTTCTGCCAAATTCAATGTATTACAATGGACCCTTACAGAATGATTTTAGTCATAAAACTGATTGGGATGGGGTAAACAGGCTGGTTTTTGTCAATAGAGGGCCATCTGTGACTGCTTTTACAGAAATAGTGCAATGACAACTCATGGTGGCAGCAGACACCATGTTTTTACATTAATCAAGAGTTTGCTGCCCTCTTGGTCTCAAATGACATTCCATCCCGAAATCCCCCGGTAACCCCGTCCCATATTTTAATTATGTCACTGATTAGCCATTTCTTTTGCCTTTTTTGTAGATTTAAGCGTTGATTTGGGGGAAAAGAAGCATAACCATCAACCAGATGGCCATTTTAATTGACCAGATCATTTCCAATGTTTGATGCTTGTCAAAAGCTTTCCATTTTTAAAACTTCTGCAGAGTGCAACGGCTGCAAACAGAAATTACGACCAGTGCACACACACATAATCGAACAAGGTAAAAGTATGCCACAGCACTAGTGTCGAACAAAACAAAACCATTAGTGATCAAACAGTCGACAGCACGTCGACATGTCGACACTTCATCTTTGGAACACTCGTTGCACATTTTTTGTTGAACACTTTATATTGGAAAAAAAGTGCACCTTTGAAAGAGCGTTTGTAGTCCATATACCCACCAATTCAACGGCACAATGTCCCTGTGACTTTTTCATGAATAATGACATCTCTTATTTTCATTGCAGATACGCTTAACAGTATTTGAAGACGGGAACTGCCAGTCTGAAACATGATTTTGGAAAGATGCGAATTGGAACAGTCGTCGGGGATTTACTGTGTCCGTCTAGCAGCTGGGATAATGGTCGCGTTGCTGAAAGATGATATGTATAATTGTAACTTTCTCAATATCTGTAGAAATATTTCTAGGAATTGTGCATCATTTTGTAAGTTTAGAGTATTGTGGTTTATTTAAGGATAGAGTTGGATGTAACATGGTTATGTTACCATCTTGCAAAAGACACCCTATACTCATTTTCTTCACAAACTCTTACTACCATCTCCGCACAATTATGCTATTGATTTACATTTCCATCCACCATGTTCCACAGTATGTCTGTGTGGAGTTGGTTGCATCAATATTAAAGCGAGTTAGTAATTACGAAGTACGCATGCGAAGTGACCTTTCAGCTCGGGTCATTTCTGACATGTAAAGACCATGTGTAGTCAGTTCAGTCAGTGGCTCATTACAAACTCGCTTTTCTATGTTTCATCTGGAGGCCCAGTGTCGCTCTGCATGCCAAGTTGAGTTGAAAACCTCTTTCAGAGTCGAGACAATTTTTAATGAATCTGGGCAAGTTCGAATTGACTTGTCAAATTGAAACGTTGACTTTGAAAAGGATACACAAACTGAACATTATAGGCATAATTACAACTATGTACACATTTTGCACATTTCACGTACAGTCACTTCCATCCATTTTCACTTGTCCCGTTAGTGCTTCATTACATGGGCGACCATCTTGCACAATCACAGTTATAAATATGAATATTAATATTACTAATATTATGAATGTTCAGACATTACCAATACTACAATGAGCTGGAAATGACCTCCAAAACGTTGAGCTGTTTGCTTGTTTGCTTTTGGTTTGGGCTTTTGTTTGGTCTGTTGAAACCCGGGACAGTTCATCGGGGGATTTGAATGGGATATATAAAAAAGGGTTGGGTAAATGAACCCTGTGAAGAATATTATGAATGTACGTAACCCGTCAATACAATGTTGAACGAAATTCACATGGTGTAGTTTGTTTGTACACCAATCTATTATCGAACCTTGACTTAAAACTATTTCAGCATTGACTGAGTTTTCTCAGGTTTGAGCAGACACGTGGCAAAACGACTGTCATGTTTGAAAAAACGCTTTTCCGTAAAAATATATAGTGATAATTAAAATGGGCATTTCCACGGTTTGGGGACATTTTTATAATGTAAGTTACCTCCCGTTTTTGCATATTTGCATGCATTTCATGGAATCATAATTGGTATACTTCCTGAAATGAAATATTTTTTTTTCAATTGGAGTCTTTCAAGAATGATTGCTCAAGGAATAGGTCAAAGTAACTTAACAGTTTACTTACGTTACCGTGGAATTGCCTATTATATGCATATTAAAAAATAAATCCATTTGACTTTCCACGTTCTATTTTGTGCTGAAGGATTTTGTTTGGAATTGATATGCACGGGAACCATCTTAAGCACAATGAAATTATTGTTTTTTGCACCATAATTCAGAACGGTTCCTGTTGTTAGCAAACTGCATGTAAGTTCAGATTCTTCACTGTGACTGTTTGATTCGTGCAGTTTTGTGTGAAAGATAATACTTATTCTGAAAACAATAGCTAAATTGTATAACCAAAGAGCAAATTCATCCCGATCTGTTTACAAAACAGTACGATCTGTAAACTCTGGTAAAAAAAAATCATACAAAGTTATACGGCTAAATATCATATGCAAACTTCTTCTATTTTTTAACAAAGGATTTAATTGTTCACATTTTAACTTGTAGAGCGAAGTACGTTGCAAAACAAGTTAAATTCCGCTACAGACCCATCAAGGCAAAATCGTTACTTTCAGTTCGAGTCGGATTTCAAGTTTACATTGTTGGTTTTTTTTTTTGTATTGTAAAAAGTGAGATACTTGTGACTATTTATCTATGAAAATTATATAATTTGATGTGACAACGTGTACGTAAAGTAACAAAATGTACAGTAAACGTTTCGAAATGATGTGAGTTTGGTTTTTCTATTTACAATTTGGAACTTGGAGTAATTTGAATTTGTTCAGTGAGTTATTAACCCTTATCCTTTGCACTTGCTATATTTACTACACCAGACAAGAGCTGCTTACCACACATTCAAGTTACCACAGTCTCCACAGGGGGACTGAATCCTAAACCACGCACTACCTATATACCACTATTGTGGTATTCAGGATACCAACCATACCACAGGGAAAAACCTTGTGCAGGGTAACTTACGGTGGTATGAAGGTGGGTTATGGTTCATCAACTTTTAACTGGCTTAAAATGGAAATCTTGTAGTCAATGCATGGACACTCGGATTACATAGTGTATGCGTATTTCTAACAGATTTAACGACAAATCTCTGTATGATTGAGCTAGTTTGTTTATACCAATTAAGATATTCAGAGCTCCGAGCGATGAGGGCAGCAAACACTTGACTGTTTTCTGTTCTGTTTTAAACCGTTTTGTCCGATAAAGGACCATCTTATATCTTTGCAAAAATTGGTCAAAGCTCAACATATAAAATCTTTCTAGCGTGACTCATTAAGTTCTCAATCTGGGTAAGGATCAAGCAAAGCAAAAGAGCAGATTCCAGAAACGCTGCGCAGTGCAAGCACTGCTTTTGAGTTGTGGACCAAATTACCTGGGGTCGATTTCACGAAGCCCTACGATCGATCGTATCTCGAGTTACGAAGGATGACACATCGTGTCCTATATGCAGGGCTGCAATGCCTCGCAAGTCCTACGATTGAAAGTAAGTTACGATGAGTTTGGTGAAATCGACCCCTGATTTTTTTTTCTATGAAACACGATCGTGTTTAGCCTTTTGTTCGTGCACAGAATAGCCGCACGTCGTTTGTAGCCTCCACTCGTGCCGTAGTAAAGTTACCACTGAAAGATCAAGAATTGTGTATACCATAATCAGTTATCGGGTGTAGCGTATTCACAGTCATTGCTGCATGCTGGAGTCATTGTATATTATGTACAGCATTACTTAACTTACGAGAAAAACGTACGTCGTACATATTATTTTACCAATTTGACCGAACTTGTGTACATAATTACTATAAAGTAATATTCTAGTTGAATTATATATGCTTACATTGCACCATATTCATTCTTCATGGGATAGAGAGCGTTCTGGAATAGATGTTTTAACTTGAAGTGTCAGCCATTTTGTTGTGGCTGTTAAAAGAGGAGTTCTACAGAGTATTTGAAAGTAGAGGCCCGGGTTCACCAATGCAGTCCTATAACCATTACATACCTATTTTGTTCCGAGGAAAGTTTCCCGTAAAACGTCGACCTCAGAAATAAACACGTATTTCATAAGAATATCAACTGAGTTTTCTATCATTTCTAGCAAAATCAAACCACAACGAAAGGTATGGAGATTGTATATGCCTTGTCCGAATATACTGATAATACATATATAAATAGCGCACATTGTAATTAGTAATGAATATGTATGATGATGATGAATATGAATATGTATATTGTCACAATCTTTGCCTTGTTATGACATTATATGCTAATGAAGAAAGTATTTCACTACGCAAGCCTGATCATTTGACAGGCTCAGTACGTAATATACGAGGTAGCTGTACTTGATATTTGCTATATAGTTTCGAGTGATCCAAATTACTCCGACCGTGTAATAGTGACTCATAGCATGTTTGGCAGACGTTCAAGCGTGCAATGGGCGACTATTTCACAGCCACTGGCTGCGTAGCATTCACGCATCCACAACCGTCGGTGTAAATATGTTAATATGAAACAACAGATATTTACATATTTACATAACAATAAAAATCGGGGCGTGGTCAATGAGGAGATGGTGGGGGACTTTCAGGTAATTTTAAAAACACCAGATTTCTCCCGGACGAACTCATGAAGACCAACGCTAACAGACCTGAAAATCGGACTAAATATACGACCCGAATTCCCCACCACTCGGACACGCCCCTATCTAGCTGTTAATAAGTCTGATAACAATGTAGCTCACTGTTTTGGTTCGATGAATCTTATACCCTATAAACCACTCAGAGTTTAAGGAGTAACTATGTCATCAAATCTTTAGTATACTACAGACACTTGCTTACAACTACATGACCAGGGACCACAGAACTGCTTATAAAGTAAGGTGACCAGACGTCCCCGATTTCCGGGGACAGTCCCCGATTTGACAGTGCCGTCCCCGGTGAAAATTTTTCCCCGAAAATGTCCACGGTTCGACGAAATGCCCCCAAAATTCTAATTGTCCTAAATAAAAAAAACAAATGAATGAAATACTGTGCTAAAGAAGGTTTATTCTTAACAGAAGTATGCGAAGACAACCACCTAAGACATGTAAGCTTGTAACCCTCTCATGTCAACTGGACAAGATGTCCATAGATGCCACCATTTTGCATGTATAGGCATCATCTGGATTCAACAAATTTTCAAAATTGTACCCCTCCCCTAGGACACGGATCACTGTCCCCGGATCATCTCAACAAAATAATTATGGTCACCTTATTATAAAGTACAAAATTTGCTTTAGCATGAAAAGGTCTTCCTTGATCAAACATGATTGCCAACCACATGCCGTGATGTTTACTGCTTTTGACTCGTATTCGGTCATTGTTTACTGAGCATTACATTCACAAGGAGTATTCTGGCATACTGATTCTATATACCATGGTTTTTGGTGCTTAATCACATTTTGGTGCAAGAAGCTATATGAAATTGGCCTCATGTTAATACGGCTGGTTAGTATAATGCACTTATTTATTTTAAACACACGGGGTATAGACAACAAATGAATACTGTTATTTTGTTCAAGATTTGGTTGATGTTTTGTCAGTCGCTTCGTCCGTCATTTCGTTTGTTTATACAAACAACCGCAGCTGTGCATGGGGAATTACCAACAATTTCAAAATTGCATTAATTATGAATTATAGGTGTATTACGTAATCAATCAAATTCGTTTTATTGTATTAATGAATGTGTAACTTGTGAACATGAAGAATAAACCATATATATTATTCATATGGGTGAATATTTTGGTTATTACCTGATTTTCTCGGTTGCCACAACAACGCTTTTAACAGCACGGCTGGATAGGAAATCGGTGTAGCAGTTTTGGCAGTTTTCAGTTCATTATTCAGATTGACACAGATAATTGTGCAAACGTTTGTACGTGATATGAATGCCTCATCTGTAATCCCAATACAAACTGACTGACCGAAATTCGGGCAATTCCAAATAGTGCGCCACCAAGCGTTTGGAACGCGTTGGCCAATTACAATTCACGAAATTTCTCGTCTAAACCCTTAGGGCGCCCCTTTTTAATAATGTGGTTCTCATTGCCGACCGACCCATATTTTGGGCTCTGACCAAAGAAAAAAAACACCTTTTTTTTGCCGCCGACCCTGTTAGAATGGCATAAAATAAAAAAAAGTATGAAAACAAAAAAGAATTCCCATAATTTCTGGAGACAAAATTTGTCTCCAAAAATTCTGGGAATTCTTTTTTTTTTATTTTGCCAATAGACCTCAAATTTTTACACTTTTTATCACTAAAATAATACAAAAATATTAAAACGCGATTACAGTGAATACAATGAACATCATTTTCTTTAGGTTTTTGTGTATTCAACAGGTTTTTTTTCCACCAAACTTTTTTTTTTCCTCGACCGACCGACCCTCCCTCAAGGTGAACAAGAAATGAGGACTAAAGTTATAAAAAGGGGCTTGTTTTCGGCACAACTCATGCGCTCCTAAATACAGGTGGTGTTCTACGGGGGGGGGGGGCTAGGGGGCTGTAGCCCCAACATTTTGTAAAGCCCCCTCCCCCCCCCCCCCCCCCCCCAAATGCAATTGAAAAAAAAAATGCTTGAAAATACTGGATCTGTTAAGTTATTAGGCGCCAATTTCATAAAAACGCGTAGTGTATGATACAGATGCACGTTTTTCGACCCCTATTAAGACGTAACAGAAGCGAGTGTTAAAATAACCCAAAATATCATCTTCTAGCTCCCCCCCCCCCCCCGCAAAAGATTAAAAAAAAAAAATTAATAATGGCTCTTCTAGCTCCCCCCCCCCCCCCCCCCAAAAAAAATAATAATAAATCCGCGCCTGCGCAAATGACATTGGGTAATATGGCAAATGTACCTCACTCAGCACCAGCACTATAGGAACAATTTCTCCAGAAAGTGTGGACAGATTTCGCGCATTTTGTGATTGGCCAACGCGTTTCAAAAAAGACTTGAAGCTATGCATGGTGGAAGACTGGAAGTACCAAAAAGAAGATACAGGTTTGCGGTGAGAGTGTAATCTCTTATGTGAGAGTGTGTGGTTCTGAGAAGAACCGGTGGTATTATCTCGACGTTCACAACAGTGTGCTCTGTTCGGAACGTCGAGATAATACCACCGGTTCTTCTCAGAACCACACACTCTCGCAGAAAAAGAGATTAAATGTTGTTACCGCAAACCTACATTCTTTTAGCGTTTCAAACTCTTGGTAGCGCACGATTTGGAATTGCTCAAGTTTCACAATTTATGATAGTTATCGTCCTAGCTAGATAAATCAGGGACATATACCCAGCAAAAAGGCACATGTTTCGACTGACTAGTTCATCTCATCTTCATCGTTTTAAATTAAGCTCTTCAGGGAAGCGGAAATTAAGTATCCTAAAGAAAACTCCAATTTCAAATATGACTATTCACCAGTACAAAAGGTAAATTGGGTGTTGCTATTCAAAAAGTAAATGACATTATGCAAATGAAAAGAAAAAATACAATGCAATAGATTATGCACTCACAACTACACAGCATTATTTTGCTTCCATGAAATACTTTGAATAAATTTATTGGGGTTCAAATAAACACAACCGGGGTTTGTTACAATTACAATATTATTACTGTTTCGCGGTTTGAATTCTTGGTACGATACGATGCAATAATTATTTCATCACATTATTATTATGGTTCAAATCCCCCTTCATTTTCACCAATTGGTCCTCCGAGTTAAAGGTAATATCATACTTTGGTTGTTGTCAAAGAAATACAGTTTCAAAAAATATCAAGACAGATACATATACAGTAACAGTCATCTGTAATTTCAGTCCCATACTGCCCACTTTTTGAGAAAACAGTGAAAAAAAGGCCACAGAATTGATTTAGTCTTTTCTCTTTTATTTTGATCTTTTAAAGATCACAAATAATGTCGGTCACTGATTTTACTCTTTTCTGGATCAATACAGCATTTCAGGAAAAAAACGTTTAACGGCATGTTTCTAGCATCACCATCTTAATACCCTGTAAGTTATAGGTAAATCTGTGAACATTTCTGTTTCGGTATGCTACTTAAGTATGATAATACCTTTAAGTAAACCAAGTTAAAATGTTTTTACGCCCAAGTATAAGGGACGAAATCAAGCAAAATGTAATTTACAAAGGAATTTATCAACCCTATATACAATGTATATACACACTGATAAAACACGTCACAGGAAGATCAAATAATGGTATGATACGCTATGGCGTGCATAAATACTTATACAAGAATATTTATAATTATTGACAATTCATTAACAAAAATGCAGCGGATCTCCATGTCATATTTTAACATGAATTAAAACAAATCAAATTAGTAGAAAAAGACCAATAACTGAGTTTTGTACAATGAGTAAAATAGGTATATATAAGTGCTATTAATCGTGCGAATAAACAACTGTGAAAGCAAGTTCAACTTCTAATTAATTAACTGATCGAACAAAAATATATCACGTAGCAATTGACTTGTGACAGTGCATGTGGGTTTTGCAGGCCGGGCGAGTATATATGCCGTTGTTTTACCACAACGGCTATTTTACGCAGACAATTTGATAGGCCTAATGATCAGAATTTAAAACTAAAAATCAAAATGCACAAAGACCATTGCATTGGAATTTTTCTGTTCAGTATAGCTAAATCAAACGAAAACATGCACTGTTATTAGTGACAAGAATTGATAAAACAAAGGCTACTGCTATATATTCGGGGTAATCATGTAAAATACCATAGATTGACCTATAGATACGTCATGGCTTAGTACAGTTACGCTGCAAAGGCCTAACGTCTGGAACAGTTATAACTATATAGCCAGCACCTACAAAATGATATTGCTGGCACAGATATGATAGACCGCCAGAAGTCCTGCACGACTAGTCATTACATGCTCTGATAATGCTTGAATATTATTCACCAGGGACGTAGCTACCGGCTGTATGATGCGACGGGAGTATTTTCGCAGGTGCACGGTACGAGGTTCCTAAGCGATAGCAGGCGAGTTTGTTACCAATACGAGACAGCTGATGTACTGCTCCTTGGGGCAGACTAGGTCATACGGTGGCGTGTTTTGGAGGACTTGACCAGTAAAGTTTTTCTGGCGTCGACTCTTGATGAACAGACACAAAGTTGGAGGAAGGCCGCCAAAATGTTTTTCCGCAAAACTGTAAAACAAAATGGCGGCGAACATGGCGGAAGGAAGCGGACCTACTGGTCGCCGCCATGTTGGACTGAACGTAAACCAATCACTTCCCTCGGTTCTCGTTTGGTTGAACCAATGACGTCATTGAAGTAGAATCGAAAACGCCAAAAAAGCCGAACCAATAACCAACGTGTTCACGAACCGAGCCGCCAAAATAAGTAGACCCCTGATATAGCGTACGAGGCATGCATATAACTTCACATTATTTTCATATAAAGAAATTCAAGGAGGCAAGGTAACAGTCTACTGACTAACAGACTATGACGTCTGTTAAAGATAAAGAGCGTGTAATTAATGACCATTATAAAGTACCTCAGTATTCACTATTCACGACATTAGGCCTATTAATGATTTACAAATTAAATTTGACAGATGGGTCCGAACATTGGGGACTATTCTTTGCAAACATGTCACACTCAAAGTAAAATGTAGGCCCTAATAACTAAACCTAAAAACACACTTTGTAGAAATGGAGAAAAAAAATGCATGTATAAAAAAGTACAACGGTTCGTCACGCTGATTAAATATTATTAAATTTTCCAAGCTGAATCTTTATTGACAGTTGCGTAATACAATAATACATGCACGTGTATGCATGTACCATCAAACAGAGAGAGAAAATGTGTAAGCGAGGAAGAAGCGAATCATGAGAGCCACTATAATTATAGAACAATAGTGACAATCTAGGCTTTAGAGGAAAATACGAGAAGCATTCATTGTCGGTATTATACTTCTATTATGGTACCTTAGGGAGCCAGTTCCTATAGGGTCGTGCGCAAACATAACCATCCTATTTCTAAATATCCTCCAAACCAATTAACTTGAAATTGACTATGTTCATATTAAGAGCATTTTCTGTCTTAGGTCGCTTGTCCGAATCCCGCTCCAGTCATTTTTTTTATTTGTTCACCTTTCAAGAACTTGAAATTCAGTCAGTTTCCGTTATGGTCATTAATTTGTGATGATTATATCAAAATACAAGTCAGTACAAATATGACTTTAAAAGGTAAATTGATAGTATAAGGAGACACCGAAATGTCTTTGTATAATGACCGATGTCTCCAAAATCTTCACTTTCAGACTGGTGCTAACCTATCTCCCTAATACTCAAATTGTGGTTGTATACATCGCCTGATTATTCCGGCCAGTGGGCCTATACAACCTATACCAGAACGATCGCTAGGGCCTTCAGATCATTGGACCTAGCTGGTAAAGGTACCGACCTCTCAAAACGCACTGTGCCCACGGTCAAATGTAATCGAAGCTTATGTACTATCATGTAGCATTAAAAAGTACAGGGATAATTTCCCATCATTACTATAAAAGAAAATTCCGGTAGACCTACATCTTTTATGATGCAAAAGAGATCTGAAAACGACAGAAAATGGTCATCTGTGTGCCGCGTGTACACACACAGCAAGGTCCAAGCTCAGTGCGGCAGAAGATAACTTCAGATTAAAATCTGGACAGTTGCATTATGCTTCATTATGATAAATGGATCTCCTTAGGCTTTTCCACAATCCTCGCTCATGCATGAGATTGCATTTGCTTCTTTATAATAAGCCTGGACACTATACACTTGCCCATCAACAGTGCGTAAATCCCACAATTTATCACAACTAAACATCCACTCAATAATGGATAGTACAGTGTATTTACCATGATACGACTTAATTCCACGGTAAATCATCTAGGGAAATCCCTCTTGGGGTTTACCAATATTATGCACAACAGAAAAATCTTGTACTTTCAGTATATATTTAAGGAGGACAAACAAATTTAATACTCGGTTGCAAACCAATATTGAAGTATTTTTTGGTTGAGGAAAGTAGTTCCGATGATGAAGAACTGTAGAGACGTACGTGCTATTGGTAGAACGAGAAGAGAAACAACCCTCCTGTGCACAGCTGTGGACCTATACTACAACTCCTGACGTGTTGCCCAGAGGGCATACGTCTTAGAGTCAGAAACGCATCGTTCCTACACCCAATCAACCGTTCCGGCTTTGCTCTTAAGCCCCACCCACCTTAGCAATGCACTTGTTTTATCATACCCCGTGCATGTGACCGAGTTTGACTGAGGTAATGGACGAAAACGTCTCCAATTGGTCAATGTGCACAGTTTGATTGACAAGGTTCATTACTTCAAGTGGCCGGTTATTTATCCCTCACCTTCTTGAATTAAACAAAGAAAATCCACATTGGGTGCAAAAGCTAAGATAACTATACATGAAGAATCATTTAAAATCAAAATGCAACGGTGCCCAATATTAATATTACTAGCACCCCCGATACACTTACAAGCATAAGTATTTAAATGATAATAAATTAATAGACTTAGAAAAAGCCACGACTACGTTGAGATCTAAGGCATGGTGGCTGTGTCCAGCATCTCTACAGGATATGGCTTCTGACAGGCACCCGATGGGTAAAGATATAGTTGACTATAGGAAGGCTCCATCATATGGCAGGATAGCTCAGATGGTAGAGCACTGGTATAGTAGTTAATGGGTTACATGGCTTATGACAGGCACCATGTGCAAAGATAGTTGACTATAGGAAGACCCCATCATAGGGCAGGATAGCTCAGGTAGTAAAGCTCTAATACAACAATTCAGTAGCCTCAGGTTTAACTTAAGACCTAATTCAGTCAAATCTCATTTTATAGCTCAATATATGAATAGTTACTCCAACATCCAATAAATAAATGCACATATTAAGACAATACTTACATATTATTACAATAGGGCCTACATTCCCAATTATATCATGCAACAAATTTTGTCAAGAAGATTCATAACTTTACAACTCTGCTTTAGATAAAAAAAAAATTAAGTAAAATGCAGAATAATACAGAAGAAGCAACAACTGTTGATTGGTAAATATGATGTTGTCTTGGATATTATATTCAACTATGCTTAAAATCTATTCCCTTTTTGAGTATCACACACATAACTTCAAGCACGTTTTAATATACACTATAATTTATTAAAATATACAATTACTTTGGCATTGTGACATCATGCCAGCCTTCGTGTGGCCAGTTTTGAAAGAAAATTGGACAAAGAAAAAAAAAAGGACTTGAAGATTGTGTGTGGCCCTTTGATCATAGTAGACGTCCATTGTGATCAATGACTCCGGACAAGCAATCTGTTCCATACATTTGCTACATGTAACTGATATGCAACGTTGGCCAAATGTCCATGCCAATGGTCTCTCTAATCTGGCCACCTGGGCTCAATTTCACCAAACTCATTGTAACTTACTGTACTATCAATCGAAGGATGATGCATTGCAGCCCTACGTAGGATACAATTGAGTTATCCTTCGTAACTCTAGTTACGATCGATCATAGGGCTTCGTGAAACCAACCCCTGGTCAATGTGGCCAAACCTCATACATTCACCTTAGCTTTCTTTCGACTGACCAAAAGCAGACACACTGGCTTTTCTTGACCATTGTAGGAACAATTTCTCTTTAGGCAGATAGCGGTCATCTGCATTTACACCACTGGCCGGTTCTACAAGCTGACCATTCATTATGGCTATTACTCTGTAACGGTCATTACTCTCAGTGACCCTCTGTCCATCAATGGTCATCATATGTAATATGGCCAGTCGTCCATTCTGACCGCTAGTGGCCATCTGTTGTTTAGTAGCCACCCACTGATCATTGTTCAGGGGCCAATTAAAAGGCCCTGCTTAGCACAACAATGTGCTAACCATAACATTACTGTCTTAACAAAAACAGGATTAACAACCAAATTTCCATGTGTTGTGTATCACTGGTGAAATTGTTCATTGACTGTTGTTCACCAACCATGACTATCAAATGCAATTTATAATGGCGGCTTGTTTTATGTGTGCTTAGCAACTCCATGATATTGGCCTCTGAGGTTACCTGTTATTCAGTGTTTGCCAGTTTAATATAGCCAGCCACATATAAGTCACACGCGTTCAATTGCAATCTGCTGTTAAATAGGAATCACATGTTGTTCTAGGATCAGTGGTGGTCATATGTTATGAAGTGGTCACCTGGCCGTCAGCTGTAGCGTGTAGTTCTGTAGCTACCTTTTATCCAGTAGCCATCTACCTACGGCTTTCTGGTAACCTGCTGTTTAACTGCCACTCATTTGTCCCATTGGCACCTGTGGTTAAGTGGTCACCAGTAGTTCAGTGGCCACCAGTTGTTAAAAGGCCACCTATAGTAATAGTGAAGGCCACCTATAGGCCAGTAGTGGCCAACAGTTGTTTATTGACCATGTGCTGTTAGGCAATAACCTGGTACACAATTACAATCTCTGGTTCAATATCTAGAATCACCATTCATTAAGGCCATCTGTTTTTACCTACCGATGTTAAACAGCTAGCTTCTCATTGTAGCCAATCCAGTCCTGATAACCTGCCGTGAATGATAATCATACCAATCCATCCCAAGCTTCTTAAGTCCAGGCCAGGACAGTCCTCTGCTTTACACATTGACATCAGACCCAGCAGTATCCACCAAGTTCCCCTCGGCCACCACCGGCAAGCTGGACAGTCCGGGTAAGGAGTGGAACACCTCTTCATGTAGTGGACTGTGCCGGTCAGCGATGGAAGCGGCATGTGACGACAGTTCATCATCTACACGTCCCCAAGGTGCTCTGGGTTCCTCCTCATCTGGGATATCCGCTCCGTCGATTGGGGAGTAGTGGGATGCCGTGTTTGAGCCGGGTAGAGCCACATGACGGTCATGAAGCTGGTATTAAGTAGGATGGAATGGACAAACCAAATATAAGTCAAAATGTTCAGTTTAGTATTCAAAAGAAATTTAATTGGTCTCCTGGTGATGACTAGAGCAGGCTAGTCGAAACGTTGAGACCTCATGACAAGTGCGACGAAATAAGAAGTGAAAAAGTATGAACGAATACTACTTGGTGTTTCTGCAAACCGATGCGCAAAACTAATTCAAACTGTGTTAAATTCTCAATCAGAAATTACCTCAATTAGAAATTTGATAATTTGTATTGTAAAACTGTGTACCTGATGCATGTAGAGTGCGCTAAAGTTCATGTCACTGGTGCTGTCGACACACTGAGGTGACACCACGGTCGTCACCATTGACATCTGGGTATTTTCCTCGGTCAGCGGGCCTAGACTCGTCTGGAGGGGACTCGAACAAGTCACACTGAAAGGCGAGACAAGGGGCTCTATGGTTAGTACACTAATAACTAGTTATGCATTGGTTATAATATTCATTACTAACCCCAACCCCTTGGGTATTCTAAAATGAAATCTTAAGGAATCCAACAATTTGCTGTAACCAAATGAAGCATTGGACTTGGACCAAGGTGGTCAGTCAAGTCCTATCTTCAGATACAGCACCAAGAGGCTACTATTCCTGTCATCCTGTGTACTACAAAGTCCATACTTATTGTCAGTTGGATGTAGATTTTGGTATAGATTCAGGCTTAGAGGTACTATCATACTTTGGTAGGAAACCAAACAGGTAACAGATTTACATATAACTTACAGGGTATGAAGATGGAACTGGTACAAACATATCATTAAAATGTTCTGCCTGAAATGCAATATTTATTCAGAAATGAGTAAAACAGTCCGAAAAAAAGTTTTGATTTCAAAGATCAAAACCTCACAATGACAAATACCTTACAATTTCCGCGTAACAATTGCAACAGTTTTTTCCTGTTTTCTACTGTTTCCAATGATCAATCGAGCTGCAAATTTCACAGGATTGTTTTTATTTCATGACGAATCACATTACGAGCAGACGGCAGGTGTTCTTACATCTTTACCAAAGTATGATTGTACCTTTAAAAGGTCAACATAGGTTATTCAATATTCTTCATGATTCTTAATAGATTAAAGTGAAAGAGCTGCCTACCTGCCCAACAGTCCTGATCCCTGCCCCTGCAGAGGGCCTTCATTGCTAGAGATGTCCCCTCTGACTTTGACATTAGTGGAGCCTTTAGCCATCATGCTTTCCATGCCTCGCGGTGTACCCAGAGGAGGCATGAAGGAAGGAGGTAGACTGTTCAGACCTTGCTGGATGGCTAAACTCCCCAGTATGCTGTTGTACTATCATGCAAACATTCCAAAAAAAACCCAAATCCCAGGTCAGCTTTTAGGGGGATTTCAAGACAAACATTGATCCATTAATAAGAAATACAAATATCATGCCCCGTCTAGACAGCACTGGAGAATTGTAATTACTCTGCGTCAATACCTCGGCGGGATTTGGGAGGATATATCCCCCTGAACTGACTCGGGTTTCACTGGTTGGGGAATGAAAGCAGTGGCTTGCTCTTTAGATGTGCCATATTAAGGAGGTCTGTTCTGGGTCAAGTCATCGACCAGTCACGTCATGCTACGAGGACGGTGACCTACTTACCTGGACCCCAGACACTAGACAAATATTTTCAAGCACAATCTTAAAGGTACAGTACAGGATTGGTAACAAACCAAAACAGACAAGTTCACAGATTTAACTACAAATAAAACCTATAACTTACACGGTATGAAGATGGACATTTCTGATAATGCTATATTTGTTTAGAAAAGTGTAAAACACATAATCAACGTCTCGGTGAGATCAAAACCATTCTTTATGTTTTGTACGAAAAAAGGAGAGTAGTTTTCACTATTGTCTGTGATGTTCGATACACGGGTTTACACTTCGAATAGTGCGCAATGCATAATAGTGCCTTGTTTTGAAGTCGCGATCAAAATCGCCGAAGTGTAAACCAGTGTATTGTCATCGACAATGGACGGGTTTACACTTCGAGAAGTGCGCATGCGTGGAAGTGCCTCGTTTCGAAGTTGCGATCAAAATCTAAGATGGCCGCCAAGGTGTAAACCCGTGTATTGAGCTAAAATGTTCACGGGCTTATCTATTATTTCATGTACATGTTGGATTAGACAAAGTGTGGGTACTGTTCTGTGACCAATCACCCATTATACCTATAAAGCTATACACATAACTATAGCTTGCATTATTGACCTGGGTGAATAAATCTTTCACAGGCGCATTTATAGAGGGTGACAGACTATCAAAGTGACAACATACCCCTCCCTCCAGAGATGTCAGTGAGCGTAGTGACGTAGCCAGTGCAGTATTCTCAGCTTCCACCGTGTTCAAGAGATGAGCATCCTTCTGCGCTGTAAATCCAGAAACAAAATAAATGTTTTCAAAAATGGTATAAAAGCTATTAAGAAATGTCTGTGGTTGATTTTTAATTGTGATTAATGTGGATCGGTTTGCGGAAACACCATGCAAGAATTGTTCTTACTTTCGCACTTCTCTATTTCGTTCGCACTTCTCGTAAGGTCTCAACGTCATTTCGACTAGCCTGCTCTAGTCATCATCATTTTTGTTTGTTTATTTTATGCAGTTTTAGTGCACATTCCCTTTTTGCCATTTATGAAATTTATGAAAGGCAAAATTGCCTAATTATTGAATTTTTCTTGTAAGTTTTGGGTTCTCGACTCCAATCATCTTATCGAGCACCTTACCTTGTTCCTTGAGTGCGTTGATAAACACCTTGCTCTCTTGTGGTGGTTTCCACTTGGGATTTGTCATCTGATGAGGAGAAAAAGAAATGTACGCTCATGAACGAGGCATTCAATATTTGTAGTTTCCCAATTATTATTATTTGTTTTCAATTTGGTAGATAAAGGTCAATTACCTAATGGTGGAATGCCAAAATAACGAAATGCACAAAATTTTAGGTATAGTGATCATTAGGTATAGCGCTTTTTCAGCTGCTGTGTGTGAACTGTGTGTACATGTACGAAAATCTTTCATAATTTTTCAAAATTACAAATGGCCAAGCAGCATTTGATTTTACGAATACTGCCGATAAGGGGTTCGATTAACTCAGCTGATCTCAACTAGGTTGGTGGCTTAGCACTCAGTATGGCATCTGCACAAGCAAGAGGTTGTGGGTTCGAATCCCACCTAAGCCAGCGCATGATTTTTTTTCAGGTGTGCACAAAAGGATTTTTAAAATGAGGTGCTTATATGTCTACGTCGTTAAAGGGCAATAAATTGTTTGCATTTTTCTATCCCCTTGACGAATAAATCAATTATAACGAATATTTCCCAATTTTGTAAAATCTTATTTCTGTCTGATCCCAGACCCTCTTTACACATCTGTAATAAATGAACGGTTCAGAAAAAGTATGGTAATGTTTTCTTTCAGTGAGTTACTTTCCATCTTGCATGTTTTGATTTCTCTCATTCTATTGGTCAATAGAAGTGACCGATCAGCTCCCTTCCTCTTCTCATCGTTTCTTTTTTTCTCTGATAAAACTACAAATGAATCCTTGTTTGACTTACAGTGAAGTGTACGAGTGATAATTCAGTCTTGCCATCTTCAGCTTGTTGGTACTGTGTCGCATTAGACTTCCCCTCTGTCATCCACTAAACAAAATCACAACATAAAATCACAACAAATGTCACCAATAATGTAAGCAATCAAACATTTCAACTTCTTTGAATTCAAAAACAGAAGGTGGAACAACTTCAGTCAGCTTTTCAAAATGTTGTATGCGAATTGATACACTTTCATTGTTATAAATACACTTTCTATTTAAAGAATTTTTCTTGTGAAAGTGTTCACCTAAAGAAGATTCATCCATCATACAAATAATGAAGAAAATAATGAAATGCAATTGAGAAGAAGAATATCTCTATCAGCACATTCATGGTTGTACGACATGATGATCATCGCAGAAGGAGAGGGAGCAGTAGGAGTAGGACCGGTTGTCTTATCAGCCAACACCATTCCAGCCACTTTCAAGGATCCTAGGGTCGATTTTGCCAAAATAATCGTAACTTACTATCAATCGTTGGACAAGTGATGCATTGCAGCCTTAAGTAGGATATGATGGATTATCTTCTGTAACTTGAGTTACGAACAATCGTAGGGCTTTGTGAAATTGACCCCTGGTCCAGCACCAACATCTCCCAACTTCAGAGTCCGGCTTTACTGACTCCTTTCTTAACACCGAACGCCCTTTCAAACCTAAATCATTTCTTGGTGGTTTTTCTTCTTCCCGATAGTGCTGGGTGTCTTTTGAGATAACGGTAAGACTCTTTACCTTTGGGTTTCCGTGGGTCCTGATGTTCATCTGAGCAAACGAACACACATCTCCTACACCGACTACATCTATGGAGAAGTTGCGATAGAAGTCCACGATGTCTAGAGCCTTGCTTCGTAGCTTGAATAAGACAATAGGAGTGATGAGGGGGCTCAGGAGTTCCTCAAGAAAATAGGTCTGGAAAGAGAGAGAGAAGATTCCTCCATATTAGACCTTATTCATGGTGCGGCCATCTTGTCACCTTCCTTGTATACCCATTTGAAAAGATAACACCAATTTAAAAGAGAACATGGGTACCAGACTACTTGGAATCCAAGCCTCAAATGTAGGATGGATGCACCATGATAGAATTGTCTATGGCTCCAGTTTGTCCATCGCAATGAAACATGTCAAATCGTTCTCAATTATGATAATGAATGCATTTATAGGATTCTTACACAAGTGATATCACACTGCTTTACACTATCATAATCCCTGGTCATCCGGCCCATTAACGTTCCTTAAACAATCTCAGCTCCTTGGGGAGTATACAGTCACAGGCTGCCTGCAAAGTGCACATGGGCTAGTCAAGCATACAAAGGCCATCTCTACCATCACAGGTGCATGAACCCATTTACACCTGAGTGGAGAAGAGCAACATGTGACAAAGCGTCTTGCCCAAGCACGCAAGCACCATTAACCCATGGCCGAATTTGAAGCCACAATCTGTAGATTGACCATAAGATCTTGAGTACGACGCGCCAGACCACTAGGCCACATCACCTTACATTCATTATGAATCCTCACATCTACCTTTCATCTTCAATGATCACATTTCATAAGACTAAGCCCCAGCTGCTGTAAAGCGTACAGACACTAAATCAAACCACAAAGCCATCTCTACCCTCACAATAGGTACCCATTTACACCTGGGTATAGAGGAGCAATATGTTAGGATGATAGGTAATATTTAGCTAGAATTGATGCACTGGCTTTGTCTGCATACTTACAGCCTTGTACTGAAACAGCTGTGAGAACTCGTCCCTGACTCTGTAGGAATGGGCGCCTCCTTTCCAGGTATCAGGGATGTAGTGAATCTGGGCAAGTATACTCTGCATTAGGGTCTCCGGACAGAATATCAGATTCTAAGAGGAACAAGACCATGGGGTAAAAGAAAAACAAGATATATTTATGAGTTTACCTCATTGGGTCAAGCTCTAAGGCTTCCAGCCAGACATAATGTGATATTATCACGTGCAGAAGTCTTTCTTTATTTATTTTAAAACATTTGATTTATTTCCCTTAACGGCAAATAATTTCCATGGCTCATTATATGTATTGATTGAACGGTATACCTCATCAGGAATGAACGTTCGGCAAATTGTGATGACAACACCTGAGGAAAGAAACACACAAAAACATATCAGTAATAGTATATCAGTTATACATCTTCAAGACAACATACAGCATTGATTAAAGGTACTGTCATACTTTCATACAATTTTGATAGAACAGCTGCGGTCTGCTCACAATTTTATTTGTCATGGAATAAAAACAAACCTATGAAATTTTCAGCTCAATTGATCATTGTTAAACGGCAGAAAACAGCAAAAAACTGTTGCAATTGTTACGTGAAATTGTAATTGTGAGATTTTGATCTCGGAGATCAAAACTGTTTTTGGACTTATTTTACTCTTTTCTGGAGAAAATACAGCATTTTAGGCAGAAAACGGTATGTTTGTACCATCACCATCTTTATACCCTGTTATACGCAAATCTGTGAACATTTCTGTTTTAGTTTCCTACCAAAGTATGACAGTACCTTTAACACTAGTTCATCAAATCAATAATAAGATAGGACTTAAATCATATAAATTGCAACATAGGTACCCTCAACGAGAGACACAAATTAAACCTAAATGATACTTGTTCACTATTGAGGATATTCATTTCATTATTAAGCCAATAATGATGTTTATTTTACCGAGTAGAGTGGTGGTTGTGAGAACGTGTTCCACAGTCAGCACGTCTTCATCGTACACAACCAGGATGACAAGAACAGCAAGAATGGAACCAGCAAAGAAAGCTACGTTCCTGAAAGCGACGAAAAAAAAACCCAGCAGAATCAGCATCAGATGAAGCAAAGCCACTTAACTCAACATTTGGCTATATCAAGCATCAATCTTGGCTCAAATGTTTTGTGTACATTGCTGTTTAAACCTCTATAACGAATTACTGCTATAACAGACAATTTTTGTGGATCTTGCAATGTTCGTTATAGCAGTGTTCCACTGTACTGATTACATGCTACCAACTGGAATTGAAAATTTATCAGGGACGCTTTTAGGCAAATTGGACTGAAATTGTAGCCATGGTAACAAATAAAGAAAGAGCTACTTACTGACTGATTATGGCAAGAATGTTGGAGGTGAATGAATTCATGTACTTCTTAGCGGGACGATACCCTCGGTTCAACCTAGAAACAAAACAAACATAAAGTGATAACTGTAACATCAAACAGACAACCTAGCTGAAATAGGAAAAGTGGGGGCATGTGCAACCACCTTCCTTTCGGCCAAAAAAAGCAATGAAAAATACACGATATAGATAGAGAGAGACAGGAGAGAGACTCTATAAGAGAGGGAGACAAAAGTAATTGGGCAGTTCACGTCAGGCTCGCCGTAACCTTCTAGCTTTGATCGCCCTGAAATGCATGAGTTGCTATTCAGTTGGTGCATTTTGGAACCCCGGCCCCTTTGGAATATCCTTGATCCCCTCCTGCCACCAATGAAAAGATTCTCAGAGAACATCTCATTAACTTCTTAGATATCTGCTCCAACAGGGAAGGAAAAAGCAGAATTGAGTAAAATTGTAAAGTAACTGACCTGGCCTGAAATTCATGATCCAGCTCGTTGAAGTGTCTTAAATATATGCGGGAATACAGCGACCTGGGTACAAGGAAATCAAGAACCAATACAAAAAAATACCAATCAGTATTCATGTCACATGGCAATAATTAACCAATGAACAGGAATAAAGCAACCTTGGTAATACATGTACACCCTTGTCATTAATGCGTGTAAAAATATTTCTCCTTGTATCTCCTTACTATCAAAATGGGTTTCTGGACAAAAGGAATGGTTTGTAGTAGGTTATAACAAGATAAATGTTCTCACCATCTACGTGTTCCTAAAGTCGACGGTTCCCTTTTGATGAGGTCCACGTAGTTGAAGAATGAGTAGAGTAATTGCCACAGGAGTATGAAGGGGCACAGGACAAAGTTTGCCAATGCTATCCATAAGATGTGCTTAGACAATCTGTGTAAATACAAGTAAAAATAGGACTTAATTATAAAGAGGTATAATATCAACTTCATCTGAATAGTATCTGTTACACAGGCTTCTTTCATAGCACATAAACACCCCGGTTTTAATTTCCCAGACTAAAGACTGCTATATGGCACACGATTTGGGGCAAGCTTTTGCATAGTGATACCCATCTCTGGAATGGACTGGTTCCTTTGTGCCATTCTTATTATCCATTATAAACAGTGTATTGGTGCAATACGTTTGTTATGTAACTAAGCAAAAGCTTGCCCCGAATCATGTGATATAGCAAGGATGATAATTAAGCCTACCAAATTATTATCATCATTACAACAGGGAAATGTCTAGCTGTATAATTGCTGTGATATGTTTTCATAATGATTGACTTACTGTCTGGCTAGTTCCTCTCTATTGGCAGCCCGCTTGTATTCTTCCTTTAGATGCCAGTAATTCTGGAACGGAGCCCAAGGACCCCCTGTTCAGGGAAAAAAAAGCAGCGACGGAATGTTCAAGTATAGCTAGGCCTATATTATGATTCTGCATACCAATTTAAATGTAATATATCATACTTTAGTACCATACCAAACACAAATCTTCACAGATTTACCTTATGAAACTCAATGAAATCTACTTGGAATTAAGTTTGGTTTGCAAAATAATAACAACAAAAGGATTCAATACTCACAGAACAGAATCATCTCCAGGTTGTATTTCAGTCCATTTGTTAGTACAACTCTGCAATAGAATTTTTGAAAATGATAATGTAACCACATGAGCAATTCAGCAGTAACTTATGTTACAAGTTAAAAGACTTTGACTAATATATCTTGACCAATCATTCTTAAAGGACTCCAAATTAGGAAGGCGTTTATTGGAATCAACAAACGAGTTTGGTGAAATCGACCCCAGCTCTCTTTTCACTACACATCCATAAACTGACTTACATATCGCCCAGGAATGGCAGCCTGTGATGGAGAGGTAACAGGGACTTGTTGACCATAGCTATGGAGTAGTTCTTGAATCTAAGAATACGATGATAGATATCTGTAGAGGAGACAAAAACAAAAAGACAAGTTGAAAATTGCCCAAATCGATCCACAACCTCAACTGAAAACAAACACCTCTCTTAAAGCCTGTACAGTACAGGATTGGTGACATACACAAGCTGAAATGTTCACAGATTTACGTATAACATTCAGGATATGAAGATGGAGCTGGTAGAAACATACCGTTAAAATAATTCAGGCTGAAATGCTGTATTTATCCAGAAATTAGTAAAAAACACACACCGAAAACAGTTTTGATCTCGAGTTGAGATCCAAACCCCTGTGAATAGATTTGGAAATACCATGAGCATTTTTCGCTGCTTTCTACAGTTTTTATTCCAATCCATGACAAATTAAATTATGAACAGTCTGTTCTGTCACCCTTATCAATCCTGTATTATGCCTTTAATAATACACTGTCTGTGTGTTTCTAAATAAGCAGCTGTTTTACCTAGTTCAGTTAGCTCTGCTTTGTGTATGCACATTCTCTGTTCTTTCTGCACTTCTTGTAGTCTCTTCAGCACATCGTGCCAGGTCAGGTTCAGCAGATCCACCTGTCAGTCAAACCACAGATAATTAATAGAGTTGATAAGCTTAAGCACAAATATCTCTTAAGTATGAAAAGTCTTCCTGAATCAAACAGGATTAGCAACTAAATTTTCATGTGATGTTTACTGATTTTGACTTGTCCTCAACCATTGTTTGCTGAGCATAACATTCACAAGGAGTTTTAGCTGGCATACTGATTTTATTCACCAAGGTTTTTGGTGCTTAAGCAGCTCTATGAAATTGGCCCCTGGAAAAAGCTTTTGCCATACATCAGTAAAGCAGAGTCTCGTCACAATAACTTACAGCAGATATTTTTAGGGCTATGCGGTAGAAGGATCTGATCTCCCAGTAGTGAAGGGCATTGTAGATGAATCGGACGACTCGATGCATCCAGAAGACACCAGCTATGATGACACACACCACCAAGACTGCTGGGGGACTGGACGAAGAACACAAGACACTGATGTCAATCTCAGTATCAATAAAGATTCATTGTACTAAAGCCAAGCCCATATTTTGCATCAAGTCTTAAAAAAAAAACAGTTCAAAACAGTGTCATTGCTCACTATGACTCAAATCTGTGTCTACGATTCTCCAAAATTTGTGCCCGATTCAAGAGTCGATGGTCATTCGGTCACACGAGGCCAGGTTAAGTCCACCGAGTACCAGGCACAAGCCTTATTCAATGGCATGACATTCTTTAGTTGGTAACTATGATATTTATCGTTCTTGGTTCTGTAGATTGGTTCAGTAAGAATGAAAACCACTGGGCAGTTCTATTAGGCCGTATCCCAATTGATTGGCTTCAAACTGGATTCAGCCAGTAGAATTGGGACGCACCATTTGGCCGCGCTCTCAATAGAGATCTGGATCCATGTTTACAATCATACAAACTCTGAGGTCTGCCTGCCCAGCCTCAACAAAGTCGCCTTTCTTTGTGGCTTGATATTTGTGACACTGCGGCCGCTGCGGCTGCAGCAGCGGTCAAAGCCAGTCAATTGAGGCGCAGCAGCAAAATGGCAGCACTGCCAATTGCCACCGTACAGCTCCAGCCACGGCCGCAGCCAGTCGTTTGAGACACGGCCTTATACTAGACCTGTCAAATTGTTCTTACTCTCTGGAGCACTCATTGAGAGGCAAGAAGGAGTCGGACAGGGACACTTTGCTGACGCCTTCTGGTCTGGTATCCCCAAACAAGATGGAGTAGTCCACACACCGAAGCAGAAACATGGAGAAGAGCACTACGAAGACAAATTGCCTGTTGGGATGAGAAAAAATCGGAATCCCCAAAAAAGAGGAAATTCCATTCTTTACCATATTTTGTACAGTGTTTTTCACTTTTCAATGGAATAAGAGTGAAGTGAAAAAAGAGGAAATCACCTGATCCGAGAAAATGTTGCATGCCTGGATAATACGTGAAAGTCACTGAGTGCTGTGCTATTAGCAAATACTGTACTACTACTACTATGTCGGGACCGCAAGAGCGACGTCGCGAGCCAAACCCCTCGAATCATTGCTTTCCATACATCCCAATCCAGCATGCAGGAGCGCAGCTCTTCGGCACTGGAGCTCTTCAGCTCTCTTGAGCTGGTCCAAGTACTGTATACAGTAATAAATGCCCACTTCATCAAACAGCGCCCTCTAATATGCAAACCTTAACCTAAAAACTTTCTTGGTTTTCAATGGGATGAGAAAGACAGCACTTCAAGTTAAATTTACCATTAAAAAGTTTTTCCAGCTCATTTCAGTGGCAGTAATACCTTAAATGTAAAATGCAGTGATTTGCCTCTCCTACAGTGAAGCCAAGTCATATTTTAGAACAGACTTGGGATTTAAATTTCTGTACTAATCAAATTGTAGAAGAGTAAGAGATAATGGATAATAGACATGGAGTACTTACACTAACTCAAAGACCTGAGCTGTCATCATGCAGAGATAGCCATGCTTCTGGTGATAATGATAGATGTGCACAGCGGTCAAGGAAGAAAGCCTTATAATGACATAATTATGTTACTGATCAGTTCAACATCAAGGAGTCAGAAATCTATCTCCTACAAGACCACAAGACCACCCTGTCAAACTGAAAAAATTCTTCGAGTTTACTGGAGGACCTGACATTTCGATCTTAGCAAGATCTTTCTCAAAGTCTAATCTGTAAAAATTCTGATGGTTTTCATGGATTGATGATATGGTGACTTGAGATGGCGACTGAAAAGGATATTCTTGCGAAGAACTCATCAAGGTTTTCAATGTGGTTCCATCGAGCTGAAAGGAAATAAAAGGAAATAAACTTGATGAGACAAAGAAGTTTCTTCTCCACAAAGGACATGAAATACACAAAACTGTATTCCTGCCCATGATCATTGCCTTAGTGCCCCTGGTCCATCCATACCTTTGTTCCCCTGATCATTGCCTTAGTGACCCTGGTCATTGCCTTAAGCTTAGTGCCCCTGGTCCATACCTTGGTGCCCCTGATCATTGCCTTAGTGCCCCTGGTCAAATGTTGCCTCAGTGCCTAGCTGGTATTCTGGTCATTGCCTTTAATAGTGACCCTGGTCATTACCTTAGTGCCTCTGGTCATTGCCTTGGTGCCCCTGGTCATTACCTTAGTGCCTGCCACTAGTCATTGCCCTTGGTGCCCGTAGTCATAACCTTGATGCACTGTACCTAGGCATAGCCCTTGGTGCCCCTAGTCATTGCCCTTGGTGTCCCTAGTCAATGACTTGATGCCCCTAGGCATTGCCCTTGGTACCTCTAGTCATTGCAATGCAACATTACCTTTGGCACTATCATCGGTAACATGCAGCATCACATTACGCTCATCATGATCAGCATCATCGGTCGACTCAAGTCGCCGGTACTCTGTTTGCAAACCATCCATCTCAGTCCCTTTCTACTTTGTAGTTTTCCCTAAAAGTGGTTCTCTTCTTACCTACAGAAAAAAAAGAACAGACAAGAAAAAGATTCAGTTTAGCTCATTTTGTTGGGAAGAATTTCACTGACGACCATGACGTCGCTGCCCGCTGATAAGTCTGTTTTTTTTTACAGGCCGACGGGCAGCCTTTTGCTTCCTACTACTATCAGAATTTCTGTCGTGTTTTTTTCACATACATTTTTGTTTATATAATTATTGTTTTGTCGCGCACACCAGCCTAGCGTTGCCGCGCTGCGGTGACATAGATGGAGTCAAGTTGTCTCGAGTCAAGTTGTCCCGCGGTCGACTTGTCTGACATTCCTTTGAATGGAGCGGCATCTGCCGGTTCCATAGATTTTTGTCTAAATTTCAAATGCAAACCGCAATGGATTATGGGATGGAACAAAGGTCTTCTGAAAGGCGATGTCCCTTATACATCCCATGATGCTTTCCAAGAGGGAGCCCTCTATTGATAACACTTATTTTGCGATAGGCCTGCTCTGAACTTGAACTTGAAGGTTTTGTGGGGTAGTCCGTGAAATTATTCAACAAATACATGGCACGTACTTCAACATCTTACTGAGTTCGATTCAAGTTGTAATTTACTGCAAACTGCGCAGTAGGCCTAGCTTCAAAACATCGAAAACAAAACTCAAAAGACCACCAGTCAAGCCAGAGTCGATCCCTAACACTTGAGTTATGCCTTTTCATGCACAGAACATCAACAATGATTTAAACTTGATTACGAATGATTTTTTTCTGCTTTAACTCTTGCATTCATGAAAAACAATATATTTCAGTTTATGACAAAAACAGTAAACAACCATTTTTACCGACTTACATGTCTTTTGGTCCGATAAATGGCGCAATATTGTGACATTACATTGCAGAAATTCTTTGTTGCGAACTTCCCAAAATTCGTAATATGAAGTCTGGTTTCCTGCTCCTGTCATGTGTTACTGCTATGGGTAAAAACTGTGAACCCGACTACAGCTGTGACCTCATCGCACGATCAAAACAGAAACAACCCAATCCCTTCATGAATATGCATATAAAACATGCGTATTTCATGAATATTTAGTACTTATTAATATTTCTTCTAAATAAGTATTTTGCTCTTATTTTAGAAAATTAAATTAAAATCAGACATTTGGATACATGTAATTGCATTTTCCGGGGTACATTATGGCACATTTATATGTAAATGCATTCATATCGTGGAATTTTGATGATTTGATTTGATAAATGGCTTTCGTTTCAAATTTGCATATTCATAGAGGTCAAAATGTCATGGTGCAAAATTAGTCTGTGCAATTTTTATGGTAGACTCTGGAGGTACATTTTAACTGTCGTTAAAAGTTCAAGGGATCGAGGTCTATTTTATTCTTTTTACATACAGATATCAGCAATAAACGCTCTAAGAATGCACGCACTGGGTATGCAGCAGGTAAGTTTGCAAGGGGAGTTATTGTGAGTGAGAAAATGAAGAGAACGTTTCACTCGTTTTGCGAGCTGAACATAACGGGAAAAAGGGAACATGGGCTTAACGAGAAAACCGTCTATTCCCGACATGTATGCAAAAGGAAAAAATTCCACTGACGGCCATGGCCAAATTTACCTAATATTGGGATATTTGACAAGTTCAGAATGGGAGAAATCTATTTTGAGGGTTTTTAGGTGTGAGAGGGGGTTCAGTGACTAATGTTAGGGGGAGAGGTTTAAAAAAAAAGTGGACAAATAAAAAATTATTGGGCCTTACGTTTGGCCTAAATAAAAAAGAAACGCTCTTTTCACTTCTTTCTTCTCTCCTAGTAGGAGAGGCCAGATATAGGAGAGGTAGGTTAGTCCTACCTCTCCTATATCTCTTCCTCTCCTACATTTTTATTCTAATTTTCCAACTTTTTTTTATCTTGATCCCTCTGGGACTTGAACCTGGGCTGTGGATGGAAGAAACAACAATTACAAATGCAATAGAATTGCAAAACCGCTAGAGGGCGCTGTTCATTTTGTAACCGCTAAATCGTATATGAAAACGGATGCAAACATTTACTGCTAAACTCCCTAACATATAAAACAGTCGTTGTTGTTTTCTCATCGTAGGAAGTACGTTTTAGTAAGGGGGGATTGAAAATAGAATACGAGCGCTTGAAAATGATCTAGGCCTAGGTGTTTTTGTAAGGCCCGGTTCAGACGTCGTGTTTATGCCGTGTTGAATACAATTATATATCTTGTGATTCAAAAATTCCGCACAGTCCAGTTTGAAACTTGCTCGGGGTTTGAGAATTGCACTCAACACACTCATTACAATCTTTTGTTTTGTACCTTCTCACCAACACAGAGACTAACGTCTGGCAGTATCCCAGCAGCCAACCAACCAACAGTTGCTGCTCTCGCCCAGGTAGAGAGAGAAAAGATTTTCCAGTGGATCATAGAGTTAGCCGGCCCTGAAACCAGAGAAAATGCTCTGCTTGAGCTTAGGTAAGGATGGCATTAACCTGAGTACAGGTACTAAACCAAAGTTTACCATGTCTTTGAATAAAGACTGATGTACGGATTATTTGGATATGGCTTGAGTTTACACACGCGTTGGTGTCAGCTGCAGCCAGTTCCCAAAGACTTGTGTTATGTTAAGCCATAGCCAGATAATTTGGATGTGTATTGTGTAAGGCCACCATTTAATCGAATAATGCGACTCAGTCTTACAAAAGAGTGATTGAAATACTATAAATCCTGTGAAAACAATAATACCTACCAATTCTTGGATTCTGTATTCAGTCATGTCAGTATATACAGCGAAAAGATCACTGTTCATTATTTCGACGTACATAGTCTTTACAATATTCTTCACAGCCTTTATGCTGCGTGTTCATTTGGGTGTTTTCCATGAAAACAAAAACACAAGACACCAATTGGTCATCAGTTATGCACCATTCATTTCCATGAATCAACTCTTTGTTTAAAATGGAATTGATACCAAATTTAGTACCAATAATGGCAGGGGACACTTGTATTCCTGCTTCACTTAATTTGATGTATCAAAGTGCATGATGGATTACATTCATTTATTAATCCAAGTCACTTGTCTGATTCCATTCCAGCAAAAAAAGGGAAGTAGTGCAAGATCTAGCCCCTATGCTGTGGAATTCCTTTGGCACAGTGGCAGCCTTACTCCAAGAAATAGTCAATATATATCCGTTTATCAACCCACCAGCCCTGACGGTAAGTTTCATGTTTTGAATGGGTTTCATTCAGGTCTCGATATTTAACAGAGATTAAGGGGTTAATAGAAAAATGGAGGCTCAGGCTCTGGCTCTGGCTCTGGCTCTGGCTCTGGCTCTGTCATTCATATGCTGAAAATATAGGTTGTGGTTTTTCATTGAAGCTGAAGCTCTGTTTTCCTTTTCAAACCAGAGAATCTACTCCCGAACTGCAGCCAAAATCCTCTATTTTGATACCCGTTATTTTAGAATGGATTCACGAAATGGAGCCTGAGCCTCCGAAGACACTTCGATGTCCCTGGTTATTTGACCTTGAACTTGATGGTTGCCATAAAGACTTGCCATGCATATTTAGTTTGTACAGCATTCTGACAAATAATATCCAAGTTATGACATCTTATCGAACTTGAATCTTTTGTTGAGCCCAAATTTGGCCCGAGAATGAAGACTTTATTAAAAATTATTGATGACTACCGGTTTTCTACTGTCCAGGCTCATCAGTCCAACCGTGTGTGCAATGCCTTGGCCCTCCTGCAATGCGTAGCTTCTCATCCAGAAACAAGATCTGCATTTTTACAAGGTAACATTTAATAGTCGCCCTTTGTGTAAGACCACTCCAGCATAAAAATGTGGTAGACTGAAATGTAGTGACAGCTGAAGCAATATTTTTGTGTCATTTTACATAGAAAATCTTTTTTCACATCAAGTTTTTATAAACTTTAAGGTAGATTCATACTTTAGTTTTTGTCAAAGAAATGCAGATTCATGGGCAAAAATATCACGAAAGATACAGTAACAGTCATCTGTGAAATTCCCAGTCCCATACAGTGCCCACCTTTTGAGAAAACAGGGAAAAACGCCCACGGTATTTAAAAAAAAATAGTCAATTGGTTTTAGTCTTTTGTCGATAAATACAGCATTTCAGGCGGAATCATTTAAACTGTATGTTTCTACCATCACAATCTTTATACCCTGTAAATTAAAAGTTAATCTGTGAAGATTTCTGTATGCTACCAAAGTATGATAGTACCTTTAAAGAGTAAATTTCAAAGACTTTGAAGTCATGTTCCTGTATTAAACACAAAGTTCAGTAAAAATGGTTTCATCTCAATTCAATATTTTACACACAACCTCCTCTTTTATTCAACATCCTCCAATGTATATCTTCATTTCTTACTTGATTTTTGTTTCTCCCAGCTCACATTCCACTGTTCCTGTACCCATTCCTGCACACGGTCAGTAAGACCAGACCCTTTGAGTATCTGCGCCTGACCAGTCTTGGAGTAATCGGAGCCCTGGTCAAGGTAGGACTGTCAGGGGCCAATTTCATAGAGCTGCTTAAGCAAAATTTAAAATATGCTTAAACATGAAAATTCTTCATTGATTAAACAGGATTATCAACCAAAATGTTCATGTGATGTTAACTGTTTTTGGTCGTGTTTCCAGCCATTGTTTGTTGAACATAACATTCACGAGGTGTTTTTGCTGGCATACTGATTTTTATTAACCAAGGTTTTTGGTACTTTATAAGCAAATGTTGATACTTTAGCAGCTCTATGGAATTTGCCACATCTCATCACTTTGGTCGGACAGTTGATGCCAGAATTAATGTTGGATTTCTGATACAGTTCACCCATATCAATGCTAAAAGCCAGTCACGATTAGAGGATTCAGACCCGAAAAAAATACCAAAACAAACAAATGTGACTATACTTCAACATCTATGCAGATTTTCATCTTTTTCATTTTCACCTTTTGTGAGGAATTGTCCTTATTCTGCCAAAATCCATCACTTTGTACATTACTATGATTATGGCACAATCTTTGAACTTGGTCTATCAAGGGTTAGCATCATGTTAAGTTACACTGCCTAAGCCCTACAGTCATGTATCCTTCAAAATCTGGGAAAATGATTGATTTGGGTAGATACAGGGATGAGCTTTTTTTTTATCTGATTTCAAACTTTTTGGGTTTTGGATTTCAGATGTTTTCCTCACAGGCTGTGTACAGAAGTATAGGAGATTTTCAGAGTTCAGATTTTGTATGCCCCCTGTCAGTTGTTTTCAGATATGTTCATCATTGGTCAATCTCGTCCCTGGTAGATAGTCACAGCTTTGATTATCTATCTTAACAAACGTTAGACTACAACTTGGTTTGTTTTGTTTTTGTATCTCGTGAATATTCAGACGGACGAACCTGAAGTGATTAACTTCCTGCTGACCACTGAGATTATTCCACTGTGCTTGAGAATTATGGAAAGTGGTAGTGAGCTGTCCAAAACAGTAAGTCACTGTTGAGAATCGTACAAACTAATCAACTTTAATTCATTGATAATAAGAAGTGAAAAAGTAGTATGCGGTTGGCAGTTCTCTAGAAAACAGTGCGAGTGTTTGTAATGAACTGACTTGAGCGTGAACTACGGTTAATTGTAGTCAACAGTGCTAAACCTTAATTAGCAGTTGCACTGTAAATGTATGTCAGATTATATGAAAGAAAAATGGGTACAAAATTTACTCTTCTTTTTTTTATCATTGAAAAGTGAACAAAGAAAAATTTACTTTAACGTATCAGGGGCCGATTTCACGAAGAACTAAGATTGATCTTAAGTGCGAATTCATCTTAATTGTCAAGCAACGTGTGATGTCACAATACAAATCACTATGGTGATACTGAACAACTCATCTTAAGACTAATCTTAGTGCTTCGTGAAATCGGCCCCAGGACTCTACCAAATAGAGCTATCTAGCCCTATGTTGGCAGTGTCCCTATTTATCTATATTTGTTTGGCAATCAGAAGCCATGAAACCACTCGAATACCGCTATATCCCAAGGATCATTTAAGATACGAACGACATTAGCAATGCCGAAATCTGTTATTTTGTGCTTGTTAGCACAGTCATCAAGAAGTGTAGCCATATTCTATATGAAGATTATCCCTCTCTCTCTCTTTACAGGTAGCCACCTTTATCTTGCAGAAGATTCTTCTGGATGAGACTGGGCTGTCGTATATCTGTCAAACCTACGAGAGATTCTCTCACGTTGCTATGATATTGGTGAGTTCTGGTCAATCCTTCTCCTTCTTGACGGTTTAACGGGACGACATGTAATGATTTATATTAATGATGATTTATAAGATAGGAAGTATTTCAGGTTTGGTTTCATGTTTTTCCTCTGTAGTGCAAAATGGTGATGACTTTAGCCAAGGAACCTTCAGCCAGACTCTTGAAGCATGTCGTCCGTTGTTACCTCAGACTCTCTGATAACCCGAGGTGAGTCAGTTGCTGGGTATTCTAATCTTCTTTGCTGTTGATTTATTGGAATTATGGTCATTGGTGCTTCTTCTGCTAGCTATCTACATAGTCACAGTGGGCTGGATATTGTAGCATTGAGAAAAGTAAAGCAACATGCTTCAGTTGTTGTCGAAAGACAATGAATGGACCGTTCCGGCTTCGCTCTTTAGCCCTGCTTGTGCGAGTTTCTCATACCACATTGACCTAATTAAAAAACTTCCTCCAATAGGTCAATGCGCACAGTTTGATTGACAGACCAGAAGGGAACATTATTTTGTAATTTTGAATTGGTTCTATTTTTCTCTCTCCAGAGCAAGAGAAGCTTTGCGTCAGTGCCTGCCAGACCAACTCAAGGACAACACATTTGTACCCGTCCTGAAAGACGACAACTCCACTAAGCGGTGGCTCGCTCAGCTCATTAAGAACCTGACTGATGCCGGGGTACCAGACCCGCGTGGAATTCCCCTCCCACCCCAGTAGTTAGAACAAGTTGCCAGGTGAGAAAGAGAAGCTAGCGTAATCCTGCACTTGAAGACAGTGGGGTGATGCAGAGTGAGGCTAAATGTGTTTGATAGTCTGGTATCTTTTGTGCGATGGGAAACCTGTATTGCATACTGAAATGGGAGCCAGACCCACACAGTGCTTAAATGAATATATTGAAAGTGGGCAATGATGTTTAATAGTTTTGTGCCTGTTGATTGATTAGTAACTTATTATATGAGTTCATCATGACTTCAGGAGCTAGACTAACATGTCTGGAGATCCAAGAATGAGGCCTGTTAAGTTAAGTCTGGTGCCAATTGGCCGGTTAGTAACTAAAAGTGATTTTACAGCATGACTTGTGGAAGCCAGACTTGCACAAGTCTGAAAAGTTTTATGAAGTTAAAAGTCTGTTGCCCATTGTGGCATTAGTATAACTTCATAGTGATTGCATCATGATGTTTAGAGGCCAGACATGGGGAAAGTTCAGAAATTGGTTTGCATGTTTGCAGACTTATTTAGCATTCACCAGAGCAAGCACATTGTTAGCCGTGAGCGTTAAAGTGACCTACCATTTCATAACATGATTGTATTGGTGCAATGTGGAAATTGTAACCAGACTCTTTATGAACAGGTCATATTGAAGAGAAGATTACTGATGACAACCTGCGTGGGGACACACAAATATTATGCAAATTTTAGCACCATGGGCCTTAATGTAATAAAAGTAATGACTGTTTTTTTTGTTAAAAGAGTCAGCGTAAAATTACTGGGTAGTCACTGTAAATAGATTTTTGTTGCTGTATTTTTGTTTTTCCCAAGGTGGTCTTGCCATGATGTTGAGACTACATGTACATAAGTATTCCTTGAAAAAATACTTAAGTTATACGGGCTGTGAAATATACCAAGTCCCTTTATGGTCAGTCCATTCAAAGATGACTTGTTTTTGTAATAGAATGCCTGGTGTCCTGTAATTGATAAACATTATAAACTCCAATGAAGCCCACTGGTCAGTGCACGAATAACCGGTACCATGTCACAAATAATCAGTCCGCCATGGTGAAGCAGGATGTTAGAAAGCATATGGCTCATCAGAGATGCTGCCATCTTAACAATGTAGCAGATTCTGCACTTATCCAATACACATGTACAACGGCATTCTACAGATATGGAATTGATTTATTGATTCAAAAACCAATCTTACATATCCACATAAAGTTTTAACATCAGCATATAAAGGCAAAATCCAAAATAAGAAACAAACAACCAACTAAAAAGGTTTTAAATGTTGTACATAACTTGTATATATTATCGTGGTATACTACTTGCAACAGAGTAATTGTTGAACCCTAAATTTGACTTTGAATGAGGACAGTCAGACTGGTGCCTACTGCGAACAGTTATCTGTGCAGTTTGTGTAAATATTATCGGAATATTGTCATGCTATCTTTGAAATATTGCACATTCATTACTTTGTGTCAATTTCTCTGCTTTTGTGGCATTTGCAAAAATGTTCAACTGAATATTTTGTTGATAGCATGGCTTGTGTTAAGGTTTAAACAGAAATACTGCGTTTTAATTAAATATTTTTCTCAGACAAACAAAGACAAAGCATTTCTGCAGTAGTGCAGTTGGAACAATTTTTTGAACCATTTCTGAAAATGTATAACATATGCATGGTGCTATTGCAATTACTGCTTGCAAGAGGTAGATTTTATTTCTTTTTGTTTCAAAACTAACTTAAAAGTAGTCTATTTGCTTAATAATGTTGTGAAAATATACTGAAGACATCTTAGCTACGTTCAAATTTAAACAGTCCAAAATATTTTGACGATAAATAATATAAAATACATTGCGCAACGATTTGTTAGGCAAGACGTTTTGTGGTCAGTTATAAATTTATGAGTATTTTGAACCTCTTAAAACTTTCTTCTGTTAAATATGTTCATTTTACTTTTCTTTCTTTATACATTTTTAAAGGTTTTCCGTTTTGAATTTTCTGTTGATTTTCACCTGTTTAATATATGAAAGGTCAGGGTTTTTCTTAAGCATTTTACAGAAGGAAAAAAATCACAATTTTAATACATTTTATACAACAAACTCCTTGTGAGTTGTTGACTTAATTTTGTAACTTATATATCATGACACACTGTTTACAAATGTTTATACATGTTACAATATCTTGAAAACTTGTAAATTAAGGTCTTTGCTCTAAATATCTGCCATCGAACTATAATTGCCTTTTTTGCCTAGATTTTTTTCTTTTTTTTCCTTCGTATTTATAGAAAATACAATCATTAATTTTTCTGTTTGTTTGCTCTTTGTTTCCCTAAATCTTCCACACAAAAAAGTGTAACTGAAAAAAATCATTTTAGTATTAAAAACGCAAATAAACATTGAATGAGAGTACCCATACATCTTTGGCAGTTTGTTGTGCAAATAAATACAGTTGTTTGTTCCTTACATGTACCTGTCATGCTTTTAGGAGAAGGGGCTGAGTTGGTTGCGTTTGTGGGACAGATCAAGTCGCATCCTTGGTCTTGGAGATAGACAGAGATGGTCCCTGCGTGGCCTGAGTAGACCCAGTCTGGCTTGGATTGGGGTATGTGGTTCAAACATATCCCATGGGGTGCTGGGGTCTGGCAGGCTTATCTTCAGTAGCTTACCAGCTCTCAGGAAGCCTACGGTACAAGATAAGGTGGATGAAGATAACATCATGATGAACATGGGATCAAGACCAAACTTGCGAGACAGCAAGGTTTAGCAAAAACCACCTATGAGAAATTCTTATGGATATACATGTATGTTCCGAGGCAAATAAACACGAATAAAAGACTCAATGATGCAACTTATACAACATGTTCCCACATTATAAAGCTCATACCTCCGAGAAACAATTTGTTTTTGTTTACCTGCATTGGTTGCCATGCCGATTGGGTATACTCCAATGTTGTTTCTGATGTTAGGATCAGCTCCTTCATCAAAATAAAAAAGCATGGTAAAAATTAAAATTTCCTCATTCCACTTTCCCCATTTTTTTTTGTATTTTTCAAACGGGTATTATTTGGTTTGACACTAGAGGTTTATAGTCCTGAGTATTAGTACGGGAATCTACATGGAGCTTTGTTTACCGTGTTGCAGAAGGAACTTGATCAAGGGAACATCGCCCTTTGAAGCTGCCCAATGCAGTGGCGTGTTACCAGTTTTGTTTTGAGCATTAACATCACAACCTGAAATGACATTAGAGTGTACAAATTAATATCTTGCTAGGATGGATAAAGATTGATTATTTGATTCAGATAAAAAATTATTAAGATTACATGCACTTCAAGTTATCAGATTTAACTTTATCATTGTTTGCAAGACAACCACTTCATCATTCACAAATTATTGAGACCAAGACCAAAGATTTAGATAGAATTGCATTCAGACATTTCAAAGTCTTTATTTTGAGGCCAGTGCTGCCCTCATTCTAACACTATCCATGGAGACCCATATTTCCATAATTCTTAGATGCACAAGATTGTTTGTCACTCCTTATCATCAGTGTCATATAAACTGAATGCTTTGTTTACCGGAGGTCGCTGGTTCGAATCCCGCTCCAGTCACTTTTTATTTGTTCACTTTTCAGTTTCCCTTGAGATTATTTGATGGTTATATAAAGAGAACATTCAAGAAGCAGACAGCATACCTGCAGAGATCAGGAGTTCTAAGATGCTGAGATTATTTCTCAGTGATCCTGCGCAGGCAAATGTAGCCAGATACAAGCATGTATCTCCATTGCTGTTCCTGAGTGATACATCAGCATCTGGTAATATTTAATATTACATTCTTATTGTGCTGTTGAAATAATGTCCTTATGGATTTGGAGAGGGAGTGGGCGGGGCTAGTCATTTTGCATATGATGCTGTTGCTTTTACTGATTAATGGGAAATATGGAATCATAAGATTTTCCATACAACAGCAATGTCTGCCACAGAAAGCACTGTGTGCAGTTCAATGACAAATTGATTGGCAAGCAAGCAAAGCATATTTTCATATAAACTAAAGAAGAAACAGCTTTATATAATTAAGCAATCACGAGTAAAATAAAACAAGAGAAAGATGATAGACAATTATGCAATCAAATTGAATTAGATTGCTTTATTTGTATAATTGATTGATAATTGATTGATGGAGTATAAGAGAATGTATAATTAATTACCTTCATCCAAAAGAAACTTCACTAGTTCCTCTTGGCCACTGATACAAGCACACTGTTAACAAAATATGAAACAAAGTTGTCATTTTAAATTAATAAATATGCAATTAAAACAGTTTTAGGTTAGATAGATCATGTGACTGTCTGGTATAGTATATGGTATTGTTTAGAATCATTGTTCCAGTTCCTGATTGTGACAACATGAGGCTCATTATTGTATTGAATCTTACCAGGAAAAGAGTCATGCCATTTGTTGGTATGGGAAAGTTGACATCAAAGTGTAGCTTGCTCACTAGCTTCTTGACCAGCTTTGAATGGCCGGGCTTATACGCTGTCTGTAATAAGGAAAAGTATACCGGTAGTACTCCGAACATCAAGGGAAACTGACTGGATTTGAAGTCATTGAAAATGATTCGAACCAGCGACCTCTGGAATGCTATATACCTATTTTTCTTTGTTCATGTTTCAATCATTTAGTTATCATTGCTGCACTCCTCACTTGATTATTACCATGATACAACACAGAATTGATGGCCTACTTTTTATAATTTATTCTGATTCAATCATAAAACCATCAATGGAAAAGTACAGGTCAGTACAGTCCGCTATGATACAATGCTATGAATGTATTCTGAGATAATTTGCTGATGGTCTTGATGGCTACATACTGGCTTTTAATGGCGAATTGAGGTCTGACTATTCATTGAAGGTAAAGGATTTGAAAGTCATAATATATCCATTACAGAAAGATATTATAGACATTTACCTTTGCAAGCTCAAATATGGAGATAACTTCCTTGGGACTTGAAGAGTCTGGTTCTGTGGATAAATTTGCAAAACTTGTAATGTTACCATGGAATTTTCAATGTAACACTCTGCAAAACAAAGGCGGTGCATCTTCAATGTATTCTTGTATCTATCGGAACAGAAAATTTTCCATAAAGTTTTGCTTTAATACCCAAAACAACTGAATTTATACATGATGCATGTTCTACATGCTCTATGTTACATACCACTGCTGCCTGGGTCTATAACTTGTAGCATGTAAAACTGCTCAACAATAGTTCCACAAAATTGAAATTTCATACAATTTGTGCTTTAATACCTTTCTTCTGAAACTGTCTGCCTCCATTGCTAACACACCAGATGAACATCACTGCTACAAGTAGAGCCACGGCCAGAATAGACAAGATCTCATGTGAAATATGATTACTGCTCAGAAATGACTCTGCAGTCTCCAGCCAGCCAGTGTCTTAAGCAGAAAGTGAAATATAGAGGGAAACATTCGAATCTTATCATTCAGGTCATCTACATTGATTCACAAGATAAATTTATTGTGACAATTAAAAACTTCATGACTTTTAGGAATTTCCATGACAACATAATTCCAAGCTGCACAACTTAATTTTAATAACAAAGCCTAACAAATATTCCCCACTGAGCTGAAAAAAATAATGATAATAAATTCACAATAATTACAACAAGTGCTGGAAAGTGTGATCTCCTTGATCTGTACAAGTTCTGTCCAAACTTTGGAGAGGATGTCAGTTACAAGTTCCGGGACCTCTTTCATCGATTCCATGAGGGTGTGATCCAGGAATTCTGCAATGAAATTGTTTAATATTCATTAGCACTTTTAAACATGTTAGGGTTTACTTTTACTGTTATACAAACTAATGTTAGGCCTAGCCTAGGAGGCTAGGGATTTGTGTCTAACATACCGGCTACACTGTACAATTAACTAGGTCAATGCCCTCATCATACTAGGGTTAGGCCTACTATCAATCGTAAGAATTTTGATGCATATTTCAGATAAAGGATACGATGGGTTATCCTTCAACCCCAAAAGTCAAAAAAGGGAGTTCAGCGCCCCAGTTACTGGGTCTAGCCTAACTCTAGTCTTATTGTTAAGGTAAGTTTTGCCCTAACCTCCTAGCTGTTGTTATGTTAGGGACTAACAGTTAGGCCTAAATTTTTTTTGGCCAACCCACCCTTTAGGTCAAATGGAAATGAACATGATAAATGGCACATTTGTCATAATCCACGGTGCGCCGACCGAATTACCTTGCAAAGTACCGCCTATTTCCAGGTGAAACATGGTTGTACTCAATACACACGGCTGTTCATAACAGTAGCAAAACGCCTACCTTTGATACGGGATATTTAAGGGTAAATTATTCGAGTATAAATGAGAGGCATAGGGGCCTACCGTATTTTTTATTTGGCGAGTCATGCAAGACTGAGAGCAGACGATATTCTAACTTTTCCCTAAAATAATTAAATGCCTTCTATTTCCGTCGTTTTGATTGGCTGGAAGTGAGGAAAACCAATCACGTGATCCTAATTGACCTTTAGCCTTTGTGGATGTTCACGTGACCTCAGCAAGATGGCGGCGCCCAGTGGGAGTGTATTTCATTTGGGTCGATCTTCGAGCTCAAAATTAGGCGTTGTGTACGACACGGAAGGTCGGGAAGTAGAGGTAATGTTTTTGAAGCATTTCTTATTCATATGGGATGTATTTTGATTCACATGGTGTTTTCAAGGAAAGATAAATCGACGCCAAAAATTGACAGTGACTAGGCCTACAGACATGTCATGCAGTTTTGATGCACTTTTTAAAATGCCACGCCCACCACGGGCACGGCCACCATGGCCAAGTACAAGTCAACTCGCCCCCTGGCCTACTCGCCCCTTACCAACTCACCCCTTTGCCAACTCGCCCCCTGACCGACTCGCCCCTTACCAACTCGCCTCCTAGCCGACTCGCCCCCTCCCCGACTCGCCCCCTGCCTGGCCAACTCATCCCCTGGCCTGGCCAACTCGCCCCCTAATTAACATGATTAATTCAGAAATGAGATGCTTCTGACCCTTTTGTAGGGCCTACTATGCATGCGTTTATGTCGAACATTTTATAATTAAGTACAACAAAAGCACAAAGTCCATACACAAACTCCTGGAGTCCTGGTTCGATTGCAGTTCAAACTTCAAGCAATTTAATATTTCCTACATAGAACCAAACACATAAAAACTTCAAAAACGCAACTTAAAAACAAGTCAACAACAACACTTAAAACAAACAATAGAACAAAACATATCGTCACAATGTAAAAAAAGTATAGGCCTACAAAAAATGTCAACAATAACACTTAAAGTTAAAGCAAGACATTTTAAAACAAAACGATAACAAAAAAAGTAGGCCTAAAGAAAAAACATCACACATGCAAAAAAGTAGTAATATTAGGCCTATATCTCAAAGAGTCACAAAAACTAAAAAACATTGTCATAATGACAAAAACAAAAAATCAAACGGGGGCGAGTTGGTAAGGGGTGAGTCGGTAAGAGGCCAGTCGGCTAGGAGGCGAGTTGACCTGTTACCGACACGGACATGACGGACTACGCCATTTTATCTTTGTTATTTGAGTATTTAAAACCTTCGCGTGCTCAAACATCGGTGACTTTTTTCTGCAGGTTGAAACAAGGGAAGATGAGGAACAGAACGTGAAATTACAGGAAACGATTGAGCTGTTGCTAGCCGCTGGTTACTTCAGAGCTCGTATCAAGGGACTCACACCATTTGATAAGGTAAACATTAGTTGCGATGATCATAACCCTGGGTCCATCGTGGTGGTATGGCCTAGGTCAATGACAGTAACCATATTGGTTCGTCATGGTAGGACACAGACTTAGCTCTACATGTAGGTCCATGGTAGTAACCATTCATCTATCATGGTGACATAGACTCCAATACAGTCATCACAACTAGGTGAAATTGTCAGAATTTGGAGAAATATGTTTTTTTTTCAGCTTTTACATCAAAAAATTTATTCTCTGTCCATTTTCAAGACTTGTGCTGGTGTAAAATATGCATAGCTTTTTAAAAATGAAAGATGAACAAAACCTTGCACAGAAACAGAGTCTTTGAGGTCTAGGTATAAAAAATCGGTTTTTGTTGACATATTCAAGCATTTGATCCTACGTTCACATTGCATTTGTTATAGGTTGTGGGAGGCATGACATGGTGCATAACGACATGTAATTTTGACATTGATGTTGATCTGCTCTTCCAGGAAAACTCCACCATTGGACAAAAAATGTAAGTGCTCCTGGGGTATAGGCCCTATTACTTGAGATCGGAAGCCTTTTACCCAACAATCCGACATGGACTGGTTTTCACAAAGCACTAAGATTGATCTTGAGTGTGAATTAATCTCAGTTGCTATTAAAGCAAAGTGTTTTGTCACCATAAAACACTATAATGACTATGGTGAAACCGTGATACTGACAGCTCATCTTAAGATTAATCTGAAATCCAGCAATGGACTGTCAAATTGAAATGATTTTTGTCACCTGCTCTGTCACACTTACCAATGATGTACATATCCTTTAAGTGGTATGAAGATACATTGGTTAGGTGCTAATGTAGCTATAAGAGCCCCATAACAGACTTGGCTCAGTTCTGTACTGCCCATGTTGATTTTGGGACTAAGAAACCCAATTTTCTTTCCTCTCCTAAAAGCGCTCTTACTGAGAAGATCGTAGCCGTCCTGCCGAGGATGAAGTGCCCCCACCGTATCGAGCCCCATCAGATCCAGGGCTTAGACTTCATCCACATCTACCCTGTTGTCCAATGGCTGGTCAAAAGAGCCATCGAGACCAAAGAAGAGATGGGAGATCTCATAAGGGCCTTCTCCATATCACAGTTCAGTAAACAGCACCAGACGCCTGAGGTATGTTTGATAGAGAAATGATTAGATATAGAACTAGAGACGACTTCTACTGCATATCACTAATGCTCTATGGTTGTTTGGTGAATTGTATGATTCATAGTTTACAGCTGGGACCTCATGATGAAATGTTTTTGTGGATGACGGAAGTATATGAATTTCAATTTTTTGAAATGTTCTATCCCAATCTGGGAATTCTAATTCAATTTCCAATCGTAGTGGATGAAAGGATTTTTAGAAAAGGGGACACCCCCCCCCCCCCCCCAGGTTTGAATTTTTTATGTATGTATTTGTGCACAAACGTATATATGGAAGTACGACCCAGCTACAGGATCACATCTCCAGGTCTGAGGACGTGTCTATGCTACTGCTCACAGAAGAGATTACATGGTGTCACCGACCTTAGTTTAAAAACAATTTTGATCTTCGAAAGATCAAAAACAACTGTGAACAGATTTTAAAATACCGTGGCCGTTTTTCACTGGTTTCTCAAAAAGTAGGCACCGTATGGGACTGGGCATTTCACAGATGACTGTTACTGTTTCTTTCTTGATATTTGTGCCCATGAATCTGCATTTCTTTGATAAAAAACCAAACTATGAAATTACCTTTTGAACAGGATGTTGAGTTTGATGAGAGGAAAGACAAGTCTGTCGGGACCATCAGTAATGTGAAGGATGTGTACAGGCCGCAGAGACGCTACCGTCGACAGGATGCCCATCGAATGAGGGAGGAGGAATTGAGAGTGCAGTCCACTCTTCTGGAATATGGAAGGTGAATTGCTCTACATGTCCAACATTCTCAAACCCAACAGGTTTAATAATTAGTGACCCAATCAAATGCAGCGTAGCTTTGACATTGTTGATGTGTATTCTGCTCGCATGGTTATGCAGATGTTGGTTCGCTTTTAGTTAGAATCTTTCAAAACCACAACACAGGGCTGGATATAGCTCAGTTGGTGAGAGCGCCGGTACAGTATTCCGGACGTCACTGGTTCGAATCCCACTCCAGTCAATTCTTCTTTGTTCACTTTCCAATGTACTATTTTTTAGAACCATTCGGATGTAATGCTGATAGTTTTTTGCACTTTCTTCTTCAATTAGACGTTATGGAATAAGCAGGACTCCCAAGACAGACAAAGAGGCTGAGAAGGAGGCTCGGAAGAAGGCCCTGGAGGTGGGCATGACCAAGGCCCGCTCAGACTCCATGGATTCTGAAGAGTCTCAGGAGAAGGAAGAGAAACGCATCCAGGCCTTGATGAAGGGCATGTCCATCTCTGAGGAGGTAATTAAGGAACCATACTAGATGTGTGTAGATGTCATGGGTAGTCAGACACCACAGGGTGCAAGGAGTCTCAGGGGGGGGGGGGGTTATGAAACAGAGGCTGAGGCTCCGGCAACATCTGGATACAGAGGCTTTTGGCTGCAGTTTGGGAGTAGATTCTCTGGTTGAAAAAGAAAAGCTTCAGCTTCATTGAAAAACCACAACCTAGATATTTTCAGCATACGGATAACAGAGCCAGAGACTGAGCCTAAACCTGAGTCTCAACCTCCGTTTTGTATTAAAAGCCTCTCAGTAGATTCTAAAGAAACTCTAGACTCTGTGCATTCCGAAATATTTCAGGAATGGAAATAAACAGATGCATTTAACTCCTGTGTTCACAAGATATCCTTCTTTTGAGACAATTCACTGGTTGGGCCTCATATACTCATACATGTCAGATGCACATATTGTCATTTAACCTCAGAATATCCTAGATTTGTCAAGGAATTTATTTAGACCTGGCTGGAAAACTCATCAATGCTCTCTTGTTTACTGGCTTCTTTTGGAGAGGCTTGTGTTTTATCTCAAATTCCTGATATTCTGAATTCCATGGCTTTTGACGCATTGTTGCACAAACAGGGAAAGGTGACCGCCAGCACAGTGGGCTCCATCGTTGGACTTCAGTCAGAGGAGATTGGACAGATTGCATCAGAATACGCAGATAAGGTCAGATTTTGTGAAATGATGGTATTATTTTTGTTAGTCTTCCTGTTTTAACTTGTATTAATTGTCATGCTGTCATTCCCAAAGTCTAGACAGAGCTAGGCACTGATCATCTTCAGAGGATGAACAGAGGATACTGCTTGAAACCTCAAGTAAAACCTCCGGTTCTTTTTAGAACCACACATACTTCAAAAATAGTCTACAGTACATGGTGAACCACAAATCTTATCCTTTGCTTTCTAAAGCTTTAGAGACCGATTTGTAGGCAATGTTATTTTTTTTTTGCCATAGAAATCTGAGTTGCAAATGGACGCCGAGAAGCCGGAGAGAATGAGCGGTGCTCAACAACATCAGAGACTGGTGACCTCCCTGAACAAGCAGATAGCCAATCAGGAGAAGAAGCTGGCAGAGGTCAGGGGTCATTGTCATAGCAACTCTCCATTTTACAGTTTGATTGGAAGAAATAGAAGATGAAAACAAATCATGTTTCCTTACAAAAAAAGAAAGTCTTCCTTCCCTGCAGACATTTATACTACATGGAAATATTTTATTGGTTGAGTGAGATCAAAATCAGACAAAATCCCGCAGAACTTCACTTTTCAAGCTAATTTTGCAAACGTAGTAAAGTAAAATGAATTTATCCATTTACCGGTAGTTATTTGGTACAGCGTAATGCTTTGTGTACCATCCCAACCAAATTTGCAAAGGCGATGAGGAAAGCGTGACTTCGCTGGGCCAAACAAGTAAAAGCCCATTCCCAAATATGTTTGGATTCAGGCATGAAACTTATGCTCGCATCTGCTGATTTCCTCTTTTTCATTTTACTATTTTACCATTGAAATGTTTTAAACACTGTTCAAAGTATGTTACAGATTAGAATTTACTCATTTCTGGTTAAGTCCAAGTTGCATGCATGTTGATTGTTTCAGTCTTTCTCATTACTGTTACTTTTATTTTCTTCTTTGCAGTTGAATTCCCGTCACAGCGAACTGAAGGAAGCACATCTTGACACCCAGTCCAAGCTGCAAGAAGTCCAGGAACAGTCAGCTACGATTGACAAGGAGATGGAAGAACTAGAATCCATTGAGACAGATGAAAATAAAAGGTACCCTATAGACTTCCGAGTCCCTAGCACCCAGTGACGAGTGACTTTTAAGGGGTCTTCTTTTTTGTCCCTGCTTTTTCAACAGTTGTATGCACATTTACAGCGCATCTGCCTGGGGCCTAGTATGGGAGACTTTGGAGCTGGGTCTTTTACTCAACGCACGTGCACAACAAATGCTCACAATTGTGCGCGCATGCTCAGAGCTAGCATAAAAAGGACTTAGTCTGCGTCCGCCAATGTCTCAAAAGTTTCCTCATAGGTTGGATGATTATGCCAAGCTCTCAATGATCAATTTTAGACTGATATTTTTCTTAATTGTGTGTTCACTTTGTAGCGTTCTACAGAAACTGCGTTCCCTGGTGGCTATGAACGAGAGCCTCAAGAAACAGGAACAAGAATTCAGAGCTCACTGCAAGGTGCGTCAAAGCAAATTCACTTGAAAGATATAGCTTTGATAACTCCTAAAAGTAAACTGCATTTCATTTGTTAATTCACTCGTTGCACAATGCCAGAAAGGTACCAATTATTTAATTGAGGCAGTAAATGAGGAATATTTCAGAAGATAATACTAGTGCCGGTCTATGGTTCATAGCAGACCAATGTTATTATTTATAACTATAAGATGGAGATACAAATAAAATGGGCACCATTTTTAATAACCAAATCATTACTCCAGTGTATTTTTCAAACCAGTTTCCACACTTGATTTGATTGTTTGCCATAATCTATGCTCTAAAATTTGAGAAAAATCTCAACAAAAAATCTTCTGTTTTGTATCAAACTAAGAATTGGAGGCTGTGCCCAATTTCATACTAGCCATTACACATCTCTCAATGAATTTTTCAGGCTCATCTTCTTCACTAGATCCACTCCTGACTAACCTTGGAACGTCAATAAAATGGAAGAAGGTAGCAAACCTTGACGAAGAAAGTGAAGTTTCTCAACTTTCTTTTACCATACTGGTTATCTCTGCTCTCCTCTTCATTTTCTTTCTCAGGAGGAAATGGCACGACTTGGGCAGAGCATCTCGGACTTGAAGCAAGACAGAGGGGAGACGGAAATGTCCGAGAGAGACCAGATGATCCAGAAGAGATATGAGGCTGGACAGGAGAAACTACGCAAATTCCGTCTCCTCCTGGTAAGATTCTCTTCAAATAAATGGTAATACACCGATCCAGTAGGCCATTTCCTTTCTTGCCAGGGTATCGAGAGTCATAATTACAATGAATATATAAACACTGCCTAACCATGGTTAAGGATGAAACTCAGGTTTGTAAAAGAATTGCCTTGTACTTACGGAACAAAAGTAAACTCAACAAAAAGTGTGTGTAGTGAAGAATAAAACATTTAAAGCATTATGTGGGACAAAATGGCGGCAATTTGTCGAATCTTAAATAATGCATTGTATTCTGTTGGCGTGTATTTTATTTTTCGCAGGCAAGGAAGACTCGTGAGATAGCAGCCTTGCAGAGGAAAATCGACGATGTCCCATCTCGAGCCGAATTGTCTCAGTATCAGCGACGCTTTGTGGAGCTCTATAATCAAGGTGAACCATAGTGATTAGATCTTGTCAGTTTAATATTGACTTTCTTAATTCATTGTGATGCTGTATTTCTGACCGTGATTGCCTGAGCCATAGCAGGTGCATTTATAAGGTTTGAATTTGTTTTTTGGTTGGGACTTCCAGCCATATGGCAGTTTATGGGTTAGGGGGCTCCTGACTAGCACCACAGCTCAGTGTAGTGTTTTTGATTTTTTATTGTTTGTTACCATAATCCAATTTTTTTTATACATAATCTTGGTCTACATGTTTTTATTGCTGTATTAATGATGTTTGTATATTGTATATTGTATGTTTTGTTTTGTTTTTTAGCGGAGCAAAGACCAAACAATTTCCACCATGTATGTCATTTTTATGTCATATTTTTTATATGAGTGGCGAATAAACATTGAATTGAATCTATAGCTGACGTTAGGGATCGGAGGCCCCATCATTTGGTCTGGATAGCTCAGATAGTGGAGTGCTGGTTTTGCAGTTAATGGGTTATATGGCTTCTGGCTGACACCCTGAGCAAAGAACCCCAAAGAACCAAACTTTCAGCCTCTACTCTTATTAAATATGAATTTGATTTGTTCTTTGTTTCAGTTGCCAGTACCCACAAAGAGACGAAACAGTTCTACACTTTGTACAATACACTGGATGACACTAAGCTCTATCTAGATAAGGAGATCACACTACTCAACTCAATCCATGACAACTTCTCACAGTAAGTATAGGTTTTGTTCAGTACGAGAGGTCTATTAACCCTCAAATATACAAATCAAATTAGTTGGAATGGTTTGACTATAATATTGATACCCACTATATCCCCTCCATGGTACCCACTATTCCCTCCATGGCTTCCCTCCGTTGTACCCCCTCTGGCCCCAGTACCCACTATCCCCTTTATGGTACCCACTCTGTGCTCCAACGTACTCACTCTGTCCCCACAGGTACCCAATATCCCCTGAATGGTACCCACTATGCCTTCATAAAACCAATGATAGACCTATGTATAGTGGGTACCTGTACCCACTATGACCTACATGGTACCCAATGCCATGATGCTTCATTAATTGTTACAGTAGAAAATTAAGTTTCACTAACATTTTTTGCGTACACAGAGCCATGAATTCCTCATCCAACAAGGACCAATTCCTGAGGCAGTTTGAGCAGATTGTTAGTGGTGTCAAGCAGAACAAAATCAAGGTAGGGTCCAAAATGTGTTTTACTTGTTACTAAAATGGTTTGGATGGTCTAAGTCTTTGATAGCTGTTGCTTCTTGATAGGTGGTGCTATTTTTTGAATCGTCTTTTGTGTTTCTGGCAGGTTGAAAAGAAGAAACAGGAAGAGAAGATGAGGAGGGATCAGATGAATGACAATTACCTGGACCTTGTGGAGAAACAGAGACTGTACTTCAAAACTGTCCGAGATTTCAAGGAGGTAAGTCTTGCTGCTGCTGCTGCTGATGCTGCTGTTGCTGCTGCTTCTGCTGCTGGTGTTGCTGATGCTGCTGATGCTGATCAGTGGTGATGCTTCTGATGCTGCTGCTGCTGATTTTGCTGCTGATGCTGCTGATGCTGATCAGTGGTGATGCTTCTGATGCTGCTGCTGTTGATGCTACTGATGCTACTGCTGCATGCTGCTGATATAGATTCTCTAGTTACCAATGTTTCCTCACACCATAGTTCTCAAAATCTCAATTTTTTGTCTCCTTCTGTTTATCCTGATGGCCCTTTTTGTTTTCATCTTGTGTCTCCGTTAAATTTACCTGTGTTGTGTTCTTTGAGAGAGAGTTATTGATAAATCTGAACAAGTTGAAAAGTTTTATATTGCGAATGCTTCCATACTTATCTTGGATGACGGATCTTGTATCAAATGTTCAATACTATTTAACTCAAGCTCCTCAGAAATAGGCTCGGGTTGCCCAATTTATCAACATAAATCTGTACATTTAGAAAACTCATTATTTTCTGTTTCTTTGTTTAATTGACAGGAATGCCGCAAGAATGAAATACTGCTCTCCAAACTCCAGAAGTAGCAACTTTTGCAACCATCTAGACAAATACAATTTATTTTGAAAAATAATCAATTAATAAAACCTTTATACTAACACTATAATAATTTTCTTTCATCAATTTAATCATGCGGGAAAATTGACTTTGGAAATTAATGGCATTTAAGTGTAAGAGACTGATGTGGGATTCGAACCTGCGGATAGTGGCATAAGTCCCCGCATAACTATGAAGAAGGGAGGGGGGGACATGTCTTACTACCAACTTTTTCCATTTTGTACTTCCTGTTTTGCCAAGCAACCCCTTGCCCCAAATCAAAATTTACAGTCCTTTCTCACGGAGAATTGTCCTACACTTCTCCCTGCTGAAAATGTAGATGTTTTCTTGTTGAAAGAGGTTTAATTTGTGGTAATGGTGCTGTATATTCACAGTTTTTCATTTTCCTGCACACTGTATCGTGCATTATGCAAAACTTGTTGCTGTTATTATAAGTACTATGTTTTGTCACAATTTATTGTCTTTTATTGTGCTACATTATTTTAAACAGTTGCATTTAAAGGAGACTTTTATTTTGTATAATCCGAAAGGTCATGAGATAGTTGACTAATTTGATAATTTGTCAGTTTGGCAAAACGAACCTGCCAAAGCCTAGGGGAGACCAACCTGAGACCTAGATCTAGGGGTAAAGATTGATATTTGCCAACTTCATTGTAAAATGTAAATGTTCAAATAACTTGTTTAAGAGAATTATTCCTAAGCAAAACGAAAAGTGAATAAATTTATCTATGGAGATAAGAATTGATGGAAAGTAAAAGCAAGTATCACTAGTCAATGTGTCTGTCCATTTTTCCTCATCCCCCTCCCCTTCCGCCATTGGATATATAAATATAAATGATATAAATATACTGCAAACATTTTGAAACAAACTTGTATGTACTTTTATGAAAATAAGGTTTCAGAAAAAAGCAGAAGCACTACACAAAAGCGCAAGAAGTTGAATGAAAAAGGTAGTTGAATACTAAAAGAATCGTAATACAATAGAACAAATGGCCATTAAAACTCCTTGACTTTGATTAGGTGATTCATAGCGGGTTTTGTAATGTGTGCGTGACCCATTGCCACCTCTCTTATAAGGCACCAGTTAACCTATAGAAAATTGAAAAGACAACTAAAATTGAGATTTAGGCTTTTTTTTCGCTGTATGATTTTTCTCAGAATCTTGTTAGTATTTTTAAATATTTAAAATTATTCAAGCCTTCTTGCAAGAGCGACCTCTATTTTTACCGTCAAAATGAACATTGGGGGCGCTGTTATGAAAACAAAAATCGACCGGTCATAATTAATAATGTGCAATGTCATCGGTTTTCTGATTGACTGAGCGTCAGTCGAGTACATTATTTTTTTAATGAATTTTTAGTACGACATGTGGCATTGAAACAGCCAGTGTACAATTAACTGCAATTATTTATATGAAAAAAAAACCCACACAACAAAAAAGACAGATCGATATAAATCATAGGCATGTCCTGCATGTTCATTAAAGTTTTCCAGTCTTCTGTTGTTGCATGCTATAAGGTGCGTGTTGCATATTTTTTGCATTATTTGTTTACCAGTTTTATTCATATTATTTCGTAATGTTCGTGATTTTCCTTAGTCTAGTACTGTATTTTATTAATTTCATTAATTATTCATTTATTTATACATCTATCATCCATAGTATTCTATATGTATTCTAAATGTATCTTTGCTTTTGTTAAAGTATGGCGGGATAAGTTATGCTTTTGGAACTCCAAGAAAGCCCATCATTTTAATGGCGCTCTTGTAAAACTTATTTTTCACAATCATTCCCTTTTGGAAATTTATTAAAACAAAAACAACCTAACAATATGCGCAACAACAACAAACTAAACGATTTCGCCAATTAGTAACGGCTCAAATAATATTTGTGTCTAAATTGCTGCTGCTAATCCTTGGTGTTGTTTGTTCAAACACTTTTTGTTTATTAATTTCCACTACTTACCTTTAATCGCAATTCTACAATTTCTTTCAATTATAAAAGCCGCCGTGTATGTAGTGTGTGCAAAACTGATAAACCTGCGGGTAGACAGACGATTTACCGCAAAAATAGTTCCAACCTTATTTTCCACATTATTTTCTCACAACAACCAATCGAAATACGTCAGAACTACGTCAGCGTTCCCAAGCTAAGTAGCCATTGGACGAATATAAAGCAAATCATGAATATTGATGAGCTATACATTTTCCTTGAATGTCCCAAGCTAGAATCTTTGCTCATGCTGCCATCATAGCGTATGATTTATATTAATACTTTTTTAACCACATTGTCAAAAATGTGATTCTTTTTTGGAATAAGCAGAAACAACCAGGAAAACCAGAGCTAATTCAGTACGAAATGAATATTCATGAGGTTAATGCGGATGGATAATACAATCTAGAATTATGTTGAGTGTGTCACGTCGACGATGACGACGAGACGAAGTCGGCCATGTCTTTTGTTACTCGCCTGCTGTGTATACTGTGTGTGCATATTGCAGTATAGTGTACACGTAATGACGCTTGGTCGCGTATTTTGACGTGTGACTACGTAGCTGTCGAGGCGTCCATTCCGATCGCGTCACCGGTGTGACGAGAAATACGTAACCCGGTAAGTACTCGCTCATCATCGCTCATTCACCGGGACTGGGTACCAAAACAACAAAGCGTGGTTTCTCTACCAAGACTTTTCCAGGGATCCATGCTGGTTGATTTTGATCCCCCCTATATCTCGGACCAATAATGATGGAGGGTAAATCAAGCAGACTTGGGAAGGGAAATGGTCGGCTCCAAGCTACTCGTTGTTGTTGTTACGTTAGCAGCTTCGATCATCATGATCATGGAGGGGTCTATCGCCTTTTGATGTCCACTTTTACCCACTTTGTATCATTCAGCGCTGACATGGGTTTGTTTGCTAACTATTTTTCTAATCCAGGCCACCAAAACCTGAGGCTGAGGGGGGAACGATCGTGTGGGTTTAGGACTAGAGGCCCCCTACTAACATTAGGCCTGTGACTGTGTTAAGGAATAGTTTGTTTTTGTACCCTGTTGTACTAACGCCCAAATTCACATAAGGTTGCATGCACAATTTAAATGCACTATAGTCTAGAGCTAATTGCATGCCAAAATGAATATGACAACTAATGATTTGTAGGCCCCTAGGCCCTAATGTATTAGGCCCCTAGTATTATTACAAAAACCAAAACGTTTTTTGCATAGGGCCTAGGGCCTACTTAGTTCAGCGCGGACATCCGGGTACTTTCATTCTCATAACTTGACAACCGATGAAAACTAGTCTAACATGTAACGTTAGATGGCGCAAGCTACGGACAAATCACTCACAAACCGCCCGTCGTCAAGATTTGTTTTCCGAATATTTTTGTCAAGAAGCAGAAATCGTGTTCTGTACGACCTCTATTGTCGAGTCCTAGTTTTTCCTCGGACAATAATCCTTCTTTGAAGTGCCGTATAGGCCCTACTAAGATTAAAAAATTCTCGCAGCTTTTTGTCTTAAAACCTACACAACTTAATGCATTGTTTTCATCGGCTCCAAAGTCGGCGAGTTGGATTGACGTCACTCCGCGCTGATCTATTGACTTAAAATTAAGCAGTGTTTTAACACGGGGTAATGTCAGGCCTACTCGGCCTACGTCTAACTCAACTTTGTCAAGTCTCATGTTGCTTTTGCTCGGCCAAAATAACAGTATTTAAACCAATTTCCTGCTTGCCATTCATTGTTTTTAAAGCATACGTGCATAGGGCACAATTGCAGAATACCCCGCCACTCACCTCTCCCACATCGTAGCCGGCTACGATGTCGCGCTTCATTGCCCACGGACAATGCCCACGGACACGCGCACACACACACAACCCAGTTGACATGGTAAAACACGTACCCATTGCCGACGCAGGCCTACACGTTCACCCGGCGTACGTACAGTACGTGTAGCCATGCAGGCACAGGCCTGAACATACACCCAAACTGTCCATGTTCGAATTGCCCATGTTCGAATGGGCAGCTGAAGAGCTTGCTTTTCGACGTTCGCAAAGCATTCTGGGTTTTATAGATGACAAATATTGGCCGTGTATTATCGCACAACTCTATGGCGCAGCACGTGCGTGATTTCTTTCGCCTTTTTCTCGAGAATTTGTTGGAGTTCAGCAATGAAACTTCGTCTGCATACAAGCAACAAAATGTATTATTGGTCGCAACATTGAGTGGTCAGTTTTGGATAAATCAGTGTTTATTCCCTTGCCGAGTGGATGACAGTGTCGGCGCGCAAAACTAGCAGTGCAGGCGCCGCGCCTCACTTAATATGCATTATTGCCTGCTTGTTTTTTTACCTGTTGCAATCTTGGACCGTTTGGAGAAAAAACAACAATTTCTTTTTCTTTTTTTTTCTTGATCTCTTCTTTAATGTTTATTCTGGTTTCATTTGAGAAAATAATTGCTATTTGTGCTGTTGTTTATTTGCCATGTTCATCCAGTGAAATTCTATTGTGGAAAGTCAAGCTTGAACAAAATAACAGGTAATCTAATTATTGAGTTTTTATTTTATTTCATTTTTAAATGAAGTGTTTATAGAACGTTCTTGTAGCTTTCAAATTGTTCGTTTTCATTTTTGTTTCTTTTGCATGACGTTGTTAATGTTTATAAGGGAATAAGAATTCCATAGTCACCCATCACTTGACATCAAATCTGTGGAACTAGATTTTGATATTCTTCAATTAATTCTTTTCCATATTATGTATTTCTGGGATATTGTTGTTATTTTATTTCTAATTGCAATTCATTTTGGGGTGAAAACATTGGACGTTGAAGTATGGAATTCTTCATTTGGTTCCTTCAATTTGCCCTTTTATCCCTTCATTAGTTTATACTCACCGCTGTATTTATTTCATGCTACTAATACCTTTGTTGCTGCTGTGGCTAATTCATCCAGTTCATGTACTACCATTGCAGGAATTTCTCTAAATTACGTAGCCACCTGCCGGCACCTAGTTCGGACTTAGTAATTTTTATCATTCTCCCATTCACTTTGTGTTGCTCCGTTCTTCAGCGTCACGACCACATCGTATCCGCGTAGCCACCTTCCGGCACCTACTTTGGACTTAGTAATTTTTATCAATCTCCCATTCACTTTGTGTTGCTGCGTTTTTCAGCGTCACGACCACATCGTATCCGCGTAGCCACCTTCCGGCACCTACTTTGGACTTAGTAAATTTTATCAATCTCCCATTCACTTTGTGTTGCTTCGTTCTTCAGTGTCACGACCACATCGTATCCGCGTAGCCACCAACCGGCACCTAGTTTGGACTTAGTATTTTTTATCAATCTCCCATTCACTTTGTGTTGCTTCGTTCTTCAGCGTCACGACCACATCGTATCCGCGTAGCCACCAACCGGCACCTAGTTTGGACTTAGTATTTTTTATCAATCTCCCATTCACTTTGTGTTGCTTCGTTCTTTAGTGTCACGACCACATCGTATCCGCGTAGCCACCTGCCGGCACCTAGTTTGGACTTAATATTTTTTCACAACTTGCCATTCACTTTGTGTTGCTTCGTTCTTCAGCGTCACGACCACATCGTATCCGCGTAGCCACCAACCGGCACTTAGTTTGGACTTAGAATTTTTTTCACAACCTTCAATTCACTTCGTGTTGCTTCGTCCATAGTCCTACACAAAAAATCCAGCCGTATCCCTCATCGCGCCCGTTTGCGAATTCGCCCGTTTAATATGCCCGTTTGATAATTCGCCCATTTCATAATTCGCTGGTTTGCTAATGCACCGTACCACGTCTCTCACATCGTAGCCAACCATTTAAAAAGGGTAATTCTCGCGTGGCGGGGTATTCTGCAATTACTCCGTGCATAGTTCACAAATCGGCAGGAAATGTAGACAACATGCATGCACTTTCAGCACAGATTAGCGTACTACTTAGTTAGTTATGAACTAAATCAATGTACACAATAACACATACCCTAATCATTTCCTTTCAAGTAACGCTGGCAATTCTGTAAAAGCTTGTATCAGCAGAACTAAACTTATTATAAAGATAAAAACTGTGAATTTTGGACTGAGAAATATGTTGAATTTTGTCAGGAAATAGGCCTACTTTGAAAATGTGCTGTGTTCGTACCAAAAGACTTCCTGCAATGTGGTAATCATTTGCGAAACTCTTTCCCAGCTGGCACAGTAATAGCAGTAGCTGCCGGAAGGTTGACGTGCCTCTGGTTAGCGGTGTTATGATTAAGTGAAATTTATTCAATATTGAAACTAAAGCATTATTGCAAGATAAGCACGAAACTTCATGTGCATTTGAAACTTGTAGGTCATATCTTTCCAAACTGCCTTTGAGATACTACAGGCTGGATATTTCAGCCGGTCATGGTGAACATTATTGTTGACAATTGATGATGTCATTATGATGTCACTTCGGTTTTCATCAGGATATCATCCTTGTCTATACTCCTGCTGAGTTTGAATACAATGGGACATCTACCTCCATGTATAAGTCGTTGTAATGCACCTTTGATGTGCTGTATAATGATACCAAATGATGTCATTATGACAAGTTTCTGCATCCCTGGGTTACTAGTCTTTAAAGTATATGTATACGTATGTATAAAATGTTTATGTGCAAAGTCTGATGCTGATCATTAAACTGCAAAGGTTGATTTGCAGAAAGAAGAAAAATGTGTACAAAACATAGTCCTGAGGAGAGGAGAAAAACAAATTAAGAACAAGATAGAAAACAGGTGTTTTTGTGCGTACTTTAGGCTACTCAATACAAATCATAGATCATGATGTCATCATGATGTCATAATGACATCAATGTGCTATTAATATCTCTTTCATCATTTCATACCCTTGGCTTCTATTGCTATTCTGAGATGATGTCATCATGACATCATCAACAAGCCAAAATTGATTTTATTTCCCTTCATGCTGTTCCTTTTTCTTCACAAAATTGAAGGGAATGTCTTCTGTTCGAATCAAAGATGATCATCCAGAACTTTTGAAAACTAGTACTTGAACTGTATCTCCTCTTTTCACAGAAGTAATTTTTTTCTGCCCACTTACACATTACTGATTAAGAAGACCTGTTATGTCATTCTTTCTCATGGGAAAATCAAAATATTTATATTGAATATATTCTTTAGCATAGACAGATCTTGATTTTCCCATGACAATTAATGACATAACATTGCATGGAAAAGAATTATTTCGTTTCAGTTTCAAAGGTTTAAATTGCACAAGTGCCTGAGCTGCAAAGTTTTTGGCGGATTTTGCGCTTTACAACAACTATCTATATATTATTAAGTCACCTCTATTAAGGAACCTCGCCAACTTTCCTGAATCCTTCTAGGCTTCTACTGCAGTTTTGCAGGGTCTTTGGCATCTCAGAACAGTGGGGAGCAGACAGTGGTACTTTATACGAAGAAATGCCTTTACAAAAAATTGAAACATTCCCAGAGTTTGAACGAACTACAGGAGGGCATACATCAAAGGCAACCTCACCTGCCTTCGTTGCCCATTTATTGGCAATTTCCGCAGTGCCCTTTCAAATGACTGAATGATCCAATGCACATATTTTAAAGAGTTTCTCTCCTAGATGTGCATCACTCCTATGAGGCAGAATTGCAGAATTCAAGAATGTAGTTCCTGCTCTTAAGATGCACATTGTCACATGCCACTGTTGAAAGTGTTTTTCGTTTTTGAATTATTCAGTCAAAATCTGTTTGTAACCATTCATTATTTACTGTATACTCAGTAGTCATGGTAATTAACGAGGAGTCCTTGAACATCGGCTGTTTTGCAATTTTGAAATTTGTCTTCATTTATACCCTCAAGCACTGTATTAGCAAAATATTTGTTGCTTGTATGCATGCGTTTGTCAGACTTGTGTTTCTGCCTTAACATCGTAGGCGGTGACATTTCGCTAGGCCGGTATGATTCTTTGGCGGATTTATTTTGGTCAGTTTCGGACAGTGAATGCGATTGTCCGGTCTCTCTACAGAAAAACTAGAAACTGATGTATCAGTTTCCCTTTTGTACTTTTCCCTCGATATCACCATCCTGCAGAGTGCCTGGGTTTTTTTCTTGCTTTCTTTTTTTGTTCAACCCATCCTACAGTTTCTATACTGTCATTGTCATTTGATATCAGCTGAAAGCTGAACTGAGGCTGCTTGCCTTTGATCATGTTGATTGTGTAAAGAACTTAGTTATTTAGACATCAGCGCCAACCCTTACACAGTATCTCTCCTGGGTGGCTCTTCAGAATTTGTGAGAGATCCATTTTTTTCTGTCTGTGAGAGGTATTTAAATTAGCTTACACTTCACCCTTTACCGATATTTCGTTTGTTGTCTGCATGAAATAAGATGAAAAAGCCTCTTCTTTTTTCTTAATTAATCTTAAGTCAAAATATATACTTGTGTGCATACTGCCCTACATGTAATCTTAAAATTTGATCTATTCAAAATCATAACATGAGTACATGTATCATCAAATAACCACTAAGGGAAACTGACTGGTTAATTTGAAGTCATTAAAAATTGAACAAAGAAAATTTGACTGGAGTTGGATTTGAACCAGCGACCTCCGGAATACCCTACCAACTCTCTTACAAACTGAGCTATCCAGCCCTAAAAAAAAATTTCTTTGTTCACTTTTCAAAATCATAACAGATTGTATAAATTTGTTATGTAAATACCACAAGTACATGTACATTTTATTAAACATTAACCAAAACTCAAATTGCCTACACATCACGGCACAAAAAATGCTACATGTAGTACATGTACGTACATGTTAGTATGTAGAATGGACTTGTTCTGAAAACTACCTACGTGTTATTTCATTCAACCTGATATTGTTTACCTCACTGTACATTTCAGTGCAGATCATGAATTTATAGTCATGATTCTCAGAAATCCATAGAAAACGTATGACATTCATGACTTGAACATGGTGAAGAGATTAAATAGAACTATTGGAATAATGTCAGGAAAACGGGTACAGTCTCTCAAACCTTTTTGACTTTCTGTGGTATCCTTCCTCAACCTGCATAGAATTCAAACACTGTTGGGCCTAGTGCCATATATACATGTAGCAAGTTCAGCCATTTGGTTAAATGCGGAGAAATTGATGTACATATAGTTTGGAATAGCAAAAGTACAATACCAGTACAGTACATAATACATCCTGTGTCAAAGGCATGTACTACTGAATGATATCAGTTTCATATGACCTCTCTTTAAACTGTATGCAAATTCTGAAAATGGCAGTTGCTGTTTACATTTCCTCATTTCCTGTGTTTTATTTGTTTAAATACACTGTATACCTGTATGTACGTTGTCTCCATAAAAATTAGAAACCAATATAATACAAGCCTACAATGTACAGATTTGTGGCCGGTGCATGTTGACTGTAACTGATTCAGTTTGTGTTGGGAGGAAAAAAGTGGGTGCTGGTTCATTATCTACATGTACAGTACTTACAATGCACATGTATGTACTGTACGTACTGTGCATGTACACGTACTGTACGTGCGGCAACACGCCTTGCAGCTGACGTGTTTCTGCCCACAGGAAGTGCCGATTATATCCCCACTTTGCCAAGCTTGTAAAGACAACTCCAATAATAGTTGAATGCATACACTGTACATGTACATGTTACCACCGACTTAATGTGAATTTGAAACCATTTGGAATTTCTTTCTTGTCTTTTTTTAATTTTTTCCCCTTTTTCTAACACTGTACAGTGTATATCTTAAGATTGAAATTCATTGTGGAGATGTTCACCACACGCGAGTACTTGCAACCTGTTTGCAAAGCGAAGAGAAACAAGTCCATCTACATGTAAATTTATGATAAGAGTTTCTAGGAAGAAGTCATGAATGTATTTTTGAATATTTTATGACTTGTCAAGTTTTGAATCACAAGCATGACAAGAGAAAAAATCTCAAGTTGATCTCAGTATAAAGACTACATGCTAAGAAGGTAGATAGAACATGCCAACTATAGGGAATTGAGAGGAGGGTTGCTTAGGACACAAAGTATATTTCAAGCTGTTTGTCTCTTATCTGCTTATGGCCTGTAAAAATTGTATAAATTTACTTACTTTTTTAAACTTGTGAATAATACACGACTGCCTTTGTTGCGCATAATTAATTACATCCTGCCAGTTATTAAAGTAACTGGCAGGTCTCAGTTTTTTTTTTTATATTCAACCAGGCTTATTTCATTTTTGATGGCTTATTTCATTTTTGGAAGAAAAAAATTAAAACTTATAAAAAAAAAGAAAATAACAATTTATAACAACTTTTTAGTCATAATCAGAACATTTATAAATGTGAACAAAGAAAAATTGACTACATGGTATTGTATTTAGGAGGTCGCTGGTTTGAATCCCACTCAGTTAATTTTTCTTTGTTCACCTTTCTATGACTTAAAAATAATTCATTAAGTTTCCCCAATTGATGATTACTTTTTATATAGTGTGAAATCTGCCAAATAATGACGCTCAAGGCTCTTCATAATAAAAACCTTTACAAAAAATATTTAGTATTCAAATATTTAGTAATATTTTGTAACATGACTAAATTGCACAGGGAAGAAAAGCAGTTGGCGGGTTTATCTTTCTTCGTCATGCTCTGAGGCTCAAATCTTAAAACCTTTTTTAAACCTATCAGAAAGAAATCTTAAAAATTGGTGTTTTCTTTTTGGTTTCTGTAGAATTTAGCTGCAACCGTCGAGGTTCAAGTACAAAATGGAAGAGGAAAATCAAGACACCAACAACGGCGGCGTCACTGACGATAAAATACAAGTGAGTCATGAAGCACAATGTATTCAACTTCTTCAGGCAATCAGGCTCTTGTCTGTTTTGTCAGTGTGAAAGAGATTCATAGAATTAAAATGAACTTTACATGTTTTTCTTAAAGGTAGTATCAAACTTTGGTAGTGTACCAAAACAGAAATGTTCACAGATTTTTAACCTTCAACTTAATACAGGGTATAAAGATGGTGATGGTAGAAACATACTGTTAAATATGTCTGCCTGATATGCTGTATTTATCCAGAAAAGTCTAAAATCAATGACCAAAAACATCTCAGAGATCACAACTTCTGCATGTGAACAGATGTGAAAATACTGTGTGCTTTTTTTTTACTGTTTTCTCAAAAAGTGGGTACTGTATGGGACTAGAATTTTCACAGATGACTGCTAAAGTATCTGTCTTGATATTTTTGCTAATGAATCTGCATTTCTTTGACAAAAACCAAAGTATGAAATTATCTTTAGATAATTTGTAATCAGTAGGCCTATCCCTCTGCCATATAGCATTTAATGGCTCAGAAAAAAAACAACATTATCATTGTAATAATCACTTTGCAAATGATTTAAATCTGGCCTGTTATCACTACACAAGTGACATCACTCATTGTATACATAACAACTTGTATAATTGTCTTTACTTGGGATGAAAGTCAGAAGCTATGCACATGTAGGGTGAAAATTCTAAGCCATGGTTTTGTGTTCTCATTCCAAAATGTATAATACAACGCACACAGTTATTATTTGATAATTGTTGCATATTTGTTGGTTTATCTGTCATGTTTGTTGTTATTATATTGACACAGATGATAACAACTCAGGCCCTTCCTGTCTCAGTGGTCATGTCTGGAATATCCAACCAACCAGCCGCTGTATCGTCTGTAATCCAACCCAATAGTACCCAGCCGTCAGTCATACAAAGCACCCCTATCCACACAGTCCAAGTTCAGGTAATGGAACCAAGGCTCGATTTCACAAAGCCTTACGATTGATCATAATTCGAGTTACGAAGGATAATCATTTGTGTCCTAGGTCAGTAGGTAGGTTCTGCAATGCATCGTAAGCCCTATGATTGGTAGTAAGTGACCATGAGATTGGTGAACAGCGACCCCTGCCGAAATTTGCAGAACAGTTTATAGACCCTTTTTCAGATAGGCCGGTAGTTTGCAGGCGGGCATATGAGAAATGCGTTGTGGAACAGTTGGTGCTAAAATTTGGTGCAGGAAATGTCATCATCGGCCAGCTGTCCGCGAAAGGTCTACAGTGTATGGTGCACAGCACTGGGAGTTTTCTGGTTGGTGGCACTAATGGCTAATGAACCGCTTTGGCTTTGCTCTTAAACTCTGCCCACCTTACCAACGGCACGTGTTAAATTACATACAGCATGTGACCTAGTTTGACCGAGGTAATTATTGTCAACTACATGTACTCCAATTGGTCAATGCACCAGAAAGGTGCATTAGTTACTGACAATCTCCCATTATAATATTTAGTTGAAATGGGAGCATAGTGCAAGGATGCCAGACTTCCGGCAATTGCCGGAATTCCGGCTTTTTCATATTTTCGGAAAAAGCCTCCGGCCGTCGGCATTTGTAGTTCGAAGCGACGACAATAGAGTTTAATAAACACTTGCGAAATTACCGAAACTACCATTCACACAGCGCTTTCTTTTTTCAGTTTACATTTTCCGAAAACCTGCAACGTATTTTGTTAAAATACTGCATAAATCAGTGAAATCGCCCAGAAACATACCGATAAAAGTGAAAGAAAATGCCACCTTTTCTGCCGTAAAGCGCCGAAACACCGCACTGGAGCGTAAAACTTACACAGCGCATACGGGCGACAGAGCCCACACAACGGCAGACATACTCTATCGCATGGTGCCTACACAGCGACCACGCGGTGTGCCGTGTGCACGATGCATGGTTTGTTGTGGTCGGAATTAATAGACTTGTCTTGGTCCTTGCATTACTTTTTTACGTACGCTGAATGGGTACTTGTGATGGTGTATTAGTCATAAGAGGGCGCACTACAAACAGCGATCGAACGTCTTGGATCAAGACTATGTATGTACAAAATGGCTGACCATGCGGTCTGGTGAACTCGAAGTCGAAACGATCGCGCGATCGCGCGGCGTACGTCAAATGTAGCCAGCGTTTTCGTGGAAATTATACCGGTAATTAGGGTTAATACTATTAGGTGTAGGGCCTATTTATTATTTCGTTTGTTCGGTAATTTTTTTCGTTTGATCGTTTTGTAATTTGAATGGCATATGTGACCCAGCGCGAGTAAATGAGGCGTATTGCGGCATTACAGAAACTACTCTACATGCAAAAAATGAGTAGGACGGTCAAATTTTTAATTTTTTTTTTTTGTGTGAAAAACATACCTTGGGAAGTAAACTTTCATATGCTATACCTTTCTTCTGAAAATAATGATGATAACATGTGTTTTTAGTATGTTTTCTGAGACGTGTCTGCTCCGGAATTTAACCACTTTTACAAGTTTCGTTAGAAAAAGAGCTCGCGATTAGTGTCACTTTGAACGCCGGCGCTGAGTCGCACAAACATCCAAGGGCGCCATGTTTGTTACCGTTAAACAGGGAATTTCCTGTGCTATAAATAAAACGTAGCACAAAGGTCAAGAAATCCGTCAAAGCCAATAAAAAATCGTGTAACAAACAACTACGGCCCTGTAGACAACTACGGCCTCGTTACCATGCTATGCCATAAAGCCAAATGCCATTGGTCATTTGTGATCATGTGATAGCTTAATGTATGCTGATGTCATTTCTGCGCTTGCGCAGTGAATAAACGTTACACTGCGCTTGCGTAATTACATGGACACATGGATATTTAAACAGGCGTTTGTATCGTTTTTTTTGTCATGAATTCTCAAGAAAAACGTATTTCGGGGTTGTTAAACAGTATTCGGGGCTGCAATTTACACGACGGGAAAGAAGAGGGTGCCGAGTGGAAGCAGCTTATCGATGATTATTTTGTAAGCAGCAAATCCAGCGACTCAGAAGACTCGGTCTCGGAAGACGACGAGGGCGGCTGCGGGGACAGTGCCGATGAATTTCATGAAACGTGTGAAAATGATCAACCGCCGAAAGCCCCCCTTGTCTGTTTTGAGGTGGACAGTGCCGAAAATAGTGAAACAGATCTTCATGTTGGAGAAAGGATTGCAAATGAGGAGGCCAGGAATTCGGTCAGTGACCATTTCGAGATCGAGAAACAAAAGGCAGCGAATTTCAAGTGTAACTGTAAAAGTGAAGGATGTCATCAGGCCTTCACTACTGAAGCAATGCTCACATCACGTCTGGAACTTCGTGCGTTCAATGAAGGTGGGTTTAGGCTAATGTTTAATGGTTGGTTGGTGGATTTTAACCTTGAAGATAATTTCTGACTATACTTCGTATTGTTTTCTTGTATTTTGTGGTGGAATCGGGTGGATACAACCGCACATTGGTTGGCCTACTACATCATTAAATGGGTCCCAAGATAAAATCTAGGCCAATGACTATTCTAATGACTGTCACGAACGAAGCAGGTCAACTCGTACACATGCCAACTCGTACACACGCCAACTCGTACACAAATTGGTCAACTCGTACACACGCCAACTCGTACATGCACCAACTCGTACACAGCTTGGTCAACTCGTACACAGGCCAACTGGCAACTAGTTACGCAAAACTCGTTTGCAGAGTAAAGACGGAGTGTTTATGTCCTATTATGGAATACGTTTTGTGGGAATAAGAACTTTTCGAAAATCGGTATAGATATAGGAATTAAATACAGTCTCGAAATATAGTTACAAAAAATAGTAAATGCTAAAACCAAAACAAGAAGACAATTCAGTCAATATTAAGAACAGAATTGTAGTTTATTTTACAATCATTATCACCACCAAAAATGATTTTAAAAAGTAAAGATTAGCCTTTGAGAAATATCCTGCTGCTAGTGCTCTAGGATCGAAAAGACGCGTCAGGCGCCCTCCTATAAACTCCAAGGATTTTAAAAAGTAAAGAATTATAGGGGCCTAGTACTATTGTATCACACACATCCAATAATGAATCAGGGAAATACATTGTACGAACAATGATCCAATAGATAGAATGTAAACAATATTTGATACAGCTTTTTGTGTACGAGTTGACCGGTAACGTGTGATGACGAGTCGGCACATACATGTACGAGTTGACCAGCCTCTTGTGTACGAGTTGGCGTGTGTACGAGTTGGTGCGTGTACGAGTTGGTGTGTACGAGTTGGCGTGTGTACGAGTTGACCAGCATTCGTCACGAATGTAGTTGTACTAATGTATGGAATAGGCCTAGTAACAATAATGGCATGTTTTCAGTGCCAAACCACGTATAATGGTGTGTATTTTTAAGCGATAAGTATTCACCTCATGACGGTTAAGTGCCTTAGCCAAGTTGTCTTTCTTTACCCTCAATTTTTTTAAAGTTAATTTTGATAATGATTTCAAAAATGGAAGCAAAATACATGTACATGTTTTGATGTTTTAAAATAATGATAGGCATTCAAATTTTTGGCAGGCATACTGTTGCTTTGTACAAGTATATTGAACTTATTTTAGTACCCCAATACAAATGTTATTTCATTTTGAGTAAGTTTTGATTTCATTGTTCATTTCTAGCTGAAAAGGATCTGCTGGTGATGGGGGCCATTCAAGGACATTCCAACTGTTCAAAATTGACAACTGCACTCAAGCACACACCAGTCACGAGGAAGCGTGCCCACACAGAATACTACGTGAGGGGAAAGAAAGTGTGCCGAGAACGTTTCATGTTCATGTTTGCGTGAGTTGTTTTGCAATATTTACAAAAATCATTTTAAGATATTGTATTGCTCATCATTTACTCAGTGTAAAAAAATTGAAAAGAAAAAAAAGGTGAAAAATGCCCCCTATTCTCCTGATATCTTGTTTTCCTTCGCACAATCCCGTCCCTTCCTAATCTCTGTCTATTGTTCTCTCTCAGCCAAATCGTTTGCATGTGAAAGTAATGAGTATTTCGTACTTTTTTCCCTCATAGCATTAGTAAGAATAAGCTGTCAGCAGTGCAAGCACACTACCAGGAGAATGGTATCAGCTCTAGAGTAAGGACTACTAAGGGAAAACAACGTAAATCAGCTCTGTCATTTGAAGATATCCAACGGATCGTCGTCTTCTTACAGAACTATGCCTCCACACATGCTGTAATGCTCCCAGGCAGGGTAGCAGGCCACAAGCGAGACGATATCTTGCTGCTTCCGAGCAACACCACAAAAGCCAATGTGCACCGAGTGTATAAGAACGTCATGAAAACTGGGGGTAAGTGGTACTAATTTCTTGAACAGAAGAGAAGCACTTGCTGCCCCTATACAACTTCCATCACCGCTATTGCAAATCACTTATTTTACATCTGTGATTTTGCAGGATACAGGTTTGCCGCTTCCACATCGTTCAGGGACATCTGGAGGGAATTGTGCTCCCACATCATTATCACCAGACCAATGACAGACCTCTGTGCCACATGTCAAGAAAACAACAGCTTCATTATAAGGTGATTAGCTAGGCTGATATGGCTTTTTAGAATTCCTAGTGCATCATAGATCATAATCACCATTATCATGATGCAACTATCTTTGCAATGTCAAAATGTTGATCCTTCACCAGCCTCACCATGACTCTGTCAAATTGCACTGGACAATTTTAAGATGGTAGCCCCATGATAAATGTCTGTAGCACATGCAACACATGATCAAAATTGATTATTACATGTATAATTACTTTTCTATTATTAGATCAGCAAACACAAGCGAAGAGGAAAAAGGGGACAAGCTGAAGGAGCAGGAGAAGCACCTTCTAACTGCTACCAAGCAGCGCTCCCACTATACCGCACAAGTTCAACAAGCGAAAGCAGCTCTAGATGAACACCTTGATTCTGCAGACAAATCGTCACCCCCTGAAACTGCACACTACTCATTTGATTTTGCGCAGCAAGTGCACTATCCCCATAAGCCTCTTCAACCAGGCCCCATCTATTTCTTGACACCCCGGAAATGCCTGATATTCGGTGTGTGTGCTGAGGCCATTCCAAAACAAGTAAGTTCCTTATTTTGCTATTTGGATCCATGCACCAACAGACCCTTCAAAGAGCAGGCCATTTCAATGCCAAGTCTCTATGTCTCTGTGCACGAGGTAGGCACTTCTGTATAGAGTTGTAATGACTCGAGTCAATGACTCGACTCGAGTCCGACTCGAGTCACATTTTTTGGCAACTTGACTCGACTCGAGTCCCAAAGGCTAAATGACTCGACTCGAGTCACAAAAAAGAGTGACTCATTACAACTGTGCTTCTGTACCTAACTCAGCCATGCATAGCTGCAAGTGCAAGAATCTAATTACATGTACATGTTACCTTATTTACTTGTAAAGAAGAAAAATTGCACCGCCACCTGAAACCTAAGAAAGCCAGATTCAATGTAGTCTAACCTACCGGTAAATCTTACATGAGATCTGTGCATCAATTTCTTTTTTTTCAGGTGAACTACTTGATGGACGAGAGCTTTGTCATCGACAAGGGGTCCAATCTGGTTATCAACCTCCTCCACCATTTTTTTGATCAGCACAGTTTAAAGGAACAATCAGTTAATTTGCATTGCGATAACTGTAGTGGCCAAAATAAGAATAAGTATTTGCTTTGGTACATGCTGTGGCGGGTGATCAACAGCCATCACCACTCCATCACACTCAACTTCCTCTTAACTGGACATACAAAATTCGCACCGGACTGGTGTTTTGGACTTTTGAAGAAGCGCTTTCGTGTGACTGATGTGTCCAGTTTGGAGGAGTTGTGTGATGTAGTGCGAACAAGTTCACTTACAAATCTGAATGTACCTCAATTAGTTGGGAAGGAGGATGGTACCCAGTTTGTTTCCCAGTATGATTGGCACACATTTCTAGGCCCGTACTTCAAAGCGCTTCCCGGGATCAAGAAATATCACCATTTTCGGTATGAAACTTTATAGAGGGCTACAAAATTATCTGTGAGATTGAAATTGTACAGCTTTAAAAGAGCCAAAAAAAAAAAAGATTGGATTGGACAACAATATTTTTACTTTGTACCATTCGACAATTGTTCTGACAAATTGTGTTGAAAATGTACAATTTTGTACCTCCCCATTTAATTACAGATTTTCTTCAGATGAACCAGGGTGTGTGTATGCCAGACAATTTGCCCAATCGGAAGAGGAGCGATTTCATCTCGTGAAGTCCAATGCTATGCCTCCCCATGAGTTGCCACAAGAGAGAGCTGTACCTGGGCTCTCTGCAGCAAGGCAGTGGTATCTTTATGACAGCATCCGTCGATTTTGCTCCTATGACAACAAGGATGTGACATGTCCACTTCCAAGTGTTCCCAAAAGCACATGAGGGGTGACTCCAATTCAAGCCAGCATTCTTGCCAGCCAAAATTCTTGTAAAATTCACGATTTCGTGCCATTTTTTACTCTTTTTTTCTCAAAATTTTTACCTTTCTTGAATTATTGAAAACAATTACAGTACTTATTTTACTCAAATTTTACTTTTTACTTTAATTCTTTTATCATTCTTTATCACCCGTCAAAATTGGAGAAACCCGGAAGTAGAATTTCAGCAGTATGGAAATGCAATGACAACTGAAATCACATAAATGCTTCATTTTACAATTTCAACGATTTTTAAAGGCGTATTGCCGCTTTTACCATTTACATGTACATGTATAATGCATTGTGCAACAAAATTTGATATAACTCAAGAAGGGGTAATCAAAATTAAACCAAATTTGGCCAGTTTATTGGGAGCAGTATGCTAAGTTATTCTAATTGACACTTTTCAGATATGACCTCCAATTTTTTTAATGACGAGGCATTCATTTCTGATTGGACGGTTTGGTTGCCATGGTAACGATGTGACCTTGAAATGAAAAACGACCAATCTCATTTGTACGTCTCCTCATGCTCAACACGTGACAATATTTTGATGTAAAAATATGCATACACATTCAAATAATAAGCATATAATGTGTTATCCAATAGCATATAAGCATGTGGTTGCCATGGTAACCAGTATGAGTTTAACGACATATTATTATTATAATTTGAATTCTACACATCCTTAGCTTCAATTTGATATATGACTGGAGTGGTCTGGTTGTGACATTGTGATGTGATTGCATGGTATCTGAGAATGTGGGCTTTGGCTGTTTATTGAGTACAGTGCCCCCTTAAATGACTGCCGCAATTCTTGGAGGACGTATGTCTAAAAAAAAATACCAAAATTGGCATTTTTTAGCCCATTATCCCAATTTTTCAACATAATTAAATTTGTGCAATTTGTGTCCAGCATTTAAAGGGTAACATCCTCTTTATGTGTGTGATAGATTTAGTGTTCATATGAAGAAGTTTATGCTTGGTTGCTATGGTGTTTTGAATGTTAACAATAACACAACTGCAATAAAATAATTCAAAAACTTAAAACACACTGTATCTGCTTAATTTGTTTGTTACAATGTTATTGTCACGTGACCTTAAATCGACCATAACTTCGTAATCCTGTGTCCTATGAAGGTGAATAAAAAATGGTTTTGATCCTTGAAACATGCCCAATGTGATGATAGCAAAAACCAAGTTTTGATTTTTCCCTCAAAAAGCCTCATTTACTCGTGCTGGGTCACATATGATCTTTGGAGTAAAGTTGTAACGTTCCTTATCCTGCGTTTGTGAATTTCTGTTGCCGTTCGGCCGCTATTTTTTTTTTTTTTAGAAAAATTTAGGGCCTACGGTCTCATGGTTTTGTTGGTTTTTAGCATGACATGTATCAGTGTTCATTATGTGTATAGGCGCTTTTTTACGTCCGGTGCGCGCGCGTACGTGCGTGCGTGCATATATTCGCCTACTTTATCCATTCCCAAAAAAATTCCGGCCCTGGACTGATAACCCACTGGCATCCCTGATAGTGTATGACTGCTGCAAAAGTTATAAGCATACAAATGTTGACGGTACATATGGGCTTGTTTGTTTTGTTTTTTTTGCCTCAGGTAACCCCAGTACAGGAGGGAGAGGAACAACAGACAGTGGTCGCAGACACTGAAGTGGATCGTAAGAGGCGTCAGGACATTCTCTCCCGTAGGCCGTCATACAGGTTAGTCATCCATCTCACTCCGGTCTGCTAAAAAACCGGTCAATCACCACTTCAACTCTCTATTAAGGGAGAGAAACTTTAATACCAATGGGGGCCAAACCACTGAAAAGCCAGGCCAGGCCTGGCCTGGGTTTTGATACCTGGGATCTTGGGCTTTCATAATCCCAAGCCTTTGACTGTCAACCCCAATCCTCCTGGATCATAGTTGGCATAATCCAGATTGACAGAGTTCACATTGATCATGGACACTTTCCTGAAGCCAAGGCTTTATTGATTTTAGGCAGCTGTGTTGTATTGAAGTTCAGGGCTGGATAAGAAGGGGGATTTCAGACCCAAAGGCCCTGGCCTTTCCAGGTAATTGACTGGCAGGGCCTGAACAGTATTTAAAGTTTCTTTTCCCTAAACGCTGTCCCCACCTCTTGATCTCATGCAGGAAGATCCTGAATGACCTGTCCTCAACGGACACACCTGGAGTGGCCAGAATCGAGGAGGAGCCGACCGAAGAAGACAACACCGGGACCATCACTCTGGCCGGTGCAGCCGGACTCCATGGATTCCCAACTGGTAATTTTTATTCGCTTATGAGAGCCTCAAAATTTTTATCCTAGAAAGATCTTTCTAAAAGGCCGCCATAGACACTTTCAAACACTCCTCCGCTGAACAGAACCTGGGCCAATTTCATAGAGCTGCTTAAGCACCAAAATTTGCTTCAGCACCAAAAACCGTGGTAGATAAAATCAGTATGCCAGCCAAAACTCCTTGTGAATGTTATGCTCCTTGTGAATGTTATGCTCAGCAAACAATGGCCGAATACAAGTCAAAAGCAGTACACATCACATGAAAATTTGGTTGGCTATCCTGTTTGATCAAGGAAGACTTTCCATGCTTAAGCAAATGTTGTGCTTTAATTGGGCACTTGTCAGATGGCTCCAAATCATACACGAAATAAGAATCTTGGTTTCTTGTCTCTCCCAGTTATGACTACCGGCGGGGCCACCATCCAGATAGCCAACCCCGGCGAGATGCCCAGTTTACAGACGCTCACCATGACCAACGCCGGGGCACCGACTGGCACCATAGTGCAGTCCATACAGACGCAGGACGGTACCCAGCAGTTCTTCGTTCCCACGGCATCAGGTAATTGGTGTTACGTATGTCAAATTTAAAGGTTGAAGTCTCTTGGTCAAGCGTATGGCAGAAAATGAGAGAAAACCACGGAAAACAACTCTAATGGTGAAAGGAAAACAGCCACGGACAGAATAGTATAGTGTCTCTTCGAGAAAAAAACGAACAATTCTTGGTTACGTACATGTAATTGCCATTGCATATTGAATGTATTTTAACAATGTTATATTGTATTCTCCTGTTGTAAATTGAAACTTGAAATGTTATTAAAATTTCATCAAGACCAATTCCCTTTTATATTACAGTAGTTGTGTTCAGCCTGGTTCATCCCCACACAATCCTGTGAAGCAACGCAAATTTTCTTGTGTCACGTCACTCACGTGCATGTCGATTAATATTCCTCCCCAGAAATTTGCTTCGCATCACAATTTAGCAGGAACTTTCAATCGGGCTTTTAGTGGAGTCTGCTCCAGAAATGTAGACATTATGTTCTATTAAATTCCTCGTTTTCATGACGATGCAGGAGACATCCAGGCGTACCAGATCAGACCAGCCACCAGTCTTCCTCAGGGAGTAGTGATGGCCAGCACCAACCTCCAGTCCTCAGGACACCTGCACGTACATGAGGAAGCAGGAAGGAAGAGAGAACTCAGGCTCATGAAGAACAGGTAGGCCTGGAATTTTCCAACCAAAAAACGGAATAAACAAAAACAACAGTTTTCCTAGTACAGCGTGAGTCAAAAAGAAGTTGATCAGGATTGGTGATGTTTTTCAAAACAAACAAAACAAAACAAAAAGTTCAGTAAAGCATATTTTTAACAAGCACTCTTCCCTGTTTTATTAGAAGAAAGAACGAAACAAAATTGATCATTCCTAAGAGGCGCTATGTGTATTTTAATGAAGGGACTCATTTTTGCAAGCTGTCCATGGATTGTTAATGCTTGACTGAATCTAAGTAGTAAAGGGTACATACAATACACAACTAAAATACTTTAATAAACCAAATATAATACTTTACATTTGTTTTGTCAAGTATTCCGTGGACAGCTTGCAAAGTTGGTATCTTCGTATTAAAATAGACATACATGTAACTCCTCGTAGAAATGATCAATTTGTATGTGGATCGGTTTGCGGAAACACCATGTAAGAATCATTCGTACTTTTGCACTTCTCGTAAAGTCTCAACGTTTCGACTAGCCTGCTCTAGTCATCATCAGGAGACCTGGGGTCAATTTCAACAAATTCATTGTAACTTACTATCAATCTTAGGACTTATGATGCATGGAAACCCTACGTGGGATAGGCCCCCTACGATGGGTTATCCTTCGTAACTCGATTTACAATCAATCGCAGGGCTTTGTGAAATCGACCCTGATTCTTTTTTTTCCCAATAAGCAGGAGAGTGCTTGTTCATTATTGTGTTTTACTGAACTTTTGAGTGCCATTTGTTTGTTTTGAAAAAATCACCGATCCCGGTCGACTTCTTTTTGACTCGCCCTGTTCAGCTGTTGATAAGAAATTAGCTCAGCTGGTTTTCATGCTGGGTTTGTTGCTGACATCTTTGTTCTTCTTCGATTTAAAGGGAAGCCGCCAAGGAGTGTCGGCGGAAGAAGAAAGAGTACATCAAGTGTCTGGAGAATCGGGTAGCAGTCCTAGAGAACCAGAACAAGACCCTGATAGAGGAGCTGAAATCACTCAAGGAACTCTACTGTCACAAATCGGAATGAATCCACCCACCAAACACGACCAACGAGGTTTGCGAAAAAAAGGGGGCAGAAGGGGAGATTTTAAAGGGCCGACGAGACACGGCCGTATTGAGCAGACTTGTTAAGGCTCGGTCATTATTGACCGGACTTGCCCACTGTCCCACCTCTGTTTCTTACGGGATTGATATAGGGAGAGTTCTCTTAGGATTGGGGCATCACTCTTGCCTGACCCCATATAAGTTGGGTACTCAGCCAACAAGGTTTAAGTCCTACAAAGCCAGCTTCACACTAACAAGCTCACACGATCTGTATTAAATACAGTTTGCATGCAGGCAAGGCCTAATCATATTTTCTTATCCCAACTATAATATGTAGCCAATCCGAAGAGGAAACATTTGTTTTAGCTGAAATGAATTTTTTTGTTTGTGGCATCATAGAAAGTGGATGAAATAAGTTCAACGGGCATGCATGTTTCCGTGGAAACTACAGGTGATTCTTGCAGCTGCTCAACATGCAGACTTTAGTTTTCTTGAGTAATTTTTATTTTTTGTAGCTTGTCCATTTTTACAGTCTGGCTTAAGTGAGATCCAAATTTGGGGGTTTTAGACTTCATGGAAGAATTTCCTGAAGCCTTTGGGGAGTTTTGGTTACACCCTGATCCCACCTCCATACCACAGTTGGTTTTGTCCTGTGGTATTAAGTGTGGTATCCTGAATACCGCAATACACCACAGTGTGGTTTGTGTGGTAATGGCTTGGTTTATGATCCAGTTCCCCATGTGGAGACTGTGGTAATGTGTTGTATATTGAGCAGCTCTTGTCTTGTGTGGTAGGTTCAGAGGGTTTAGGGTCATGTGTGCATTTCTAAACAGGAATCTGTTAAGACAGGGTGACTTGGCAGGTCCAATTGACCATGTTTTTAACAAGAACCGATTGATTGTATGTATACACGATCTGCCATATTGAATAAAACTGCATAGTAAGGTTAACTGGTGTGATTAAATTCAAGGAAAAAGAAATGGCGCGTTAAGGTACCAAAGGTATCAACTTTAGCTCCAGCCAGTTAACTGTACCATACAACTTTAAAGAGAACGGTTGCTTCTGGCACCTTCAAGTAGGAGTCTTAATTGCTTAATGAGTGACATTCTTATAACATCTTCGCATTTATTTCTTAAATGATTAATTGAAAGGGAGGTCGTAGCCCTTTGAACAAACTAACACTTTGCTGGGCAGCTATCCAGGACAAATTGTTTGTTTTGCTTTTCAAACCTCTGTATATATAGGTAAAACAGATCTCGAATTTTGGATTTTTTGTCTCTGTCTTGCTTTTTTTTGTTTTTTAAAGAGGACACTGGCTTGTGGGCTTAAGTGTATAAATTACTTTGATTGATTGTCGTCTTTCTGTAAAGATTGGAAAGCCTGCATTGTATTTTTGCTTTGTAATGAAATGCTGTTCAAATTTTAATTGTACTTTTTTCGTCTTTTTTTTTTTTAAGGGTCAATGGAGTAGCACAAGAGAAATTCTCAGACATATTATTTATTTTTGGGTTTAAAATTCAAATTTTGTCACTTTTTTTTTAAAGGTGCAGCATTTTGGATAAGGATGGGAATGGTAGGCATGCATAACTGGGTACATGTTTCCGGGAAACATGTCCGGGGAAACATGTCCAACTCGTGATGGTTTGTGAAAATCTCAGATTTTATTTTGTGTAAGAGCGAGTGGAAATGCCCTGGTTTGAATTTTTTTAATTGTTGTATGATATATGTAATATATATAATATGTTTTTTCTCTTTTATGAGCCGGGGTGATATCCCAGGCATGAATAATTTCCCTGTGGAATATTTCAAACTACTGATACATAAACTTTGTCAGCTTCGTACCTCTTTGAGATACGTTGATCGTAGTTGAATAATGTATTAAGGACGTGTCTAGGGTGACCATCATGATTGTAAGAAGTTCTTAGCGATAGGTCCTATTTCAACTGCAACTAACATACCGCACCAGCCAGGTGCGCTATGCGCATGTACATCGTACGCAAAGAAGCCTTTAGTGGCTGGTACTCATCAGAGAGGGCGCTGTTGTATGCGGATATCGGATACAGCACTACGAAACGCGTCTTGGGATCCAACACAATCTCAGGAGTAGTTGAGATACTGATGGCTTTTCAAAGCTCGGTTGTCAGTTATTATTTTTTTTAATTGAATATGTTTTTGTGTGCATACTAGGCCACGGATATTGCTTTCAAGACGTTTAACACCCAGAATGCCATCGTTGCATGTAAATTTACCCTTCCATGGTCTGTAGTAGTGGCGTCTCTTTGAATTAAATGGACAGAATGCCAACATTATACTTGTATAAATTTTTTTGCTTGTTTGCTTCAATTTTGCCCGGAGATTTTCTTTCAAATGGAGGATATAATTTTCGGACCCACTGACAACTGGTTTGTTCTTTTGTATTGATGAGTATGCGCAGAAGAATTTTGAAGAGTTTACGGCGGAATATCAATTTGAGAATACTTGGATTTCTGAAGTTGTGAGTTTTTAATGTGAGATGCTGCATGAAGACTTTGGTAGCGTTCGTTTAGCTTCCTTGAGTCGACACCAGTCAACCTCACCCGCAGTCTCTCGCTTGTTTTGTGCAGTCATACAGGACCATTCCCATGCCCGGGCTGCCCCGTGGAAGCCAAACGAACGCATCTATTATGCTTGTATAACGTGTACATGTACACGGAATGAATGAATAGCGCCACCATCCGGCACCCGTTCGCAATCTGCACAAAATGTCTCCTGCTCTTGGCTCATTTTTTCACGGTGCATCCATCCTGCATTCGAAGCAGTGCAATCAAACCGAGGCTTGGATTCAAAATAGTCTGATACCCGTTTTCTTTTCCGAATTGGTGTTAACTTTTCCGAAGGGTATTCAGGGATGCTTGACAAAATGGATGCGCCATGAGTAAGGCCTATTCATACAAAAACTGACACCCGTGTCTCTCAACGTGTTAAAACACGAGCCTTCACTGAGGGCAGCAAATTTGATGTGCGTCTGAAGTTCATGTCATTTTGGGGTGGGACCGGGGATGCTGATGAGCTGGTGCAGGTTGATATGGAGACCAGAAACCGGACACATTTTGTGTGCCCTAACTTATGAATGTTTTTACCTGATGGGCATGGATTTCCGTAAGCTTGATTTCGTTTTAAGGTCCCTAATTCAACCTCAAACTAATGTGTCTGCCCCAATATCCTTCAAAAGCAGGGTTTGTACATCTCGCATTTCGTGCTCAACCTCTTCTTTTTCATAAGTGTCCCCTGCTGTGTACATAATAAGGAAGGACGTAACTTTATAAATAAAGTGTGTATAATGTACTCAAGTCGGTAAGAATGTACCTTACAATTTATTGTAAATAATAGTAGCCGTACCGGCTACCGTATACATGTACATTGTACATGTACAAGTTCAAATGGATGAACCCAAATCCACGTACAGGACTTAAAGGTATAGGCCTAATACATGATTGGTAAAGGTCGCAGAACAGCACCCACACTTCGTCCAATCCAGCATGCACATACAATAATAAACCTTTGAGCATATGAGCTCAATCCAACATTCTGAGTCAAGAGAAAATAGCCAAAAACAACTACTGTACATGTATTTTTTTTCTTTTAAAAACAAAGAAAAATGGCTTTGATCTTACCCCGAGATCAAAACTGTCTTCAGTCTTTGTTTTCACTAATTTCTGGATAAAAACACCATTTCAGGTGGAAATATTTCAACGGTATGATTCTACCAGCACCATCTTCATATCCTGAAAGTTATACGTAAATCTGTGAATATTTCTGTTTGGGTATGTTTACCAATCCTGTACTGTACCTTTAACCCGGTTAACATTGGCAATATTCGTTGGAGGTTGACGAACTTGGGCTTCAAACCACCGTATAAAGATGTAATGCGTGGTACGTATAGTCCTTCAAGACCGTACAAAACCTGTGGATATTGTTATTTGGCATGGCTAGAGTTGAAACACTATTACATGTAGGCCCCAATTAGGACGGAGTTGTGTCATTTATTTCTGGACCAGTACAATATTATGGGCCTGGTTTACCACAGCAGACCCCGTTAACACGATGAGACATAATACATGTACAGTATACACTAAAACGACTGCTGGAAATAAATCTTTTGAAAGTAAAAAAAGTATACCTCGTCTGTTTCTTTTGGAACTCTCTCACTTTTTTATTTTGATCATCAAATGGTTCTGGCATGTATGTGTTGTCCCGCCTCCTTTTTATCCATCAATTTACTTCTCTCTTCAAGGTAATATCATACTTTGGTTTTTATCAAAGAAATACAGATTCATGTCCAAAATTTCAGTCCCATACGGTGCCCACTTTTTGAGAAAACAGTGAAAAACGACCACAGTATTTCTTAAAGTCTTTTCTCTTTTATTTTTGATCTTTTAAAAGATCAGAAAGATTTTCGGTCGTTATTTTACTAATTTCTTGATAAATACACCATTTCCATTTCAGGCGGAACAATTTTAACGGTATGTTTCTACCACCACCATCTTCTTACCCTGTTAGTTATACGTGAACAATTCTGTTTTGGTTTCTTACCAAAGTATAATAATACTACCTTTAACAATCTTGTACTGTATTTTAAGACAATTCCCTCTCGAGCTTTGCTCGCCCAAGGCCTATTCTAATTGTATCCTATTTAGCATGAAAGAAACCAGTACTTCTGGTCATATCCATGAGCTATTTGATTAAACATGGAGCATTATAGCGGCTAGAAGGCTGTGATGATCATAAATATGGATGTGATCAGTATTACAGTAAACTACTATAGGCTTACAATGGTCAGTGCATGGTAGTATGCATTTCAAGTTCCCGCTATGTTTGCATCAGTGGGTAACATAATGTAGGCCAGAAAAATTGATACACCGGCACTTTAAAAACCAAACAGTGGACGATTTCAATTAAATCTGTCTGAAACATCTGTAAAAGGGACCAGCAGGGTGAGTAAATGGATACTAATGGTAGCCCTGGGTGAAGTTATCTTCACTGAATTTATTCAGACTGACTATCGATCTGCGATGATCGCCTAGCATTAGGACCGGGGCCAGGGGGTTATAGAATTGCCAAATGGCCCCTTGAGCAAGGATAGTTGAGACCCCAAGAAAGCTGGAAGCAAGTCTAGTTGCTATCGACGTTAAGGTACATTTCTCATTACCTGTCCTATTTATAGGATGGAGTTTTCTGTTATAAACGGAACCCATGGCATTGAATACAGAGGCTACATGATGTACCCATTGGTGAGCATTGTGGTGGTGTGTGATTGCTACGATTGACTCAATTTCTTATCAAAGTGAATTGTCATAAGTGTTTGTTGTGACAATTTAAAAACCAAACATGAAATGATCTTGGATTAAGGCAGCATGTGCGTGGTTTCATGGCTTCCGACTGCCATACCAACATTAGATAATTGACTATAGGGACACCGCTGATGTAGGGGGCTCAGTTGGTAGCTCATTACGGTATTGGTACCGTTCGGCTGGTTCGAATCCCACTCCAGTAAATTTTTCTTCACTTTTCAAATTGCTAACAGCAATTTGCTGTTCGTTCCCACTAGAAGAGCGCAGCCTTTTGCTGCTATTTCATGCACAGCTCAATTTTCTTCAAACCGGAAGTCATGATCACATGACCTCCCTGGTAACAAACATGTCTGCCGCCACCAAGAGCTTGAAAAAGTCCAAATGCAATTTTTAAGCATCTGATTGCAATAATCGGGAGCATTAGCTTATTGCAAGTGTAAAAATGGGCGTGGCCATTAGTTAATGCTAGAATAAAAATGGGCTTGTCCATTATTGTATTGAAAGTATAAAAATGGGCGTGTCCAAATCATTAAATTTTGTTGATATTGTATCTGCACTATAAATAATGGACGCGATTTCTTGATTGTGTTGAGACAACATTTCGAAGTCAGAGTCCCTCGTATCGGGTCAAAGTTCAATTCTAACCTGAGAATGTTCATATTTCTTGCGATAATAGCAATTACACGCTAACAATCAAGGGGTACGGTGCACAGCTTGGCGAATGCAGGTAATGCATCAAGGTAAGCCCGCTGCGGGTTCGTGTTTTCTGTGAGTTCTCTTACGGAGGACACGGTACGGGTGCGTCGCCTCTTTGCTACGGCGCAGAAACGACATCCATCGGGGGCCGATTCGCATCACCTGTCCCGTCACACAGGAAGACTGAGGAATATAACCAACAAAACCTCGTTTGTCTGGGCTAATATTCTTCACCAACACCTCTATCATGGTGGACTGGAAAGGTAGGTCATAACGATTACAGTTTGTATTCTCATTGTTGACTACAATCACATGAAAACTAAGACACTACTCTTCACGAATTGTACATTCCACGATTCTCTGTTCTCAAGATGAAGGTAATTTGTGTCAAAGAAATGCTGATTCTTGGGCAAAAATATTAAGGAAGATACATTAACAGTCATTTGTGAAGTTTTCAGTCCCATACGGTACACACTTTTTGAGAGAACAGTAAAAAATGCCCAAGGTATTTTTAAAATCTGTTCACAGTCGTTATTCTTGATCTTTAAAAGATCAATCTTGTTTCTGGTCATTTGTTTAATTTACTCTTTTGTTGATAAATGCAGCATTTCAGGCAGAGAACTTGAACGACATGTTTCTACCATTACCATATTTATACCCTGTAAGTTATAGGTAAATCCGTAAAGATTTCTGTCTCGGTATGCTACCAAAAAAAGTATATGCTACCTTTAACACCATAGATTATATTAACAAGGAGAGCTCCAGTTTGTCAGTCTAACGACTCTGAATAAATAAAGGCATTATATCTTGGTCAAACAAAAACTTTCACAATTGCGGCGTGCTGTGTGAGCCTGCCTAAATTTATTTTGAATGAATGAATAACGCCAGGTTAGCAACACCATTGCAATAATTGCATTGGACGAATGCAATAAAAATGACTAGTGGTGCATCAATTATAAGTGTACAACTTTTGATAAGAGCAATGGTGGTTTAATTGGTTGGAATATTGTCCAGGCCGAGGATTTTTCATCAGTATACCTCGAGTTTTGCTCATTGAAATTTCAGAATCGTTCCACACATGTATTCATGTGAACTGGGCAGGATATTACTGTTTGGAGACTGTGCATTGCTAAATACACTGTAAATTCCCCGTACGTGTTGGCTGGCTGTATGGCTTCAGGTTGTGAAACTACCCATCTCTTTAACCGGTGCCGTGTTAAATTCAAGTTCAATGGGATTCTGTATAGTGTTGACGAGTTCCAAAAAGTGAGAATTTAATATTCTAGTGCCATTAAAACATTGTTTGGTCGGGGCAGTGCGTTTTAGTACAGTGGGTCCTTCATGCCACAATGTCATCTGTCACTTTTAAATAAAAAGACTACCATATACAAGGCAATTCCACGGTAACGTAAGTTACCTCTTAAGTGATGACTTTGACCTATTCCTTGATCAATCATTCTTGAAAGACTCCAATTGAAAAATCTTTTGTTGCATTCAGCAAGAATACCACTTGAGGTTCCTTGAAAATGCATGCAAATGATGCCAAGAGGCAGTAAACTAACATTATGTTCCAAACCGTCGAATTGCTCAACAACTGATAACTTTCTATCGAGTATCATGTATGACTTTAAAACAATGGGAAACCGTTTTCTCGCTTGTGTCCCTCCGAACAGACTTTCAGAAGACTGTCCTGTCATTACCAAGAGTGGAACCGGCAGAGGGCGAAAGCTTGGAGTACTACCACAAAGGCATCTGCGTGTCGCGGGGCGTGCCCAGGGATGTCTTCGTAGAACTGGAATCATTTGAAGTCCGTCAAGATGACATCTTCTTAGTAACGTACCCAAAAGCTGGTAATTCTTAGACTTCCATGTCCATCTTTTTTTGTCTTCCCTGCCCCAGCCCCTTCCTAGTCTATGTGATAAACGCATTCGCCGTACATGCACCGAGCGTTACTATGCGTGCAGATTTCCTGATTAATTACCGGGTATGCAAGCCAACCCAGCACTGACCTCTAAGTTTTGACCAATCAAGTTAAACATCCTCCGTCACGATCCAGACAGAAATGTGCTCAAAACAGATCTGATTGGCTGATGTGCCGCGTTGCATAAAATGAACATGCACGCATGTATCAGGCAGTCGTACGTATAGTGTGGCACGGAGTATAATTATGTAGAACGGGTGATATTTATACTCAGACTATCGCCTTTCGCTCACTGTGGGTGTCTTTCACTCTGTCTAAGCAGTCACTGTTTTGTTTCCATGGGTATGATTTCATTTTTGCTCGGCTTAGTAGTCACATTATTGTGTTTTGGCCCGCTAATGTCATTGGGCTGCTGAGCTGTCACGTGTGTTTTGGGACAAATTTCATTGGGCAGTCACGTGGTTACACCTTTTTGGGCGCTTAGCTTGATCATGGTACTTGGCAAAATGGTGTCCTAATGAAAGAAGTACGTGTGCAGCCTGGGTCGATTTCACGAATCCCTACTATCGATCGTGAATCAAGATATGGAGGATAACCCATCGTATCCAACGAAGTGCTAATAGGGCTGCAATGAATCACAAGTCCTATGATTAATAGTAAGTTACGATGAGCTTCGTGAAAAGGCGACTCCAGGGGCCGATTTCACTCATGCTTTGCGATCATCGCTAAATCCCAAATCCATCGCTAAACGGAAAATCGATCGCAAAGTAGCGATCTCATATCACGTGCGATAGCGATGATAGCAAAATACAACTTTAGTAAAATCGGCCCCTGGTGCGCGTTTTGGCGCGAGGCCCGACCCGTGAACAGTATTTATGCGTTGGTTACTACTAATTCGGCGTTTTTGGTGACGATTCTGCTTCAATTACGTCACTGTTTCCACCTAATGAGAACTGGGGGATGAGATTGGTTAGTCTATCTTGCGCCGCAAGCGGCGCTATACTATATCGTTGGCCAAAACACAACCCTAGACCTCCATTATGTACCGATGAGGAGCTTGCAGTATGAACTGGAAGACCCGCATAAATTTAGGTCTCAGTATGAACTGAGACCCTAGGCTTATGTAGATGATTGTGGAGTCAGTTTGACTTAAAGGCCTATGTCATTCCATGTCAGACCAACGCACTTTTTTACCTTAGGTTCTTCGATTTTTACAAAAATTGGTATGCAAGTAGGTATCAATGAGTAATGAATGCATGGCAATTTTTAGTGGAAACTCTCCACCCATGTGGCCGGGACGCATGTCCCTAAATTTGTTTGTTCATATTGTTGTATAGAGAGGGCCTGCTCTATCAAGCAGATGTTGTTTCGTGAAATTTCGGAATGATACCTTTTTTTTTTTTTAAACTGGGCCAAAGGTCAAAGGTCATGTGTCAGAGGTCATAGGTATCCATTTTTAATTTTGTTTTTCAAAATTTTAGGACGGTGTCACTTACAGCATCTAATTCTGGTAATTTTGATACCAAATTAATTTTTTTGCATAATTTTCTGGGGAAATGTGACCGAGTTATGGTTTAATCCTGTGAAAAGGTATAGTGTCAGAACATGAACATTAGGGACATGTGTACCGGCCACATGGGTGGAGGGATTCTACTAAAAAAATTCATTCATTACTCATTGATACCTACTTGCATACCAATTATTTGTAAAAATCGAAGAACCTAAGGTAAACAAGTGCGTTGGTCTGACATGGAATGACCCTTATAATATGACTGTGCTGCGGAAGTTGACATGAGTCGAGCCATGAAGTACGAACCGGAATTCCTACATGCATCATAAAAATGTGATGGGTTGATATAAACCGGAATAGGGCCTACCCGCATTAATTTGGATGTGGATCCGGTATAACCGTCATAATACGTTATAATATACACCTCCACCTCGCAGTATGCATGGGCAAGCATGCTGGCCTTTCTTGGCTCATAAATTGTTATATCAGACAAATAAAAGTATACGTTTTATATAACAAGCCGTTTATTCTGTGTATACAGTAATTATTTCACCACACTATTTATACCGGTAGGCTGTATTGATTCGTGCTGTTGACTCGTGATTTATTTTCTGTTTAAATATACCGATTAACAGGCACAACATGGATGCAGCAAGTCATTAGTCTAATCGTAGACGGGTGTGATGCCAAACTACACAGGGATTTGCACGTCTTCTTCCGATTTCCATTCCTAGAGAACACATGGATAAGCCACTATTCCCAGGTGTGTTTCCTCGAAGCATTTGTCCCGTATCCTCAAACTGCTCCCATTATCAAAACTTTGTTTTACATAAACAAATTATATGAAATACATTAAAGGTTTACTGTAAACAAAACTCATATGAAGTTAAATACATCAGTGTTGTTATAAAAACTCAATCTGTCTATCATTGTTAATGCTAAAAGATATTGTATTTAGAAAAAGAAGGTATATTAAACCCATAACTTAGCACCCCACTTTTCTCGACGAAAAACCTTGCTTACGTCACATGCAGAACGCCACGCAATATACCGTAATGCGAGTCTATAGTTCTGCAAGTGACGCCACACGCTATTGTCAGTTGTGTAGATTGGTTCCTAGGGGGCACTTTTAGGGGGCGGGGCATACATGAACTGATTTTGTAACTTTTTGGTCAAAATTAAGACCTCGCATAAAAATAGGAATTTAAAAAGTCATTAATAATGTATTAGGCAATACTTTTAAAGCACTTTCACCCCTTTCCCAATTTTGATAACAGTAAACCTTTAATGTGTGTTAGTGTTAGGGATGTCATGTATGCGTATTAATGGATAATTATAAGATTATGAACGTTCAAAGAAGGTTTGTGGGTCTTCCGATGTTTCACTTTAAAGGTAATTATCAAACTTTGGTTTATGTCAAGAATATCAAGGAAGATACAATCGTCAGTCATCTGTGAAATTCCCAGTCCCATACGGTGGGCACTTTTTGAGAAAACATTAAATCTTTTCACAGTTATTTTTTATCTATTGAAGATCAAAATTGGTTTTAGTCATTGGTTTTCAGGCAGAAAAACTTAAACGGTATGTTTCCATAATCACCATCTTTATACCATGTAGGTTATAGGTAAATCTCTGTGAAGATTTCTGTTTATGTATACGCTACCAAAATGTGACGGTACCTTTAGGTAGTAATATGCAGAAGGCTGAATATATATATATATTTTTTACGTTTTTCAAAGGTTAGGGTTAGACCTGTTTATGCCGTCAAGCCTGAGGTAGAAAATACCTTATTGCTAAAAGAAAATGGGATTAATTAGCAAAATATTCCTTTTCTCTTACAGCATTTGATTTTACGTCGGATCCACTATTGTTTTACGACTATAGGCCATTCATTTTAGTGGGTTTTGGACGGCTACCTCTAGCGAGGCTTTTGTGCTAAAGAAAATGTTGATGCTTAAGTACATGTAAATCTATGAAATGTTTCCCCTTGCTTGAACATGATCTCTCCCCTTTCACCAGATCGGTCTAGTCCCACCGACGCACACGCTCCTGGGTAAAATGCCGCGCGACTCCCCACGAATGATCAAGACGCACCTGGCGCCCGACCTTCTTCCCCGGGAGATGTTCGCCAAGAATCCCAAGGTGGTGTACGTGGCGCGCAATCCCAAAGACGTAGCCGTGTCTTACTTCCATATGCATCAATTCGACACCACCTTGCAGACCTACCCTGGCTGGGAAGAATTCTTCGAAAGGTTCATGAATAAAGACGGTATGGGTTTATTCTCATATTTTACATTTTTAATAATTATTTTCGGGAGGATCCTGTCGCAGTACTCAAAAACCTATTATTACGTCGACTCTGAAATTGTGGTGCTTCTAAAACTGTAAAACGTGTCGGCGAAACACACTGATATACTTAGCACAACTTTTTAACCAAATCTGTGTCGTGTATGTAAGAAATGGGGTTTAATTATTTTCATCGCGCTTGAAAACAAAAATAACATAGGCGTTTTTGCATCTATTGATTGCAAGAGCTTTCCTCGGGCAAAAACAAACTTTCTTGCATTTCTAGGGAGTTCATTATAGGGGATCATTTTAAAATCCAAAAGACCGAATTCTGTGACTTATTTTCAACACCTTTTATTCGATCATTTTCAGCCTTGTACATTAAGAATAAGGCCGATTCTCAATAGTGCGCCTCCAAGAGTTTGCAACGCGTTGGCCAATCACAATGCGCGGAGTCTGTCGACCCAATACGCATGCGCACCCGGAAAGGGTCGACCGATTCCGCGCATTGTGATTGGCCAACGCTTCGGAAACTCTTGGTGGCGCACTATTGTGAATCGCTCGTATTGTACTTATTATTTGACTAGTTCAGTTTTATTACTCATGCAGTGGCTGGGGGTGATTGGTTTCACCATAATCTCTTCTGGTGGAAGAAGCGAAACGACCCAAATGTTCTCTTCGTGAAATATGAAGACATGAAAAAGGTAAATATCTAGATAAACCAAACAAACTCCTGGTGGTAGCATTGGTTGGCACTACATGGGCAATTATTTTGAGAGGGGTAAATGAAAGCTACACACAGGTTTTTCTATAAGCTGGGCAAACACCGACAAATTGTATCCATGTATGTTGGTCATGAATCTTATACCTTTCATTGAGCCTTTACGAAGATTAGGCTTGGGAGGGCCCAAAACGAAATGAAGGGATCGGGCCACATGACGAAGCCGAAGAAAGGCTCCAGCTTTGTGACGTACCCCAAGACCTTCATTTCATTTAGGACACAAAATGGATGTAGCCAAATATTGAATCCCAAGCCTATATGGCGTTAAACGGAGGCTCAGGCTCAGGCTCAGGCTCCAGCTCTTTTTATGTTGAATATACAGGTTGTGATTTTTCATTGAAGCTGAAGCTCTGCTTTGTTTTCAAACCAGGGAATCTACTTCCAAACCGCAGCCAAAGGGGTCTGTTTTGATATCCGTTATAATTATTTCAGAATAGATTCACGAAATGGAGCCGGAGCCTGAGACGGAGCCCGAGCCTCAGTTTCGTAAACGCCCATAGTCTCTAGTCTAATTTTGTCAAGGCCCATATTTCTGACCCTTGCAGGACCTGAGACAGATCGTGGAACAGACGGCCAGGTTCCTAGAACACCCTGTTACTGAGGAGGTCTTAGACACCATCACAGAAAAGTGTAGTTTCCTGAACATGAAGAGAGACCCAAAGGTGAACCCAGACATGGTCCTGGAGTTTGGCAGTGACGATGACGTAGTCAATATGCCTCCTCCATCACAGACAGAAATGTCATTCATGAGGAAAGGTATTATGAATAAATGATATACTTTTGATAAACTTGTAATTTGATTTGATTAATCTCACCTCAATCTCTACATTATAATCTTTGTCATTATGCCATCTAGTACATGTAGGCCTATTAAAGTGTACGGAGGTTTATTGTGACTTTATTGTACAAATTACTAGTGACACCTTTAACGATTTTTAGAATATTAGCCACGGTCTGTGGGTCGGCCTACCCTCAGAATTGTTGCGGCTCAAAAACCGGGCAGCCATAATAACTATATGAACTGGCATGCATACGTAGCACATTCTTCAGTGGCGCGTTAAAGTGAATGGAATTTAGTTATTTGGAGAAAACAACCCATTATTTTAATAATCGGTTTACGTTTTGTCCCTTTAGGGCAAGTTGGCGACTGGAAGAACCAGTTCACTGTGGCACAAAATGAGCGGTTTAACGAGATGTACCGGAAGGAGATGATGGACTCGAATTTGACCTTTGACTTTGAACTATGACACTCTTCCCTGTAGTGATTTTGGGGCAGGCATTTATCAAGGGTCAATGAATAAGTAGACATATGAACGAAAATAATGACACGAACACAATGTTTTCTATCAAATCGCGCAGGTAAGCTATTTATTTATAAGTCCCATTCTATATCCGATTCTAAAACTTCCTAACCTAAATCATGCAATAATAATTACATCATTTACTTGCATGATTTATACTTTAGCGAATTTACCTAAATAGGGAGGCAATTTAGCATCTAAAAGTGAACATTTGGGAGACATCTGCAAAATAGGGAGACTTTTCGTTGTCTACCTATTATACCAGCTACCTTTTAAACACATATTCTTACTGTCCACATTTCACTGGAAGACATAGAATGCTCCCAATATGAACATATGTCAATTTTAAGTTCATTGGTTTGGAGGATGTTCAGAAATAGGCAATTTAAGTTTGTGCACGACCCTATGGGAAAGTCTCCCTAAAGACCCATTCCCGGTAATTAAAATACTTGATAGCATTATATATCGCTCATTTATTACATAAAAAAGCAAACTCTAGCTCTTAACAATGCATTATTATTTATTAATTTATAAAGACTATGAAACGCTTGAACATTTACCAACCTGGACGAAATAAACAGGAACAGCACACAAGTGCCGATTTTTATTTAAATTGCACAAAACTAGTTGTTAATTTTTTTTATTCCATTTATGCATGTGTATCTTTATTCTATAGCTATACGTGAACTCATGCTATAGTAGTTGCCCGCTATCGAAAATCATATAAATTTTTTAATCCAGTGTTATTCATTACCTGTTAGGAACTCTATGGCGAGTCCGTGAATACAACCACGTATATAGTGTCATTATAAGCCCTTCTCAAATATAATTGTGTACACAAGCACATTACAACAATTTATTTATTGTAAAGTGAACAAAGACAAATTGACTGGATTCGAACCAACGACCTCCGGAATACTGTACCGAAACTCTTATGACCAACTGGCATAATGTAAGTGGTGTCCTTAATAGTCACTTATCTTTGTTCGTTTGGCAGTAAGAAGCCATGAAACCACTCACATACTGCGCTATATCCCAAGGATCATTTAAGATACGTGCATCATTAGCAATGCTGCAACCTGCAAAACAGTACATGAGTTTCACTAGATCTTTCTTTGTTCTCTTTTCAATGACTTAAAATCCACTCAGTTTCCCTTATGGTTATTTGTCCATTTTTAGTTATTTAGTTAATTACTTGGATAGTTACCCGATATTCCTGTTTGTTAAATCCGTCAATATCTAACGCATTTTCCCACGAATGCCTAAATGTTCACCCAATTCCTATAATAGGGAAGTCTGGATCAAACTAAACCTCAGTAAGTATGAGGCCATCATGACAAAACCTGCACAGGCCACGATTATAATCAGACACACATCTAAAAGCGTCCACTGGAAAAACGTCAACTTCTGGGCAGACGGCAAACGAAGATGCTCGCCGCCATATTTGATCACGTGATTGATCCAAAACACTGCCTTTTCCACAGGCGAGACGTCAGCTTCTTTCATCAATGCCGAGAAACGAGAAGACGTTTCTTTGAAGCTGCAAAATCAAAAAATGATAATAATAAATTTAGTCATTTAGTCGGAAAAGCGGCATAGAGTTAGAACAAACGATTTATTGAATGTACTATGAAATGAGATTACGTAATTTGAAAAATGCTTGTTCATTCCTACCTGGGTTCAGATATGACTTTCTGTATGGCTTCTCTTAAGGCAGTACCCGTGAGAGTCGGCATGTCCAGTCTGACGGCCACGCCACGGCACACGGCTCTAGACGTGATGTCAAACATGTCGTTGGCTAGTGGGATAAGAACCATCGGCACGCCGTGGTAGATTGCCTCAAGTACGGTGCTCGTACCGCCGTGATTGACCAAAGCTCTGGTCTTTGGATGTCCTTGTAGGAGAAGAAACAGAAAACTCTATGACAAGCCTGTGTCGATTTCACGAAACCCTGCGATCGATCGTAACTCAAGTTACGAAGGAAAACCCATCGTATCCTACGTAGGGCTGCAGTGCATCACAAGTCCTACGATCGATAGTAAGTTACGAGAAGTTTGGTGAAATCGACACCTGGGGCCGATTTCACTAACGTTTTGCGATCATCGCTAGGCCCAAATCCATCGCTAAACGGAAAATTCGTACACACAGTAGCGATCATTTTCCCGTTTAGCGATGGATTTGGGCTTAGCGATGATCGCAAAGCGTTAGTGAAATCGGCCCCAGGTCCATGCCACCATATCCATCCACATGGCCCATAAAAGTCATTAATGATGCAAGGGAAAATTCCAGGTATACACGACTCCTTTAAAACAAGATATGATTTTCCAGTGTTGTATAGTCGAGTACTATTTTCCGAGTACCAAGTACTGTTGAGTACTTTGACTGTCGAAGACAGGTTGAGTACTTTGCCGGCCGAGTACAAGAACTGGTATCCGAGTACAAGTACTTGTGCACCCGAGTGCGAGTACGAGTACAAGTACTATCTTACGAGTACGACTACGAGTACAAGTACTTCTAAGTTAGTTTTAGGCCTTTTTCTTTTTACAAAAACTCATTGAACCCAAACTTGTACAACAATAAATGCAGATGACATGGCTAGAGATGACAGGTCAACTCGCTATTACACGTGGCCAGGCCTTGCAGCAGTTATGTTACCGTATCGAATATTGGTTCTTTGGGGGTCAATATTTTTGTAACTTTGTATTTTAACAGCCGTGGTAAGTTATCTTAAAGGGATTTGTTGTATCGAGTACTGTAAATCGAGTGCGAGTACTTGGATGCTCGAGTACAATTTTTGGATGACGAGTTCCGAGTATTTTGTAGCCCGAGTACAAGTACCATAGTACGAGTGCGAGTACTTGGACGTTCGAGTACGAGTACTCTGAAAACGGTACTCGAGTACCGAATACGAGTACTACAACACTTGATTTTTCCCTTCAAACGAAAAGGTTTGACTTACGATAACTAAACTTACATTCGTTGATGCAATTTACAATCCTAATAAACATAACAAGCTGGACAGTAATTTTGATATAGGTAATATAGTAATGTGTTTTTCATTGGCATTCCTGCATGCAGATTGTAAAAAAAAAACCGAGATTTTTCAAGGAATTTTTATTTTACAACCGAGAACAAACCTAGTATGTCATTCACGGGCGCCCACTGCACGAGTTTAGTGTTGTTTCCCACGTTCGTCGGTTGCTTGCCCCTGTGCATCATTACCACACGTTGATCAAGGAGCGCCAAGGCGTCTAAAATATCCCGTACACTTTCATCGTCTAAACGCAGAGATGATCCCATCGCAATCACAACCACGCCATGTTCACCAGACCCTTCAAAGAAACTTGCCAGACTCTGTCAAGAAAATGAACGGTAAAGGTAGATGTAGAAGCCTCGATTGAAAGGGTAATCAAACCAACATTACATATACACTGTATACCATACATTTAGGTTACTTTGAATGTTTTGTTTTTTATATGATTATATGATTTTTCTTATAGCTTACCTCGTCCAGTGGTTGGGCTGGTTTGGCTGTAACCCCGCCAACCGGTATAAGATTTGGCATTATAGGTCGTGGTAAGTCCTGTACGTGCATATCAGCGTTTACCAGATGCAGCTGAGATTTCATGAGCAGGTTTCTCAGTGGAATCCCGGGTCCAATCTTATATTTCATCTTGACTTCTTCAAATGGTGCTAAGCAGTTCCGATCGACCAAATGACTGGATACCACAAAGCTTATGAAGTTAATTACTCGCTGTGTAAAAGACATCGTATCACAGAACGACTGTATTGGCATCGGCATGAAGGAAGGGTAGATGGGTTGGCCGAACCAGCGATCATGTCTCAAAACCCGAAATCCTTGCACAGAGTATTGGATAAACGGGACCGACAGCACTTCGGCCAACAGGGGAGGGCATAAATTAGCCGCCGGGTCGCAAATCAGCAGGTCAAAACTGGTGTTCTTTAACGTTGCAATGAGCGTCTCATTCCCAAGGATAAAATCGCATTCCTTGGCTGTTTCATGCCACGGATTAGTAGTCGATCTGTTGACACTACGGACTGCTGCTAATAAATATTTCATTAAGCGACCGTCCTTATCGGCCTTCTCCGTAATTTCCCCCTGGAAACTCCGACGCTTTTCCTGCTGATATGTATCACTCCATGGTCCGGAGTATACCAAAAACTCAAAGTTCTCTTTCGGCGCATTTTTCTCGTAGGACAATGCTACATTCGTCGCAGCCATCAGAAATGTTACCTGGTGGTTGTGGTCGCGGGTTAATGCACTCATAACCGGTCTAAAGTTCATGTAATGGCTGCTTGTAGATTGCAATGGGATCATCAATAGAATTCGAGAAGAAGAGGCAAACTGGACAAAGACCGTCACAAGCACGACGGAAAATCCCAACCAGCTTCTGCTGACTATGCAGGCGGGAGACATTCTTGTAATCAACTTAGCCACTGCATAGACATCGAACTAATGAACAAATTGCTCGAATAAATCCAAATTTATATGAGTTAATTTCTGAGGGGAAATATGCAATTTTGATTTAATATCTTGCCTGTTATGAGGCCACTCTCCCCAAAGGCACACGACCGTGTCGACTGAGGTGCCAGCTAGTCACGCGTTGTTAGTATTTATAAGTACTCTCTGTATTTTGTCAATGTCAGTCCGAGCTTGTGGTATTAAATGATATTGCAAGCTCCAAGCTACTACAGCGTTGCAGTCTGGTAATATACTTTTATTGTCTGCACGAAATAATTTTTTCTTACCTGGAACAGAGGCAGTGTTACTCAGTGATATTTTACCTTTAAATCAGCACAATACCAGCACAAGTACAATGTCAACACGATACCTAATCATAAACATATCTCACTACGCGTGCGTCAGACTTCACTTTTTTCTTTCCAAATTCTAAATATCCCCCAGGTTGTGATAACCCGTCATATTCACACAATATTGCATGTCCCCCCCCCCCCCCGCCAAAAATTTGCAATATTTTAACAAACTTCAGGGTAGGCTACACATAAAAGTCAGCTCCGTCGACCCATTGATTCTTGAGCTATTTTAGGGCGTTTACGAAACGGAGGCTTAGGCTCAGTCTCAGGCTAAGGCTCTGTCATCCATACGCTGAAAATATAGGTTGTGGGTTTTCACTGAAGCTGAAACTCTGTTTTGCCTTTTCAAACCAGAGAATCTACAAATGGAAGTATACCGTATTCAAAACACTTGACATGACACACCAGTTTGAGCTTGCTAAAAAATCTCATTAAATGTGTGGGTGTACACGGAGTGGCAATTGAATTAAAGAGTCATATTGCTTAATCATTCTAGTCTGATTTTTTTCTATTTATTCAATTCATACTACAAGCCAATTTCCTCTTTGTCCACACTATATAATATTATTCAACAAAAAGTCAAATGATTTAGTAAACCTAAAAATTAAATATAACTAAATATTTTGAGACGAAAATGACCATTTTTGAGAACTAGATGATCGAAATAAGTGCTCACCGTATACAGAAAAACCGAACCAAACCAAACGAAAACCAACGAGACCATTAGCCTATACCATTAACCATCAATTCATACCCCATTTGTTGCAAAATCAATACGTAAAGGTATAAGCAAACCTCGAATCCAATGATAACGATAATTAGTCATTTTACTGATATTAATATTTTAAAAGGGAAATAAGGACAAATACAGCTGTTAGCGAATAATTTAGGAACTTTCAAATGATTCGACGCCAAATTAACCTCATTAAATATGAGATCATCGTGACAAAACCTGCACAGGCCACGATTATAATCAGACACACATCTAAAAGCGTCCACTGGAAAAACGTCAACTTCTGGGCAGACGGCAAACGAAGATGATCGCCGCCATATTTGATCACGTGATTGATCCAAAACACTGCCTTTTCCACAGGCGAGACGTCAGCTTCTTTCATCAATGACGAGTAACGAGAAGACGTTTCTTTGAAGCTGCAAAATCAACAAAACAAAAAAAGTAAATTTAGTCGGAAAAGCAGTAGAGTAGAGAGAAGAAATAGTTTCTAAAATGTACTATGAAAATGAGATTACGTTATTTGAAAAGGCTTGTTCATTCCTACCTGGGATCAGATATGACTTTCTGTATGGCCTCTCTTAAGGCAGTACCCGTGAGAGTCGGCATGTCCAGTCTGACGGCCACGCCACGGCACACGGCTTTGGCGGTCGTGTCAAACATGTCGCCTCCTAGCGGGATGAGCACCATTGGCACACCGTGGTAGATTGCCTCGTGAGCTGTGCTCATACCTCCGTGACTGACCAAAGCTCTGGTCTTTGGATGTCCTTTTAGGGAAAGAAGAAATCTCTGTGACAATCCACGATCATGTACGTCATCCAGAAAGTAATGCCTTTAATTTTGTTAACATTCTTGTACCGAACAGATTGAAAGGGCTGAATTTTCAGGGTGTACGTAATAGGGATATGGGTGGAAACTACATTATACAAACCGATCATGTTATTCAAGGGAGCCCACTGAAGAAGTTTACTGTTGTTTCCCACGTTCGTCGGTAGCTTGCCCCTGTGCATCATTACCACACGTTGATCAAGGAGCGCCAAGGCCTCTAAAATATCCAGTACACTTTCATCGTCAAAACGCAGAGATGATCCCATCGCAATCACAACCACGCCATGTTCACCAGACCCTTCAAAGAAACTTTCCAGACTCTGTCAAGAAGAAAGAACTGTTAATGTAGACATTGTATTATCCTTATGACTGTAGAATCTTCGATTCATAGGGTAATCAGACCAAGGGTCGATTTAACCGAACTCATAGTTACTCTTATAAGACTTATGGTGTATTACAGCCCCACGTTGAATTCCTATGGGTCATCCTTCGTAACTATAGAGTTACGATCGATCGTAGGGTTTCGTAATCGACCCAAGTGCTATAATTTTAAGCTGTAAGCGTATACAGTTCTCGTCACTTATCATAGAACGTTTCTTTTCGTTTTGGTTTGTTTTGGTTATTGTTTTGTTTTCCTTTCTGATTGTTTTGATAATTTTTTATTAGCTTACCTCGTCCAGTGGTTGGGCTGGTTTGGCTGTAACCCCGCCCACCGGTATAAGATTCGGTGGGAGAGGTCGTGGCAAGTCCTGTACGTGCATATCAGCGTTTACCAGATGCAGCTGAGATTTCATAAGCAGGTTTCTCAGAGCAACCCCAGGTCCAATCCTATATTTCATCTTGACGTCTTCAAATGGTGCTAAGCAGTTCCGATCGATCAAACGACTGGCAATTACATAGTTTATGAAGTTCATTACTCGCTGTGTAAAAGACATCGTATCACAGAACGACAGTAATGGCATCGGCATGAAGGAAGGGTAGATGGGTTGGCCGAACCAGCGATCGTGTCTCATAACCCGAAATCCTTGTGTTGCGTACTGAATGAAGGGGACCGACAGCACTTCGGCCAACAGAGGAGGGCATAAATTAGTCGACGGGTCGCCTATCAGCAGGTCAAACCTGGAGTTCTTCAACGTTGCAATGAGCGTCTCATTCCCAAAGATAGAATCGCATTCCTTGGCTGTTTCCTGCCACGAATTCATAATATTCGCTCTGTTGACACCGCGGACTGCTGTCATGAAAGCTTCCACTAAACGACCATCCTTATTGGCCTTCTTCGTGATATCCCCCAGATAACTCCGACGCCTTTCCTGTATATAAGTATCACTCAATGGTCCGGAGTATATCAAAAACTCGAAGTTCTCTTTCGGCGCAGTTTTCTCGTAGGACAATGCTGCATTCGCCGCTGCCATCAGAAATGTTACCTGGTGGATGTGGTCGCGGGTTAATGCACTCATAACCAGTCTGAAGTTCATGTAATGGCTGCTTGTAGATTGCAATGGGATCATCAATAGAATTCGAGAAGAAGAGGCAAACTGGACAAAGACCGTCACAAGCACGACGGAAAATCCCAACCAGCTTCTGCTGACTATGCAGGCGGGAGACATACTTGTAATCAACTTAGCCACAGCATAGACATCGAACTAATGAACAAAGGTGGCTCGAATAATCCACATTTATAATTATGAGCCTACATTACGCAATATATAGTTGTCTTATAAGACTACTATATATTGCGTTGCAGTCTGGTAATATACTTTTATTGTCTGAACGAAATCATTTATGTTACTTGGAACATAGGCAGTGTTACTCAGTGACATTTTACCTTAAAATCAGCATAATACCAGCATAATGTCAACACGATAACCAAACATAAACATTATCTCGCTGCGCATGCGTCAGACTTCACATTTGTTTCTGTCCAAATCAGTTCTAAATTTGAAAAGTGAACAAAGAAAATTTGACTAGAGCGGATTCGAACCTGCGACCTCCTGAATACCGTACAGGTAAAACTAAATTTATAAGATTACATTAATACACAACTGAACACAATATTGCATGTCCCCCCCCCCACCCAAACAAAATCCAATATTTTTTAGAAACTTTACTGGGTATGCTACACATAATAGGCCTAAAAGTCAGCTCGGCGCATAGATTCTGGAGCTATTTTAAGGTGCATTCGTTTAGCTCACCCGGGTCGACACCAGTCCACCTCGTCCCATTCTCTCGCTTGTTTTGTTTAGTATAGCACGACCATTCCCAGTGAGGGTAGACCCGTGTTTGCTAAACGATTGAACCCTTATAGCGCCTTTACGAAATAAGGTTTGAGGCTAGGCTTGGGATTAATTTTGCTACTGCCATCTTGTGTCCTTAATGAAATGAATGGCTTGCGAAACATGGCGAAGCTGGAGCCTTTCTTTTGCTTAATCATGTTGCCCAATCCCTTCGTGTCGTTTTGTGGGCCTCAAATGGCGGTAGCAAAATAAGTACCAAGCCTAGCCTCAAGTCAGGTTAGCGTAAAGGCCCTTAGTTTGTTGCACCCGTAGTGTTGTTAAATAGCGCCCTCTATTTATCGGTATAAAAGAAGACTATGATGGCCGACTGAACCACATGGTCAAATCAGTGTCTGATTTAAGTTCCACTTTCCTCGTACTAGTTTGACACTCAGTCACCACATTCTGGCGACGAAGATCGAAGTGATCAAAGCCATATCTTTCAAAGCTTCACTGCAGTAAAGGGTGAGTCACAATTAACTTTAAAATAAGTGAAAAAATAGCCGAAGAAAGGCGTAATCGGAGAACAGACAGTCACCGTCTACTCTACCGCCGTTAGTCACATCGTAACTTGTTAAGTTGGCTACCGTTACACGAATGCTATAATACGATCGCCGCAAGTACAGACAGTAATACAAGCCAACTTATACATTGGTGCGGTAAAACATGAAACTTCTACCTCCCTTTCCGAAATTTGACAGAGGCCTATATCAACACGCCAATGCTGACCTTGAGTGGAAGAAATGGCTGCAAATATTTGAGAGATTACTCAGTCATAGCCATGGATGTGCAAGATGATGCTACAAAAACTATAAAGAACCCTAAGATGTGGATGAGGTCTTTGAACTACATTCGACCATGTCGCCAATACATATACCTAACAGCTGCTGATCAGCCCACAAACTACAACGTAGCTTATCCATCCCAGGCAGGCCAAGCAAGGTAAAACTGAAATTGAACATGCGAATTCACCGAAGTAGATAACGAAATTTGTGTCCAAATCAGGCTACACTGCAACTGGATCAAAGAATCATTGCTTAATTTCAGTCTAAATGTTTTCTATTTATTCAGTTCATACTACAAGCCATTTCCTCTAAAATATTTTCCTATGTCGACACTATAGTATTCTTAAAAAAAAGTCCAATTATTTGGTAAACCTAAAAATTAAGTGAATATTTTAGGACGAACATTTTTGACAACTAGATCATCGGAATAAGTGCTCACCGTATACAGAAAAACCGAAACCGAACCAAACTAAACAAAAACCAACGAGACAATTTTGATTGTAGCCTATACAGGGTGTCCCAGAAAAAAAACGCAACACTGTGTTGGGACCCATTATGTTACAATAATACTGTTTAGCGATTTAAAATTCAGAAATTCAGATTCAGATATGTGATACAACAATGTCTTGGCTATCACCATGTAGAATTTAAGCATATTGGGGGTGAAATTGGCGAAAATATGATCAATTGAAAGAGTACTCCTTAAAAACAAATTTGCAAGGATAACACGCGTAGTGGTCAATACACATAATGTGCATGAAATGAAGATGAAAATCGGGATTTGAGGTTCGGTAATAATTCAGTCTTCGTTTTTTTACTGAATTTTAGTTCAATTTTGCTCAAAGTCTACATGGTAATAGCCAAGACATAGTTGTATCACATACCGTATCCTATATTATCTTGAAGTGATAAACCGTTTAATTTTTATTAAATAGTACTCGACACAGGTGTTGCGTTTTTCTTGGGACACCCTGTATACTGTACCGTTAACTATCAATCCATACCCGTATTTGATGCAAAATCAATCAGAAAAAGTAAGATTATACAAATATAAGCAAACCTCGAATCCATTGATAACGATAATTAGCCATTTACCAGGTACCCGCCTAATCAGTTACCATTATTAATATTTTAAAAGGGAACTGTGGAGAAACACTGACAGCGAATATGGGACCTTTCAAATGATTCGACGCCAAATTAACCTAATTAAATATGAGGTTATCGTGACAAAGCCTGCACAGACCACGATTATAATCAGACACACATCTAAAAGCGTCCACTGGAAAAACGTTAACTTCTGGGCAGACGACAGACGAAGTTGCTCGCCGCCATATTTGATCACGTGATTGATCCAAAACACTGCATTTTCCACAGGCGAGACGTCAGCTTCTTTCATCAATGACGAGTAACGAGAAGACGTTTCTTTGAAGCTGCAAAATTAACAAAACAAAACAAGTAAATTGAGTCGGAAAAGCAGTAGATTCGAGAGAAGAAATAGTTTCTAAAATGTACTATGAATATGAGATTACGTTATTTGAAAAGGCTTGTTCATTCCTACCTGGGTTCAGATATGACTTTCTGAATCGCCTCTCGTAAGACAGTACCCGTGAGAGTCGGCATGTCCAGTTTGACGGCCACGCCACGGCACACGGCTCTAGACGTGATGTCAAACATGTCGTTGGCTAGCGGGATAAGAACCATCGGCACGCCGTGGTAGATTGCCTCGAGTACGGTGCTCGTACCGCCGTGATTGACCAAAGCTCTGGTCTTTGGATGTCCTTTTAGGAGAATAAAATAGGAAAATTCTGTGACAAGCCTGTGTCGATTTAACGAAACCGTGCGATCGATCTTAACTCAAGTTACGAAGGAAAATCCATCGTATCCTACGTAGGGCTGCAGTGCAGTCTATCCACATGGCCCATACAAGTCATGAATGCTGCTGGGAAAATTCCAGCTAGGAGTCTATACGCCTCCTTTAAAACAAACAAGATGTGATATTCTTATTCAAACAAAAAGTTTTGACTTACGATAATCAAACTTACATTAGTGGACGCAAGTTACAATTCTAATAGGCAAAAGCTGGACAGTAATTTTCACTAGGTAATAATTTCAGGTAATGTGTTTTTCACTGACATTCCTCCATGCAGATTGTAAAAAAATGATGAGATTTTTCAAGGAGTTTCATTCTAGAAACGAGGACAAACCTAGTATGTCATTCACGGGCGCCCACTGCACGAGTTTAGTGTTGTTTCCCACGTTCGTCGGTTGCTTGCCCCTGTGCATCATTACCACACGTTGATCAAGGAGCGCCAAGGCGTCTAAAATATCCCGTACACTTTCATCATCAAAACGCAGAGATGATCCCATCGCAATCACAACCACACCATGTTCACCAGACCCTTCAAAGAAACTTGCCAGACTCTGTCAAAATGAACGGTAAAGGAAGATGCAGAAGCTTCGATTGATATGATAATCAGACCAAAAGTATACCATACATTTAGGTTACTTTGAATGTTTTGTTCTTATATGATTATATGATTTTTCTTATAGCTTACCTCGTCCAGTGGTTGGGCTGGTTTGGCTGTAACCCCGCCCACCGGTATAAGATTCGGCAGGAGAGGTCGTGGCAAGTCCTGTACGTGCATATCAGCATTTACCAGATGCAGCTGAGATTTCATAAGCAGGTTTCTCAGAGCAGTCCCAGGTCTAATGTTATATTTCATCTTGACATCTTCAAATGGTGCTAAACAGTTCCGATCGACCAAATGACTGGATACCACGTAGGTTAAGAAGTTTATTACTCGCTGTGTAAAAGACATTGTGTCACAGAACGGCTGTATTGGCATCGGCATGAAGGAAGGGTAGATGGGTTGGCCGAACCAGCGATCGTGTCTCATAACTCGAAATCCTTGTGTTGCGTACTGAATGAAGGGGACCGACAGTACTTCAGCCAACAGAGGAGGGCATAAATTAGCCGCCGGGTCGCCTATCAGTAGTTCAAAACTGGAGTTCTTCAACGTTGCAACCAGCGTCTCATTCCCAAGGATAGAATCGCATTCCTTGGCTGTTTCATGCCACGGATTAGTAGTAGATGTATTGACACCACGGACTGCTGCCAAAAAATATTTCATTAAGCGACCGTCCTTATCGGCCTTCTCCGTAATTTCCCCCTGGAAACTATGACGCTTTTCCTGCTGATATGCATCACTCCATGGTCCGGAGTACATCAAAAACTCAAAGTTCTCTTTCAGCGCATTTTTCTCGCGGGACAATGCTACATTCGCCGCTGCCATCAGAAATGTTACCTGGTGGTTGTGGTCGCGGGTTAATGCACTCATAACCGGTCTGAAGTTCATGTAATGGCTGCTTGTAGATTGCAATGGGATCATCAATAGAATTCGAGAAGAAGAGGCAAACTGGACAAAGACCGTCACAAGCACGACGGAAAATCCCAACCAGCTTCTGCAGAAAAATATGCAGGCGGGAGACATACTTGAAATCAACTTAGTCACTGCATAGACATCGAACTAACGTACAAAGGTGGCTTGAATAATCCACACTGATATGAGTTAATTTCTGATTTGCAGGGGAAATCTGCAATTTTAATATCTTGCCTGTTATGAGGCCACTCTCCCCAAAGGCACACGACAGTGTCGACTGAGATGCCAGCTAGTCACGCATCGTCAATATTTATAGGTAGGCCTACTCTCTGTATTTTCTCAATGTCAGTCCGAGCTTTTGGTATTAAATGATATTGCAAGCTCAAAACTGCTACAGCGTTGCAGTCTGGTAATATACTTTATTGTCTGCACGAAATAATTTCTGGACAAGGCTGGACCGTCACAAACACGACGGAAAATCCCAACCAGCTTCTGCTGACTATGCAGGCGGGAGACATAATCAACTTAGTCACTGCATTGACATCGAACTAAGTCTAATGTACGGTCAGCATTTATAGGTACCCGCTGTATTTTGCATGGCCAGACGGTCCAAGCTTCATTGTATTTTTATTATTCAATAAAACTTATAGGCTGGTTGGTCTGGTTGGCAATACTTGGCATGGGCGGCCACAATGTTGCAAATCATTTCGTCTTTTCGGCAGACGACGTGACCCTGAAAATTCAACATAATTTGCATAACTTTCCATACCTGCAGTATTGTGTAGACACGTCCGTATATTCGGGTCGTACTTCCATATACGTGTGTGCACAAAATCATTTTGTATAAAGTGAAAATAGCCCCCCTCCGTAGAACCTTGGTAGTCTACGGCATGGGCGGCCACAATGTTGCAAATCATTTCGTCTTTTCGGCAGACGACGTGACCCTGAAAATTCAACATAATTTGCATAACTTTCCATACCTGCAGTATTGTGTAGACACGTCCGGAGACCTGGGGGTATGATCCTGTATATTCGGGTCGTACTTCCATATACGTGTGTGCACAAAATCATTTTGTATAAAGTGAAAATAGCCCCCCTCCGTAGAACCGCGCCTGGTGCAAGTACATACATGTATCATCATTTCTTGTGTTGTTTCCATAACATTTTCAGCACATTTTCTTTCAACGTTTATGAGTGTACAAATTGTGTTCAAAATAAATTACTGTTACCCTTATGCCCGGCTCTGATGGCTCTTCATAGTTTTCGCCATCTTGGTTGGCAAAAACTCGGGTTGTGACGTTGCAAAAGAAAGGTATATTAAAACATCCTCGAATTGACAGCGAATAGTATAAGGAGATTCCTTTTTCCCAAACTTCTCTCAGGCTCACTGGCTCCGGTGCTGTCATCCATACGCTAAAAACAAATGTCGTGGTTTTTCATTGAAGCTGAATCTCTGTTTTCTTGTTCAAGTATCTACTTCGAAACTGTACCCAAAAGCCTCTATATTGATGCCCATTATTTTAGAATGAATTCACGAAATGAAGCTGCAGCTGGAGCCGAAGGCGAAGCCTGAAGTTTGGAAAAGGGTCTTGGTCTTGGAAACAGACTACCAAGGGCCTTTCTCAAAGCTCGGCTCCGTCTGAGGCTCCGGCTTTGCCTCTGTAATCCTTACGCTGGAAATATAGGTGGTGGTTTCCATTAATAGAGCTGAAGCTCTGTTTTCTTTTTTTAAACCAGAGAATCTAATTCCGAACCGCAGCCAAAAGTATCCATTTTTATACCCGTAATTTTAAAATGGATTCACAAAATGGAGGCTGAGCCGACTGCCTCAGCCGGAGCCGAGCTTTGAGAAAAGCCTCAGAGCCCTTAGTGATGTTAATAGCGCACTCTATTGCTCGATATAGACGAAGACTACGATGAGCGACTGAACCTCATGGCGCTTTCCTCGTGCTAGTTTGCCACTCAGTCACCACATTCTGGCGACGAGGATCGGGGTGATCAAAGCCTTATCAATCAAAGCTTCACTGCAGTAAAGGGTGAGCCACAATTCCCTTTAAAGGTTGTATCATACTTTGGTAAGAGACCAAAACAGAAATGTTCACAGATTTACATATAACTTTCAGGGTATGAAGATGATGCTGGTAGAAACCTACCGTTAAAATATTTCCGCCTGAAATGGTGTATTTATCCAGAATTATAAATTAATAAAACAACGACCGAAAATCTTTTTGATCTTTTAAAAGATCAAAAATAAAAGAGAAAAGACTTCAGAAATAATGTGGCCGTTTTTCACTGTTGGCACCGTATAGGACTGAAATTTTCACAGATTACTTTTATTGTATCTTCCTTGATATTTTTGCCCACGAATCTGTATTTCTTTGACAAAAACCAAAGTATGATACTACCTTTAAAATACGTGTAAAATATAGCCGGTATTTTCGATACGAAAACACACCCCCCTACCTGTACGTGGCATATATAATGGAAGCTAATGTGCGGTAAATGTTGGTCCCAATAACAGTGCTGATGTCCCTTGTGATCAACACAGATATCTGCAACATGTTGTCTTTCCCATCTTGCAAGGCAACTGAATAAGCTCCAAAAACAGCCTACATGCCTATTACATCAGGGGCCAATTTCATAAAACTGTTAAGCACAAAAATTTGCTTAGCACAAAAATGTCTCGCCCAATAAAACAAACCACCATTGAAAATTCCATTTGATATTCATGTTCAGCGAACAACAACCAAAGAACAATCACAAGTGATACACAACTCGTGAAAATTTGGTTGTTAATACTGTTTTTATTAAGACAGAAATGTCATGCTTAGCAAATTTGTGTGCTTAACAGTTTTATGAAATTGGCCCCTGGCAATGACATGAAGCATGATCAGATAATGAGGTAGTATGGCTACCTGTTTTCGGGCATTGTAAAAATGAAAGATCTCTCTTCATATTGATCCAAAAGTATATGCCAAAACAACATAAACATCGACGCATTATACTCTTCAAAACTCATTAAGATGTCGAGCGTGAGCTACAGCGTTTGGAAGATGCTGACAACATTAGACAAGGAGCATGTACCATGAACAAATTCGAGTTCTCAACCCCGACTACATCCAAGGTCTGTCTTCAGAAATTAATGGAGCAGACCTCAGGGAACATTTCTAGGTACTATGTGTAATATCTCAAAAATTATTGTAATATTTAAAAAAAAATTAGAAAAAACCAAAAAGAATGCAACAAATGGATTTAAGGTCTTGCTTCTGACTTATTATTATTATTATAATTTTTTTTTTTTTAAATCTTATTGCTCTATGAATGGATTAAGAATTATATAATCACATAATCATTCACCAAAATACATATCAATGACTTGGTAGGAGGTCAGCATATACGACCACGCCCCCTTTTCAGTTGCATTGTGGGAAAGTGAATCTTGTTTTCTGTTGCTCCTCAAAATAATGATACACATTTTCTCAAAAGTGATACCACAATTTGAAGACACATACTACCTAGCAAAGCTGTTAATGGTATAAACTTCCATTTTATGAAGTCAAATCTTAGATGTAGTAGGTGTTGAGCTAACACCTTAATAAGAGGGTTTTCAGAACTTTGCTCCTTGACTAAAGGGTATTTGTGAACACGGATTGGCAATTGCATCAAAGAGTCATTGCTTATAATTCCAGTCTAAATGTTTTCTATTTATTCAGTTCATACTACAAGCCAATTTCCTCGAAAATATTTTCCTCTATGTAGACTCAATAGTATTCTACAAAAAGTCCAGTTATTTGGTAAACCTAAAAATTAAGTAAATATTTTAAGACGAAAATTACCATTTTTGAGAACTAGATGATCGGAATAAGTGCTCATCGTATACAGAAAAACCGAACCAAACCAAGCGAAAACCAACAACCAATTTAGATTTTAGCCTATATTATATACTGTACCATTAACTTCCAATCCATACCCGTATTTGTTGCAAAATCAATCAGTAAACGTAAGATAAAAATTTAAGCGAACATCGAATCCATTGATAACGATAATTAGTCATTTACCAGGTACCCGCGTAACCAGTTACTGATATTGATATTTTCAAAGGGTACTGTGGAGAAATACTGCTAGCGAATAATTTAGGAATTTATAAATGATTCAACGCCAAATTAACCTCAGTAAGTATGAGGCCATCATGACAAAACCTGCACAGGCCACGATTATAATCAAACACACATCTAAAAGCGTCCACTGGAAAAACGTCAACTTCTGGGCAGACGACAGACGAAGATGATCGCCGCCATAATTAATCACGTGATTGATCCAAAACACCGCCTTTTCCACAGGCGAGACGTCAGCTTCTTTCATCAATGCCGAATAACGAGAAGACGTTTCTTTGAAGCTGCAAAATCAACAAAACCAGAGATAATGAATTTAGTCGGAAAGGTAGTAGAGTAGAGAGAAGACCTAGTTTCTAAAATGTACATGAACATATGGCTTGTGAGTCATTCCTACCTGGGTTCAGATATGACTTTCTGTATGGCCTCTCTTAAGGCAGTACCCGTGAGAGTCGGCATGTCCAGTCTGACGGCCACGCCACGGCACACGGCTTTAGCGGTCGTGTCAAACATGTCGTCTGCTAGCGGGATGAGCACCATCGGCACGCCGTGGTAGATTGCCTCGTGAGCGGTGCTCAGACCTCCGTGACTGACCAAAGCTCTGGTCTTTGGATGTCCTTTTGGGTAAAGAAGAAATCTCTGTGACAAACCACGATCATGTTCGCCATCCACATTGCAAACTTTATGTAAAAAAAACTCATTAACATTATGGAGAAAATTTCAGCTGAAAGTGAAGACCTATTTGGAACAAGATCATGATTATTCCTTCTGACGAAAAGCGATTTACTAAGGCGAAAGAAAAACTTCACTTAACTCATCAACCTAACGTATAGGGGATAGACCAATGCCTTTAATTTTGTTAACATTTTTGTACCGGATAGATTGAAAATGGCAGAGTTTTCAGAGAGTAGGTAATTGGGATTGATGGAGGGGCACTATACAGCATACAAACCGAGCATGTCGTTCAAGGGAGCCCACTGAAGAAGTTTACTGTTGTTTCCCACGTTCGTCGGTTGCTTGCCCCTGTGCATCATTACCACACGTTGATCAAGGAGCGCCAAGGCGTCTAAAATATCCCGTACACTTTCATCGTCTAAACGCAGAGATGATCCCATCGCAATCACAACCACGCCATGTTCACCAGACCCTTCAAAGAAACTTGCCAGACTCTGTCAAGAAGAAGGAACTGTTAAGGTAGACATTGTATTACCCTTATGACTGCAGTGGCTTCGATTCATAGGGTAATCAGACCAAGGGTCGATTTCACCAAACTCATCGTAACTCATATAAGACTTATGTGCATTACAGCCCCACGTTGAAGTTAAATGGGTTATCCTTCGTAAATCTAGTTACGATCAATCTACGATCTACGATCAAATGGTGCTAATTTAAAACGGGTTTCGTCAAATCGACCCCATAATTTTAATCCGTAAGCGTATACAGATCTCTTATCATAAAGCGTTTCTTGTCGTTTTTGGATTGTTTTTGGTTATTGTTTTGTTTTCCTTTTTGATTGTTAAGATTATATTTTCTTAGCTTACCTCGTCCAGTGGTTGGGCTGGTTTGGCTGTAACCCCGCCCACCGGTATAAAAGTTGGCATTATAGGTCGTGGGAAGTCCTGAACTTGCATATCAGCGTTTACAAGATGCAGCTGAGATTTCATGAGCAGGTTTCTCAGTGGAATCCCGGGTCCTATCTTATGTTTCATCTTGACGTCTTCAAATGGTGCTAAGCAGTTCCGATCGATCAAATGATTGGCAACCATGTAGCTTAAGAAGTTTATTACTCGCTGTGTAAAAGGCATCGTATCACAGAACGACTGTATTGGCATCGGCATGAAGGAAGGGTAGATGGGTTGGCCGAACCAGCGATCATCTCTCATTACCCGAAATCCTATCACTGAGAATTGCATAAACGGTACCGACAGCACTTCGGCCAACAGAGGAGGGCATAAATTAGTCGACGGGTCGCCTATCAGCAGGTCAAAACTGGACTTCTTCAACGTTGCAATGAGCGTCTCATTCCCAAGGATAGAATTGCATTCCTTAGCTGTTTCATGCCACGGATTCACAGTATTCGATCTGTTGACACCACGGACTGCTGTCATGAAAGACTCCACTATACGACCATCCTTATTGGCCTTTTTCGTGATTTCCCCCAGGTAACTCTGACGCTTTTCCTGCAGATAGGTATCACTCCATGGTCCGGAGTATATTAAAAAATCGAAGTTCTCGTTCGGCGCAGTTTTCTCGTAGGACACTGCTGCATTTGTCGCTGCCACCAGAAATGTAACCTGGTGGTTGTGGTCGCGGGTTAATGCACTCATAACCGGTCTGAAGTTCATGTAATGGCTGCTTGTAGATTGCAATGGGATCATTGACAGAATTCGAGAAGAAGAGGCGAACTGGACAAAGACCGTCATAAACACGACGGAAAATCCCAACCAGCTTCTGCGGACTATGCAGGCGGGAGACATAGTTGAACCTTAATCTACAAACACTGCACTCGCGTGGAATGTTGGCTCTGGTAAAATTCCTTTCTTTTAATGCAGGGGAAATCTGCAATGTTTGTTTTAGTATTTCACCAGTTATAAGGCAACACTATATCTCATAAAGGCACACGACCGTGTCGACTTTAATGCCGGTTTCGTACAGGACGTCCGTATTTATAAGTCTCTCGCTATATGCCTCCGTCAACACTGCGGAATACATACATTTTGGTGCGTGTGGGCTCTTGTCATACTGACCATTATGTATACTATCATTGCAAAATGACGAGATATCTGAGTGTGCTGGTAACAAGATCAATGCGCCCATTCTGCTCGGCTGCCGGGCTGTAATTGGCTGTTACAATAACGCGCACGCATGCGTGGTTTGCTAACTGGAATGTGTTGAGCTAGACCGGCTTGTTGGTAAGCAAAGATTATTTAGCGCTACTAGCAAGATGGATAACTGACCATAGGGCGTGTGGTGATCGGTATGGAGGTAACCATTCTTTATACAAATTATACACAATCCGCCATTTTGGTGTGCAACTGGTGAGTAGTTTGTACACGGGACATATGGGAGCTGGGAGATTTATCGAAGAAAAATGGAGCGTTAGGTAAGATTTTGGCCCGAATTCGATTAAAACCTATTGTTTATTGTAAATAGAAATATTTGCCATTTGTATGAAGCAGCTGAATATGAAAACGGGGATTTTCTTTTAGTTTTCTGGACCTACTTTTGCTAGTATCGCACAAATCGCTCATATCATCTCCGTACGCGGAGCCAAAATGGCGCCCATACACATGGCGATTACGCGTAGCGCTATATAATCTTTGGAGGTAAGTCACTGAAGCTCATTCATGTATATGCTCCCCAGCCCTAAACTGATTCCCATGCTATTTTCTACTCATTAAGTTCAAACTTAAACCCAATATTTTCTCTGTAATATTATTTCCCTGTATGCAGACACATTCAAGAGGTAAAGCTGAGGTTGAAACTGATGTGCTTCTTAAAACACAGTTTGGGCCATTAAAGGTATGGATGCACACAGATCATTTGGCAAGGATCAATGACTCATTGCTTAGTTCCAGTCTAAGTTTTCTATTTATTAACTTCATACCACAAGCCAATATTCTCCAACTTATTTCCCTCTATATCGACATATTCACGAAAAAAAAATCATTTATTTTGTAAACCTTTTAGGTTAACTTCTAATTCTGTATAGACGAAAATGTGAATTTTGTGAACTAGATGATCGGAATAAGTGCTCATCATATACAAAAAAAAACTAAGCCACACGAGAATCAACAAGACAATATTGATTTTGGCCTATATACCGTTAATTATCAATTTATACCTGCAAAATAAATCAGTAAATGTAAGATACACATTTACGCAAACCCGAATCCTTTGATAACGATCAAAATTAAACATTTACCAGGTACCCGCGTAACCAGTTACCTATATGGACAAATACTAGTGAATTTAGGACATTTCCTAGGATAAGACCGTTTATAAAATCTCGTTAATGTCTAATGCCTACATATTTTATGTGACAATCGTGTACACGCTCTGTGTACTTCTGGCTCTGACGATGGGACGAAGTGCTGGCCCCAGCGTCTTAATCAAATTATTATTAACCTCATATAAGGCCATCGTGACAAAACTGCAGATAACGAATGATATCAGACTCACATCCTAAAGCGTCCACTGGAAAAACGTCAGCTCAGGCTGGCCTGATGTCGGACGAAGATGCTCACCGCCATATTTAATCACGTGATTGATCCAAAACACTGCCTTTTCCACAGGCGAGACGTCAGCTTCTTTCATCAATGCCGAGTAACGAGAAGACGTTTCTTTGAAGCTCCAAAATCAACAAAACAAACAATAATTTAGTCTGAAAAGTAGTAGAATTATAACAAATAATTTATAAAATGTAGTATGAAAATGAGATTACGTAATTAGAAAAAAAGATTGTTTTTTTTATACCTGGGTTCAGATATGACTTTCTGAATCGCCTCTCTTAAGGCAGTACCCGTGAGAGTAGGCATGTCCAGTCTGACGGCCACGCCACGGCACACGGCTCTAGACGTGATGTCAAACATGTCGCCTGCTAGCGGGATAAGAACCATCGGCACACCATGGTAGATTGCCTCAAGTACGGTGCTCGTACCGCCGTGATTGACCAAAGCTCTGGTCTTTGGATGTCCTTTTAAGAGAAGAAACAGAAAACTCTGTAACAAGCCACGTCCTTGCTGACATCCACATCCATTTTTGTAATTTGCTCATAATTTATTGGGATTAATGGGTGGAAACTACATTATACAAACCGAGCATGTCGTTCAAGGGAGCCCACTGAAGAAGTTTAGTGTTGTTTCCCACGTTCGTCGGTTGCTTGCCCCTGTGTATCATTACCACACGTTGATCAAGGAGCGCCAAGGCGTCTAAAATATCCCGTACACTTTCATCATCAAAACGCAGAGATGATCCCATCGCAATCACAACCACGCCATGTTCACCAGACCCTTCAAAGAAACTTGCCAGACTCTGTCAAGAAGAAGGAACTGTTAAGGTAGACATTGTATTACCCTTATGCCTGCAGAAACTACGTCGGATTTTTAGACGAAATGCATAATTTTTTTTTCGTCCCTTACGTATAGGATTTGACCCAACTACAAAAAAAAAACAAGCATCTAATGCGGGAGACTAACTTTTGTGCAATAATTGGGGCTGGTTTATCACAGTATACATGTCTTATCATGGACTCAATAATGGGAGACGTTTGACTAGCTGTTGTTAATCTCAAGTGGGCGCGCTCCACCAATCTCAGGAAAAGTGTGTCGGTTTTGTTGTCATTGCTTTGGTGCACGAATATTCGTCGTAAACACAACCGGCGTAAATAATCGCATAAAAATGCACGTTACATACTGTGCATTTCCCGGTTGCGATGGCAGGGGAGGACATTGCAACAATGGGAAGCATATACATGGGGTACCAATGGTCACGAACGACGCACTGCGCTATTGCAAACTATAAACGGTGGTATAATTCTTGCTTGCGAATAAACGAAGAATCTGGGGATCTGTCCTCTTTATATAAGATATACTGGACCTAAGAATGGAATGATTATGTTAGGATGGACATTGATGAGAAAGCCTCACTTACGGTAGAGAATCGATTGCCTAAAGGTAGGGGCGTGTGCCAAATCATCTTCTGCAACCGGTTTAGTTTCCACATAAGGAATGAAATACAATGATTGACAACAATGGGGTTTGTATGCTAGTAGCAGCAGCAAGGGTGGACTGCGGGGGGGGGGGGGTATACTGGTGAACTTATGCCTAGGTCACATTTTCTCACATTTGCCGCGGCCGCCGTGGATTCTAAAATATCTACGGCCAGTAACAATTATAGGGTCGCCGCAGTATTTCCACGGTAACACACTGTAGCAGTCACATTGTTAGGGTTGCCGCATGGCGTATTTTTAATTTATGGGGAGAAGAAACCTGCGGCTGCCGTATGTCCTTTGAAGTGATGACGCACGGTCGCCTTAGGGTGACCATGCGGCGGCCGTTGACAACATGGAAGACGCAAGCTTGCTGCAAAGCGCCCGCAGCATACAATAAGTATGATAATGAGGGGTTTGCCATACACATCAAGATTTTTCACGATGGTCATTTCATTGCAAAGTTTCCAAAGTGTTACGGATAGCGTGAGTCGAGCGTACGGGAACCGAAAAACCATTCTACGGGATGGCTACGGCGGGTCGAATTGCCACGGCGAACGTATAAATGAAAAGAGTTATAACTCCGCGCTATAACTCTACGGCCACCCCTACGGTCTGTAAAAAATAGGGATGTTCCGTAAGGCAACCATGAGGCCGCCGCAGATTTTCTGCGCCCGCCGCACGTTTCTCTCGATTTCGGGTACAAACGGCCGCCGTACGCTAGCCGTATAGCAAATGTGACCGAGGTATTAGCGAGTCAGTCATGGTGACTGTTGGCGGTCGCTTCTCGGAGCCTACACGGCCTGGCACTTCGGGAGCGGAGTGGTGGACTCCGAGAGAAATGTGAGCAAAATAGTCCCGTGCAGTTAAGGGGGTTGTTTGATTTTTCTTAGCTAGCTTACCTCATCCAGTGGTTGGGCTGGTTTGGCTGTAACCCCGCCCACCGGTATAAGATTCGGCAGGAGAGGTCGTGGCAAGTCATGTACGTGCATATCAGCATTTACCAGATGCAGCTGAGATTTCATAAGCAGGTTTCTCAGAGCAACCCCAGGTCCAATCTTATATTTCATCTTGACGTCTTCAAATGGTGCTAAGCAGTTCCGATCAACCAAATGACTGGATACCACAAAGCTTATGAAGTTAATTACTCGCTGTGTAAAAGACATCGTATCACAGAACGACTGTATTGGCATCGGCATGAAGGAAGGGTAGATGGGTTGGCCGAACCAGCGATCATGTCTCATAACCCGAAATCCTTGCACAGAGTATTGCATAAACGGGACCGACAGCACTTCGGCCAACAGAGGAGGGCATAAATTAGCCGCCGGGTCGCCTATCAGCAGGTCAAAAGTGGAGTTCTTTAGCGTTGCAACGAGCGTCTCATTCCCAAGGATAGAATCGCATTCCTTGGCTGTTTCATGCCACAGATTAGTAGTAGGCCAAGATGTATTGCCACCACTGACTGCTGCCCAAAAAGATTTCACAAAGCGACCGTCCTTATCGGCCTTCTTCGTGATTTCCTCCATGAAGCTCCGATGCTGTTGCTGCAGATAGGAATCACTCCATGGTCCGGAGTATATCAAAAACTCAAAGTTCTCTTTCGGCGCAGTTTTCTCGTAGGACAATGCTACATTCGCCGCTGCCATCAGAAATGTTACCTGGTGGTTGTGGTCGCGGATTAATGCACTCATAACCGGTCTGAAGTTCATGTAATGGCTGCCTGTAGAGGGAAATGGGATCATCGATAGAATTCGAGAAGAAGATGCAAATTGGACAAAGACTGTCACAAACACGACGGAAAATCCCAACCAGCTTCTGCTGAAAAATAAGCAGGCTGGAGACATTTTTGAATGTAACTTTACACTGCACAATGGACACATCGAACGTTTCTTGTTGCAAGTTGGTTCGTGTAAAATTCTTCTTTGCGCGGGAAATCTGCAATGTGTGTTTTAATGACTCGCCTGTTATGAAGCCTCTCTATATCTCCCAAAGGCACACGACCGTGTCGACTAAAATGTCAGTCTTGCATCTGTCATTATACAAATAATGAATGTTAATGAATAAAATGGTAAGAATTATTTCATGAGGTGACATTATGGAATGTTCCATTCACGAGACGAAGCCGAGTATAATGGAACAGTCCATCGGTCACCGAGTGAAATTGTTCCTAACATTCTACCCATAAACATTGATTCATTATTGCCGCCCAAAATGATTTGGGAGCATTGAGTGCGCCTACGTATTGGTAGTTACGATTTTATCTCTCCGATTTACACCGGTGCTAAATATTCATTTTTTCAAAAATAATTACCATAGAGAAGTACTTCTTTATTCATAGAAAGACAAATTTAAACGCCTTCTCTCGAATATAAAACTACCGCAGTGCAATCTCTGAAAGATAAACTGATGCAATGAGTCGATACTAAAGCAAGATAGTGACAGTTTTAAGCAAGGTAATGGCATGTATTGAAACAACACAACTATGAGATTTAACTTATCAAGATAGCTACGAGATTTAACTAGATAGTGACGAGATTTAAACGAGATTTGAACAAAATAGCTACGAAATTTAAACAAGATTGTGACGGGATTTAACAAGATGGCCACGAGATTTAAACATTATAGCCACGAGATTTAAACAAGGTGACGACATTTAAAGATTTAAAATAGGAAGGATATTTAAACAACACTGTGATGATGTGTTCACAACATGAAAATAAGATACTGACAAGATGCGAATGAGTTGGGAACAAGAAAATGCCGTTATTCAAACGAGATTACGCGAGACATTTTTTATCACAAGTGAATTCCTGTCGTTACTAACGCTCGTGCAAAATAGGAATTTCCTCGTCAACGTGTTTAGTTTTGGGGTCCGGTTCAGAGCCAGACGCTATTCAACCACACTACCACTATGCTGCGCTTTAGCCCGGTAAAACTTAAAAAAAAAAAAATCTTTCAATTTGACGGCAAAATACCAGCATAAAACGACGTAGGTTACATCGTGTCTCTCTACGCCAGACTTGATATTTTCCCAGACTCTTAAGCACTGCCACGAATGTCAAGTGGAAAGTTATACGTCAAACGTTCTGTGTTTGAACGCTATAATCTCCAGTATTTACATATTATGTCCTAGTCATTGTTGACATAAGGTATATTACTCCATTGTCAAAACCATTAAAAGCACACACAAAATGTTAATTAATTTTTAAAATGAGACGTCTGAAACTGACATATGGAAAATGACCCGTAACACCCTACATCATAAAATGTGGCAAGTTCAAGAGAAAATTCAGTAGACACGTTGTAGAAAATAGTGGATTGCAGAAACCGACTGTTAAAGGTAGTATCATTCTTTGGTAAGAAACCAAAACAGAAGTGTTCACAGATTTACGTATAACTTACAGGGTATGAAGATGAAGTATTTATCTGATCTTTTTAAAGATCAAAAATTGTGGCTGTTTTTCACAGTTTTCTCAGAAAGTGAGCACCGTATGGAACTGAAATTTTCACAGATGACTTTGACTGTATTGTCCTTGATATCTTTTGCTCATGAATCTGTATTTCTTTTACAAAAACCAAAGGATGAAATGACATTTAATACGTACAGTGGTTATACGCCAACAGTTTTTTTTTTAATCAATGTCGAATAAAAAAAAGTCGAATAGCCACTGCTGTGTGTTTATACCGTTCGTCAGTGTCGCCAAGTCGACTTTTGTCAACAAGATGACCTTTAGCGAAAACGAGAAGTCGACTTGTCCGGATAACTTATCTGGCCAAGTCAACAAAGTGAATTCTTTGCAAGGTAAACTATCAGGACAAGGACTTCCTTCTTTCAGTAAGTCGTCTTGCCGAGATTATCAGGAAATGTCGACTATAGGGCTTGATGAGTCAACTTGGCGAGATAAATTATGCGGTTATCCGGATAAATGGAATGGCACTCGTGGAGCTCCGTACTATAGTCATGCAACCACCTACCCACCTATAGTGTAGCCACCACGCTGCAATATTGCCCGGACTTAATGTATACGAGGCCCTGGAAGGGACATTGCAAGATTTAATTGTATCTTTCGTTGTCGTTTTAGAACAGGTTGGTCCCTATGAAATAAACTGGACAAAGGTTTGCATCATTCTTGCCATGCAATTGCTGTATCCGTCGGTGAAAACTGGACGAAATACATCCTTTGTACCGTTAACAAACGACACAAATCAGCATTTGCTGGCCCCAGCGTCTTATGATTCAACGCCAAATTAACCTCAGTTATGGGGCCATCATGACAAAACCCGCCCAGACCACGATTATAATCAGACATACATCTAAAAGCGTCCACTGGAAAACAAGTAAACTTCTGGGCAGACTGCAGACGAAGATGCTTGCCGCCATATTTGATCACCTGATTGATTTAAAACACTGCCTTTTCAACAGGGGAGACGTCAGCTTCTTTAATCAATGCCGAAAAAATTAGAAGACGTTTCTTTGAAGTTGCAAAATCAAAAAATGATTATAATAAATTTAGTCATTTAGTCAGCAGCATAAAAGCAGCATAGAGTAAGAGAGAGTAGGGCTTGCGGTGACACCATGTACCAAAACATTTCTTTAATAGAAAGATGTGTGGTCCTGAAAAGGACCGATGAGAGTGCATCAAATAACCACAAAATGACACTGACTGGTTAATTATTAAAAATTATTTGATGATTATCTTAACAGGATGATTTAATGACAATCACATCTGTCAATGTCACTGTCACTTTTCTTTATCTACAGTCGGCGAGGAGTAGAGCTCCCTGATCAGCTTGGCTGTCTTCGGCAAGCCACATGGCCGGTAAAAATGCGGCCTGGACATTGAGTCTAGATTGATGGACACAATGGACAGCGGCTGCCAATCCTGAGGGGTTACAAAGGAAACCATCCAAGAATATGAAGAAAAATCTAACACAATTAATAAAAATACACAAGCAAAACAAACACGTTTTATTTGTAGAAACTCGACTTTTCTTGAATTCTTGCAGTCAGAAGGCCAACCTTAAAAAATGGAAATCTTTCCATTCTCATTTTTCTATCCAACCAGCACTTTTTTTGCAGTTATTTGCAAAAGCTAAAGCTGGGCACTTAGTAACAGTCCTAGCAAAAGCAACAGGTGTCTATTGAAGCTGCTGCATAGACATGTGTGTTAATCCAAGTCACTGCGATGACAACCAAGGAATTTGAACATGGCCATACCTACTAATTTCTCAAATAGCGGTGACATTGGGGATAAACCGAGTTCTGTTTAGTTATGACGATAAACATTGCTGAAAGAAGAAAGAAAGACAAACTGCTAAATTATAGCATGTATCACAATCAAAGATGTCTCTGCACGTATTATTTATTATCATCCGTGGTTACTGAGCTAGTATGAGATGGTGATAGAAGAAACATATATACCATAACATGATCAAAAATAAAAGAACCGACTTAAACGTGTGGCCGTTTTTCACCGTTTTCTGAAAACGTGGGAATCGTATGGGACTGAAATTTTTCACAGCAGACTGTTGCTGTATTTTCCTTGATATTTTTGCCAATGAGTTTGTATTTTTTTAGGGGGGACAAAAACCAAGTATAATATTACTTTTAAACGCCTTTTCTCGATGCCTTTGTAAAAATTAGTTATGTATGTAAAAAAAAAAAGGGGGAAAAGCTCAAAGTGACCATCCGAGTTTCCGAAACTCCGAGATAATTATCTCGGAAAGACGTCTGTCTGAGATATCGCATCTCGGAAAGACGTCTTTCTGTGACTGAGGGAAATACGCGCTCTTTATGCACTCGTCGGTTTGAATGCGTCAATATCCATCTACTTCAAGCCTTGATAATAATCTATGTGCTGATGAAATGACTTAACATTTGCAACTCCGCTTTGCAGAACTTTCAAACGCCGATCTGTAGTTGCATCTAGCTAGGAGAGTTCAATATGTTTAGTCTGGTGCTGTTGTTGTTCTTTCAACAGTTGTCTACATTACACGTATACGTTTGGGGGACAATCTTAAAAGAATCAGACATGAACCTCTTTCTTTACTTTGGGATAACCCCCCCCCCTAATTATCCGTGGGTCAAGTTGATTAAATGACATTTAAATCCAGCGCGTATCTTAGAATCATTTGGATTGGCTATCCGAACCACCGTCTGCAACACTTGTCCGTAGGCAGAAGCAGTTAGAATACGCTGCGCGAACGATTTGCGGTCGAAACATCCGTGTTGTACAATAAAAGGAATTTGCATTGTTTAAAAAATTAGGAGATACGTAGAAATGTAGGCCTACATGTAATAACAATTAGCATTATCAGTCATTGTCTGTAATATTTGTGTTGATATTCTGTCTGCCGGCAACACGTCACTTACTAAGTAAGCACAATGTTAGCACGCTCCAGTGCATTGTGCTACGCGTGCTTGTTTTCACTCCAGCCACATTGTCAAGCATTGTTCAGTGTCCCAAAAAGCCAGAATGTCTGACCGAGAGAATAGAGAAACTATTTACAATATTCCTTCCATAAGCACAGACTGGCGAGGCGCATTTCCCTGGTCGTATATGCGCCATTCACGGTGGTCAATCAGGTGGAAATTCATGACGTGCTTAAAATTTTAAGGTTGCATAGGTGTAGGATATGGTGTATAGGTCTCGCCCTTTTTTTCTGACTTGGGTAACAAGATATGGGATGCTGACCAGCAATACATTCACCGCAGGCTGAGAACGTTTGACTACTTTGGCTGTGGCCGCCGTATCGGACAACTCTGAAATGGGAAAGGATTCCACCGATGACCATGACGGAAGAAGGATTATATTTTCCAAGAGTTAACTTATTGGATACAAATTATGATGAACTTCAATCTCAGGTGTGGACAATTTGGGTAGCATATCTGAAAAGTGAGTTTTACAGGGTTTTTTTTACCTACAAATTGTACACTTCCAATATAGCAGCAGCCATCTTGCTCAAAACGCCCTCTGTTTTTTCCATAGAGTTGTGTACAAATTATGGTCATCAGTGGAATTCTTTCCCTGAAATGAAATAACTGTGTCTGGTTGGCTGTGTGTAGGGGGAGTAACTATACGGAAGCTGGATACTGCGAGTCCTTGGCAGCGATGAATCCTGGTTGAGGTGGTGACATTGGACTCCCCACTGTGGAGACCTGAGTCCAATCGGGCGGCGGTATTCCCCAATTAAGGTAAGAGTTATTTTAAAGTCAATAAAAACAACGTTCACCAACCTAAACATACGTTTACATGGGGAAACAAGGGGCAACCTGAGGAAAATTCCAATTGCACGAGTCTTTTTATTTTCAGTTTGGAAAATAGATCTTAATTTCTGAACCTGAAGTTCCCCTGCGTAGCGAAGTCTGTAATGATTTTTATACCGTGTTATTACGTTCTACGCTGTATGTGTATCATAATGGCAGCGCGCAGTCAAATCCTATATTTTGAACACGATCTTTGAAATCTGCCTGCTCATTTCTGTTGCAAACTCAGGTAAAACAATAATTACACGTGTCTTTTTTTTTCAGTGTAGATCATAGATCTGAATTTTTTAACCTGAAGTCGCACTGGGCAGCGAATTTTGTAATGATTTATATATCATGTTATTGCGTTCAACACTGTATGTGCATATGGCAGCGCGCGGTCAAATCCTATATTTCGAACACGATCTTTGAAATCGGACTGTTCATTTCTGGGTCAAACTCATGGAAAACAAACTTTCACGTGTCTTTTTATTTTCAGTCTAGATCATGTGAAATTTTGAGCCTGAAGTCGCCCTGCATAGCTAAATCTGTAATGTTTTACATATCATACAAAACCGTTCTACACTGTATGTGTATTATAATGGCAGCGCGCTGTCCAATCCTATATTTTGAACACGATCTTTAAAACCTACCTGCTCATTTCTTGGGCAAATTCAGGTAAAAACAAAATTACACGTGTCTTTTTATTTTCAGTGTAGATCATATATTTGAATTATTGAACCTGAAGTCGCCCTGCTTAGGGCGACTTCAGAGTGAAAACAATGACGTGATACACTGTATGTGTATTATAATATGGCAGCACACAGTCTAATCCTATATTTTGAACCCGACCCTGCTCATATCTGGGGAAAATTCAGGAAAAACAAAATTACACGTGTCCTTTTATTTTAAATGTAGATCATATATCTGAATTTTTGAACCTGAAGTCGCCCGGCTTAGCGAAATCTGCAATGTTTTATAAATCACGTTATGACGTGCTACACTGTATGTGTATTATAATATGGCAGCACGCAGTCTAATCCTATATTTTGTACCCGATCTTTGAAAACTGCCTGCTCATTTCTGGGGAAAATTCAGGAAAAACAAAATTACACTTGTCTTTTTATTTTCAGTGTAGATCATATATCTAAATTTTTGAACCTGAAGTCGACCTGCTTAGCGAAATCTGCCATGTTTTATAAATCACGTTATGACGTGCTACACTGTATGTGTATTATAATATGGCAGCACGCAGTCTAATCCTATATTTTGAACCCGACCCTGCTCATTTCTGGGGAAAATTCAGGAAAAACAAAATTACATGTGTCCTTTTATTTTCAATGTAGATCATACATCTGAATTTTTGAACCTGAAGTCGCCCTGCTTAGCGAAATCTGCCATGTTTTATAAATCACGTTATGACGTGCTACACTGTATGTGTATTATAATATGGCAGCACGCAGTCTAATCCTATATTTTGAACCCGATCTTTGAAAACTGTCTGCTCATTTCTGGGGAAAATTCAGGAAAAACAAAATTACACGTGTCTTTTTATTTTCAGTGTAGATCATATATCTGAATTTTTGAACCTGAAGTCGCCCTGCTTAGCGAAATCTGCCATGTTTTATAAATCACGTTATGACGTGCTACACTGTTTGTGTATTATAATATGGCAGCACGCAGTCTAATCCTGTATTTTGAACCCGATCTTTGAAAACTGCCTGCTAATTTCGGGGGAAAATTCAGGAAAAACAAAATTACACGTGTCTTTTTATTTTCAGTGTAGATCATATATCTGAATTTTTGAACCTGAAGTCGCCCTGATTAGCGAAATCTGCAATGTTTTATAAATCACGTTATGACGTGATACACTGTATGTGTATTATAATATGGCAGCACGCAGTCTAATCCTATATTTTGAACCCGACCCTGCTCATTTCTGGGGAAAATTCAGGAAAAACAAAATTACACGTGTCCTTTTATTTTCAATGTAGATCATATATCCGAATTTTTGAACCTGAAGTCGCCCTGCTTAGCGAAATCTGCAATGTTTTATAAATCACGTTATGACGTGCTACACTGTATGTGTATTATAATATGGCAGCACGCAGTCTAATCCTATATTTTGTACCCGATCTTTGAAAACTGCCTGCTCATTTCTGGGGAAAATTCAGGAAAAACAAAATTACACGTGTCTTTTTATATTCAGTATAAATCATATATCTGAATTCTTGAACCTGACGTCGCCCTGCTTAGCGAAATCTGCAATGTTTTATAAATCACGTTATAACGTTCTACACTGTATGTGTATTATAATATGGCAGCACGCAGTCTAATCCTATATTTTGAACCTGATCTTTGAAAACTGCCTGCTCATTTCTGGGGAAAATTCAGGAAAAACAAAATTACACGTGTCTTTTTATTTTCAGTGTAGATCATATATCTGAATCTTTGAACCTGAAGTCGCCCTGCTTAGCGAAATCTGCAATGTTTTATAAATCACATTATGACGTGCTACACTGTATGTGTATTATAATATGGCAGCACGCAGTCTAATCCTATATTTTGAACCTGATCTTTGAAAACTCCCTGCTCATTTCTGGGGAAAATTCACTGCAGGAAAAACAAAATTACACGTGTCTTTTTATTTTCAGTGTAGATCATATATCTGAATTTTTGAACCTGAAGTCGCCCTGCTTAGCGAAATCTGCAATGTTTTATAAATCACGTTATGACGTGCTACACTGTATGTGTATTATAATATGGCAGCACGCAGTCTAATACTATATTTTGAACCCGATCTTTGAAAACTGCCTGCTCATTTCTGGGGAAAAGTCAAGAAAAACAAAATTACACGTGTCTTTTTATTTTCAGTGTAGATCATATATCTGAATTTTTGAACCTGAAGTCGCCCTGCTTAGCGAAATCTGCCATGATTTATAAATCACGTTATGACGTGCTACACTGTTTGTGTATTATAATATGGCAGCACGCAGTCTAATCCTATATTTTGAACCCGATCTTTGAAAACTGCCTGCTCATTTCTGGGGAAAATTCAGGAAAAACAAAATTACACGTGTCTATTTATTTTCAGTGTAGATCATATATCTGAATTTTTGAACCTGAAGTCGCCCTGCTTAGCGAAATCTGCCATGTTTTATAAATCACGTTATGACGTGCTACACTGTTTGTGTATTATAATATGGCAGCACGCAGTCTATTCCTATATTTTGAACCCGATCTTTGAAAACTGCCTGCTCATTTCTGGGGAAAAGTCAAGAAAAACAAAATTACACGTGTCTTTTTATTTTCGGTGTAGATCATATATCTGAACTTTTTAACCTGAAGTCGCCCTGCTTAGCGAAATCTGCCATGTTTTATAAATCACGTTATGACGTGCTACACTGTTTGTGTATTATAATATGGCAGCACACAGTCTAATCCTATATTTTGGACCCGACCCTGCTCATTTCTGGGGAAAATTCAGGAAAAACAAAATTACACGTGTCTTTTTATTTTCAGTGTAGATCATATATCTGAATTTTTGAACCTGAAGTCGCCCTGCTTACCGAAATCTGCCAAGTTTTATAAATCACGTTATGACGTGCTACACTGTTTGTGTATTATAATATGGCAGCACGCAGTCTATTCCTATATTTTGAACCCGATCTTTGAAAACTGCCTGCTCATTTCTGGGGAAAAGTCAAGAAAAACAAAATTACACGTGTCTTTTTATTTTCAGTGTAGAGCATATATCTGAACTTTTGAACCTGAAGTCGCCCTGCTTAGCGAAATCTGCCATGTTTTATAAATCACGTTATGACGTGCTACACTGTTTGTGTATTATAATATGGCAGCACACAGTCTAATCCTATATTTTGAACCCGACCCTGCTCATTTCTGGGGAAAATTCAGGAAAAACAAAATTACACGTGTCCTTTTATTTTCAATGTAGATCATATATCTGAATTTTTGAACCTGAAGTCGCCCTGCTTAGCGAAATCTGCAATGTTTTATGAATCACGTTATGACGTGCTACACTGTATGTGTATTATAATATGGCAGCACGCAGTCTAATCCTATATTTTGAACCCGATCGTTGAAAACTGCCTGCTCATTTCTCGGGAAAATTCAGGAAAAACAAAATTACACGTGTCTTTTTATTTTCAGTGTAGATCATATATCTGAATTTTTGAACCTGAAGTCGCGCTGCTTAGCGAAATCTGCCATGTTTTATAAATCACGTTATGACGTGCTACACTGTTTGTGTATTATAATATGGCAGCACGCAGTCTAATCCTATATTTTGAACCCGATCTTTGAAAACTGCCTGCTCATTTCTGGGGAAAATTCAGGAAAAACAAAATTACACATGTCCTTTTATTTTCAATGTAGATCATATATCTGAATTTTTGAACCTGAAGTCACCCTGCTTAGCGAAATCTGCCATGTTTTATAAATCACGTTATGACGTGCTACACTGTATGTGTATTATAATATGGCAGCACGCAGTCTAATCCTATATTTTGTACCCGATCTTTGAAAACTGCCTGCTCATTTCTGGGGAAAATTCAGGAAAAACAAAATTACACGAGTCTTTTTACATTCAGTATAAATCATATATCTGAATTCTTGAACCTGAAGTCGCCCTGCGTAGCGAAATCTGCAATATTTTATAAATCACGTTAGCACGTTCTACACAGTATGTGTATTATAATATGGCAGCACGCAGTCTAATCCTATATTTTGAACCTGATCTTTGAAAACTGCCTGCTCATTTCTGGGGAAAATTCAGGAAAAACAAAATTACACGTGTCTTTTTATTTTCAGTGTAGATCATATATCTGAATCTTTGAACCTGAAGTCGCCCTGCTTAGCGAAATCTGCCATGTTTTATAAATCACGTTATGACGTGCTACACTGTTTGTGTATTATAATATGGCAGCACGCAGTCTAATCCTGTATTTTGAACCCGATCTTTGAAAACTGCCTGCTCATTTCTGGGGAAAATTCAGGAAAAACAAAATTACACGTGTCTTTTTATTTTCAGTGTAGATCATATATCTGAATTTTTGAACCTGAAGTCGCCCTGCTTAGCGAAATCTGCCATGTTTTATAAATCACGTTATGACGTGCTACACTGTTTGTGTATTATAATATGGCAGCACGCAGTCTAATCCTGTATTTTGAACCCGATCTTTTTAAACTGCCTGCTCATTTCTGGGGAAAATTCAGGAAAAACAAAAGTACACGTGTCTTTTTATTTTCAGTGTAGATCATATATCTGAATTTTTGAACCTGAAGTCGCGCTGCTTAGCGAAATCTGCCATGTTTTATAAATCACGTTATGACGTGCTACACTGTTTGTGTATTATAATATGGCAGCACGCAGTCTAATCCTATATTTTGAACCCGATCTTTGAAAACTGCCTGCTCATTTCTGGGGAAAATTCAGGAAAAACAAAATTACACATGTCCTTTTATTTTCAATGTAGATCATATATCTGAATTTTTGAACCTGAAGTCACCCTGCTTAGCGAAATCTGCCATGTTTTATAAATCACGTTATGACGTGCTACACTGTATGTGTATTATAATATGGCAGCACGCAGTCTAATCCCATATTTTGTACCCGATCTTTGAAAACTGCCTGCTCATTTCTGGGGAAAATTCAGGAAAAACAAAATTACACGTGTCTTTTTACATTCAGTATAAATCATATATCTGAATTCTTGAACCTGAAGTCGCCCTGCGTAGCGAAATCTGCAATATTTTATAAATCACGTTAGCACGTTCTACACAGTATGTGTATTATAATATGGCAGCACGCAGTCTAATCCTATATTTTGAACCTGATCTTTGAAAACTGCCTGCTCATTTCTGGGGAAAATTCAGGAAAAACAAAATTACACGTGTCTTTTTATTTTCAGTGTAGATCATATATCTGAATCTTTGAACCTGAAGTCGCCCTGCTTAGCGAAATCTGCCATGTTTTATAAATCACGTTATGACGTGCTACACTGTTTGTGTATTATAATATGGCAGCACGCAGTCTAATCCTGTATTTTGAACCCGATCTTTGAAAACTGCCTGCTCATTTCTGGGGAAAATTCAGGAAAAACAAAATTACACGTGTCTTTTTATTTTCAGTGTAGATCATATATCTGAATTTTTGAACCTGAAGTCGCCCTGCTTAGCGAAATCTGCCATGTTTTATAAATCACGTTATGACGTGCTACACTGTTTGTGTATTATAATATGGCAGCACGCAGTCTAATCCTGTATTTTGAACCCGATCTTTTTAAACTGCCTGCTCATTTCTGGGGAAAATTCAGGAAAAACAAAAGTACACGTGTCTTTTTATTTTCAGTGTAGATCATATATCTGAATTTTTGAACCTGAAGTCGCCCTGCTTAGCGAAATCTGCCATGTTTTATAAATCACGTTATGACGTGCTACACTGTTTGTGTATTATAATATGGCAGCACGCAGTCTAATCCTGTATTTTGAACCCGATCTTTGAAAACTGCCTGCTCAATTCTGGGGAAAATTCAGGAAAAACAAAATTACACGTGTCTTTTTATTTTCAGTGTAGATCATATAATTATCTGAATTTTTGAACCTGAAGTCGCCCTGCTTAGCGAAATCTGCCATGTTTTAGAAATCACGTTATGACGTGCTACACTGTTTGTGTATTATAATATGGCAGCACGCAGTCTATTCCTATATTTTGAACCCGATCTTTGAAAACTGCCTGCTCATTTCTGGGGAAAATTCAGGAAAAACAAAATTACACGTGTCTTTTTATTTTCAGTGTAGATCATATATCTGAATTTTTGAACCTGAAGTCGCCCTGCTTAGCGAAATCTGCCATGTTTTATAAATCACGTTATGACGTGCTACACTGTTTGTGTATTATAATATGGCAGCACGCAGTCTAATCCTATATTTTGAACCCGATCTTTGAAAACTGCCTGCTCATTTCTGGGGAAAATTCAGGAAAAACAAAATTACACATGTCCTTTTATTTTCAATGTAGATCATATATCTGAATTTTTGAACCTGAAGTCACCCTGCTTAGCGAAATCTGCCATGTTTTATAAATCACGTTATGACGTGCTACACTGTATGTGTATTATAATATGGCAGCACGCAGTCTAATCCTATATTTTGTACCCGATCTTTGAAAACTGCCTGCTCATTTCTGGGGAAAATTCAGGAAAAACAAAATTACACGTGTCTTTTTACATTCAGTATAAATCATATATCTGAATTCTTGAACCTGAAGTCGCCCTGCGTAGCGAAATCTGCAATATTTTATAAATCACGTTATCACGTTCTACACAGTATGTGTATTATAATATGGCAGCACGCAGTCTAATCCTATATTTTGAACCTGATCTTTGAAAACTGCCTGCTCATTTCTGGGGAAAATTCAGGAAAAACTAAATTACACGTGTCTTTTTATTTTCAGTGTAGATCATATATCTGAATCTTTGAACCTGAAGTCGCCCTGCTTAGCGAAATCTGCCATGTTTTATAAATCACGTTATGACGTGCTACACTGTTTGTGTATTATAATATGGCAGCACGCAGTCTAATCCTGTATTTTGAACCCGATCTTTGAAAACTGCCTGCTCAATTCTGGGGAAAATTCTGGGGAAAACAAAATTACACGTGTCTTTTTATTTTCAGTGTAGATCATATATCTGAATTTTTGAACCTAAAGTCGCCCTGCTTAGCGATATCTGCCATGTTTTATAAATCACGTTATGACGTGCTACACTGTTTGTGTATTATAATATGGCAGCACGCAGTCTATTCCTATATTTTGAACCCGATCTTTGAAAACTGCCTGCTCATTTCTGGGGAAAATTCAGGAAAAACAAAAGTACACGTGTCTTTTTATTTTCAGTGTAGATCATATATCTGAATTTTTGAACCTGAAGTCGCGCTGCTTAGCGAAATCTGCCATGTTTTATAAATCACGTTATGACGTGCTACACTGTTTGTGTATTATAATATGGCAGCACGCAGTCTAATCCTATATTTTGAACCCGATCTTTGAAAACTGCCTGCTCATTTCTGGGGAAAATTCAGGAAAAACAAAATTACACATGTCCTTTTATTTTCAATGTAGATCATATATCTGAATTTTTGAACCTGAAGTCACCCTGCTTAGCGAAATCTGCCATGTTTTATAAATCACGTTATGACGTGCTACACTGTATGTGTATTATAATATGGCAGCACGCAGTCTAATCCCATATTTTGTACCCGATCTTTGAAAACTGCCTGCTCATTTCTGGGGAAAATTCAGGAAAAACAAAATTACACGTGTCTTTTTACATTCAGTATAAATCATATATCTGAATTCTTGAACCTGAAGTCGCCCTGCGTAGCGAAATCTGCAATATTTTATAAATCACGTTAGCACGTTCTACACAGTATGTGTATTATAATATGGCAGCACGCAGTCTAATCCTATATTTTGAACCTGATCTTTGAAAACTGCCTGCTCATTTCTGGGGAAAATTCAGGAAAAACAAAATTACACGTGTCTTTTTATTTTCAGTGTAGATCATATATCTGAATTTTTGAACCTGAAGTCGCCCTGCTTAGCGAAATCTGCCATGTTTTATAAATCACGTTATGACGTGCTACACTGTTTGTGTATTATAATATGGCAGCACGCAGTCTAATCCTATATTTTGAACCCGATCTTTGAAAACTGCCTGCTCATTTCTGGGGAAAATTCAGGAAAAACAAAATTACACATGTCCTTTTATTTTCAATGTAGATCATATATCTGAATTTTTGAACCTGAAGTCACCCTGCTTAGCGAAATCTGCCATGTTTTATAAATCACGTTATGACGTGCTACACTGTATGTGTATTATAATATGGCAGCACGCAGTCTAATCCTATATTTTGTACCCGATCTTTGAAAACTGCCTGCTCATTTCTGGGGAAAATTCAGGAAAAACAAAATTACACGTGTCTTTTTACATTCAGTATAAATCATATATCTGAATTCTTGAACCTGAAGTCGCCCTGCGTAGCGAAATCTGCAATATTTTATAAATCACGTTATCACGTTCTACACAGTATGTGTATTATAATATGGCAGCACGCAGTCTAATCCTATATTTTGAACCTGATCTTTGAAAACTGCCTGCTCATTTCTGGGGAAAATTCAGGAAAAACTAAATTACACGTGTCTTTTTATTTTCAGTGTAGATCATATATCTGAATCTTTGAACCTGAAGTCGCCCTGCTTAGCGAAATCTGCCATGTTTTATAAATCACGTTATGACGTGCTACACTGTTTGTGTATTATAATATGGCAGCACGCAGTCTAATCCTGTATTTTGAACCCGATCTTTGAAAACTGCCTGCTCAATTCTGGGGAAAATTCTGGGGAAAACAAAATTACACGTGTCTTTTTATTTTCAGTGTAGATCATATATCTGAATTTTTGAACCTAAAGTCGCCCTGCTTAGCGATATCTGCCATGTTTTATAAATCACGTTATGACGTGCTACACTGTTTGTGTATTATAATATGGCAGCACGCAGTCTATTCCTATATTTTGAACCCGATCTTTGAAAACTGCCTGCTCATTTCTGGGGAAAATTCAGGAAAAACAAAATTACACGTGTCTTTTTATTTTCAGTGTAGATCATATATCTGAATTTTTGAACCTGAAGTCGCCCTGCTTAGCGAAATCTGCCATGTTTTATAAATCACGTTATGACGTGCTACACTGTTTGTGTATTATAATATGGATGCACGCAGTCTAATCCTATATTTTGAACCCGATCTTTGAAAACTGCCTGCTCATTTCTGGGGAAAATTCAGGAAAAACAAAATTACACGTGTCTTTTTATTTTCAGTGTAGATCATATATCGGAATTTTTGAACCTGAAGTCGCCCTGCTTAGCGAAATCTGCCATGTTTTATAAATCACATTATGACGTGCTACACTGTATGTGTACTATAATATGGCAGCACGCAGTCTAATCCTATATTTTGAACCTGATCTTTGAAAACTCCCTGCTCATTTCTGGGGAAAATTCACTGCAGGAAAAACAAAATTACACGTGTCTTTTTATTTTCAGTGTAGATCATATATCTGAATTTTTGAACCTGAAGTCGCCCTGCTTAGTGAAATCTGCAATGTTTTATAAATCACGTTATGACGTGCTACACTGTTTGTGTATTATAATATGGCAGCACACAGTCTAATCCTATATTTTGAACCCGACCCTGCTCATTTCTGGGGAAAATTCAGGAAAAACAAAATTACACGTGTCTTTTTATTTTCAGTGTAGATCATATATCGGAATTTTTGAACCTGAAGTCGCCCTGCTTAGCGAAATCTGCCATGTTTTATAAATCACGTTATGACGTGCTACACTGTTTGTGTATTATAATATGGCAGCACGCAGTCTAATCCTGTATTTTGAACCCGATCTTTGAAAACTGCCTGCTCATTTCTGGGGAAAATTCAGGAAAAACTAAATTACACGTGTCTTTTTATTTTCAGTGTAGATCATATATCTGAATCTTTGAACCTGAAGTCGCCCTGCTTAGCGAAATCTGCCATGTTTTATAAATCACGTTATGACGTGCTACACTGTTTGTGTATTATAATATGGCAGCACGCAGTCTAATCCTGTATTTTGAACCCGATCTTTGAAAACTGCCTGCTCAATTCTGGGGAAAATTCTGGGGAAAACAAAATTACACGTGTCTTTTTATTTTCAGTGTAGATCATATATCTGAATTTTGAACCTAAAGTCGCCCTGCTTAGCGATATCTGCCATGTTTTATAAATCACGTTATGACGTGCTACACTGTTTGTGTATTATAATATGGATGCACGCAGTCTAATCCTATATTTTGAACCCGATCTTTGAAAACTGCAAAATATTTGAAAGATCGGGTTCAACATATAGTATTAGACTGCGTGCTGCCATATTATAATACACATACAGTGTAGCACGTCATAACGTGATTTATAAAACATTGCAGATTTCACTAAGCAGGGCGACTTCAGGTTCAAAAATTCAGATATATGATCTACACTGAAAATAAAAAGACACGTGTAATTTTGTTTTTCCTGAATTTTCCCCAGAAATGAGCAGGGTC